>VZRE01011832.1:0-29471 GCA_013396775.1 Cephalopterus ornatus
CAAATACCATGTCTGTGGTACTCCTATTGCATAAAATTTAAATGAATATGCAGGAGTTCATATGTGATATAAGCATTCATGAGCTTTCACACAACCCTCACACCTCATGATTTTTCTGGAGACTGCAGTATTTTTTATTTTGAGTTACAACAGTTTAAGGACATGGCAACATAACAAATTCACTTAATGTGATGCAACACTGTCATGCAATATAAATGCCTTATTAAAAAAATATTAGAAATTATTGCTATATAAGTGGGATAAACAAATGTGCTAATCTGTTTCTTTTGGAAAATAATCAAGGCAGCATTCAAGAGAGCTTCCTTACGCATGGAACATGTGTGAGGCAGGAACCTCCATCCTAGAGTATTGCATATGAACTAGAAAAAAGTTATTTTTAATTGTACAGTTTAATATTTGTACAGCACCTTTCATCCTCTGCCAGAAGACTTTTACAACTGGTATAAAAGACATGTGAGGTTGGATGCTGTTGGCATGAATATTTGGGACTCATGGATTATGTTTCTGCAGCTGGACAGCGAGGGACAAATCATTTCTCTGATCAGGGCTTTTATGACGCCACTAAAGTTGATTAATAATAACACTCCACTTTGCAAAATTATAAATATACATTGCCAAAACATGAAGTCTAATATCTAGGTTATTATTTATTTAATTCAAATTTCTGCCCTCCACGTGCCTTTGGTATCAAAGTAGTCTTAAATTCCTCTAAAGAACTGAATGGAAAGAAGCTTAAAGGTGTCAGTGGAAGCTTCAAGGAGTCCACAGAGAGGCAAAATACTTTTGTCTTGAGCACGATTTTTTTCATGCTGTCTAAATTACATCAGTGAGCAAGAATTTAGGTTTAAACCCAAAGATAGAATCTCTAACACTGCAGATTTCTCAAGCCCTGTGGGTTACAGTTTCTTTTATACTGAAAGATTCTCTCCAGGAAAATAGTTCACTGTCATTACTCAGAGGTAAGATGATTCATGATCGTGTGCTCTGCTTTCCAGAGGACTTCTGCCTTTATGCAGTAACTATGTAGTTGTTCACTGTATGGTCTCTAGTCTTGTTTAATACCATCATTCAAATTTTGATCAAGATGTATTTTGTTTATCAGTCACAGCTGTGTTTTATCAATCTTTTTGTTAAAGATTCACTCAAAACCATACATAACATAACACTGACCATCGCAGGACATTATAGTCAATACTTCTTTATATTATTTTAAAAAGAAACAAAATGCTTAATGAAAGAAAATGCTACTTTTCACCTAAGTGCTGAAGATACGAAGAAAGCAGTCTTGAGTCTCATAAGAGTGGTTTGGAGACTATCCCACTTCAGTAATTTACAAGTTACATGGAACTACGGCATAGCAGCCAGGAAGGATCCTGAATTATCTGACTTTGCAAACCTTAGATATGGCAGCACTGAGCCAACACCACACATTCAGCACTTAGGCAGAGAGCCCAAGGAACTGCTGTGTGTCTTGGTACCTGACCACGCTCCAGCACATACCGGATTGTCATTGTGAACAGCAAAAGTCTGTACTAATTACCATTTTCACAAATTACGTTTAATCACCTTGCGTCCTCAAAAGGTAGCATGTGGATGTACTTTAAAACTGTTAACTCCTCTTTCAGTGGGGTGATAAAACTCCCAGCTTTTAGATTACGGTTATAGAACTCTTACAGTCCAGTTGTAGGACTTAGAGAAATGTAACATCTGCATCATCCTGTTCATGCTGAGGAAATGTATTGTCTTGCAATCAACAATTTTGCAGCTCATTTTAAAAATGGTTCTGTTAAAATGCTTTAAATATCATTGTGCCTTCTGTCTCTACTTTATTTTTCAACTTCACCCCTTCTAAAGCATCTATTATCTGATCTTCTGGGATTAATAATTTATCTCACTTGTCTGTACAGGCTTGGTGATGCAGAGTGCTTAATCACCTGTTTCACAGCAGTTCTGAACATTTTTTGTATTGTCTGTGGTGGACAGGCTCTTTTTTTATTGCATTTCCCTATTCCATATCAGTATCTAAACCCATTATAGAGTGTTATAAACAAGTATCTAAGCATGACTTGAGTACAAAATACTACGCTTAATATCCTTATTTTTGCAGGAAATTTTGAAACTGGTTTGAAATATATTTGCCCAATCATGCTCTTACAGAGGCATGAAAGGTACCTGCTATTTTTTGAATAGCCTCTTCTACAGTCAGAGATTTTTAAAACTTTTTTTCATGTTGACATTGTACCAGAACAGAAATGAACACATTACAAGGCTTTTAAAATATTGTTAATCTCCTCCTACCTATAGAATCTCCACTGTTGATCCCTGCTCTGAGAAATGAGTCAGATATAATTTAATTTAATAGGAACTATCCCTTAAGCCTCTCATTCCTAGAAACTCCCACGCCATTCCATTTTTCATATTCAAATCACAGAAATATTTTAAATCTCCACTCCTTTTTTTTTTTTTCAATTGTGATCTGCAGGTATTTTATATCTTCCCATTCCAAAAGCATGTCTCATAAATAATGCTGAGAACCATATTATTTTCATTCTTTTCAGCAGATGCATTGACTCCTCATGTCTTATTTCATTAGTTACAGTACAGTATGACAGCATATACACTTCAACAAAATCAGCAGATGTGGCTAGACTTTTCACTCTCTGTTTATCCTCTGAGAACCAAATTCAGAAAGCTGATTAATTTCTCAAGATTCCCAAAATCCCTTATTTGATTTAGAGCATGTGTATCCATCCAAATAGATGGAAAATCAGTTACCACAAATGTAACCTACTTATCTGATACATTTTTGCCCCTGCTAGGTTTTATATTTCCTGGTGGCTGTTATTTCGACTCTACTAATTTAATCACACTGAAGAGGGGATAAATACAGAGCAAGTATTGTGAAAGGTTGTTTCTAGACTTATGCAGGTCAAACGGAACTGAAGCTCATTAGTGACCTGATTTCAATATAAAAATCATGACAACTTTGTAAAATATACATTTAACTTATGTTATGACATTCATGTCTAGTAAAGGGGATTTGATCAGTTAATATGAAAACTACCAGAGTAGCTCCATTAATCAGATTTTGTTTCTTCTACAGATCTGAATGTAAACAGTTGAGCAAGTGTGAGTTTGTGAAATGTGTTTATTATGTTATCCTTTTAACCTCATGAACTGTTTAGAATATTTAATGTAGAATTTCATCAATCACTCTTTCTAGACAAGACTCTGTGTAGATACTTTGCATTCCTGAGAAATCACATAAATAAAGTGAGAGGAAGTTATGCATAAGTAAAAACAAAAATCTAGATAAAAGGATTTTTGTTAATTT
This sequence comes from Cephalopterus ornatus, assembly GCA_013396775.1. Classification (NCBI taxonomy): domain Eukaryota; kingdom Metazoa; phylum Chordata; class Aves; order Passeriformes; family Cotingidae; genus Cephalopterus; species Cephalopterus ornatus. Next base: position 3,356 of record VZRE01011832.1, read on the forward strand.
TTATTTTCTCCTGGGTTGGCAAATCACTTCTGTCCTGCAGCAGGACCAGGTAGATTGCCCCAAAACAGTCCCTCACTTTTCGTTTACTGCTTTGAGGGCAAAGGACAGCGTGAAACGTTGCTCCCCAGTTCAGCCTGGCTCAACAGTAGTGTGAAAGTGGAATGGGGGTTAGAAAGCAACTGCAGCTACAGGCAGGGCAACACTGATCTGGATGGGTCAGTCATACTGTCGCCCATAGATACCTGACCTAGGCATCGAGGTACAAAGCTCTGTCATGAGGGACAGAAAGACAAGAGGCCTGAAATACCCTGGCAAGCTCCTCATAAAGTTGATCGAGGGGAGTAGGTGCCCCTTTATCAATGTGTTACTTCTTTTCTGTCAGTGCATCTGCCCTGTGGCCCAGCCCTACAGAAAGGAGTAAAGTGTGCACCTCCCATCATCACAGTCGTGAACTTTGCCAGGAGATAGGAGACTAAGGTTTTAAACCTCAAGAGGCTACAATGAGCTTTAACCGCCTCTTCTTCTGGTTATGGTCTTTAACTTGCTAAGTAGCAAAATCTTCTGTCAAGACCGGAAGCACTTACTGCATCAAACTTACCTAAGAAGAGGCAGTAAAGTCATCTAAGAAGAGGCAGAGTAGATGGTAAGGTTTGCTGGATTCTGGGGTTTGGCAGAATTTGGAAGCCCAGATCTATCCCTTACCTCATACGTGTTCTTTGAGAAGGGACAGATCATGAAGTCAGAGGAAGAGGACTGAATAGAGAGCTCTCTTGACTTAAGAAAGGTCACATCTGGGCCTTGCCCATCTAAGTTGGAATGTTCTCACCGATGGCTTTAATACTGAAAAAAACAACTTTTTTTTGTATGTAATCTCAAAGCATTTCCTAATTCTTCTATAAATTACTTAAAATTAAGACTTTTTTGAACCTTTAATAGGTGGTTGTTTCAGTGTAAACAATTCAACAGCAAGCACTGTGTTTGTACAACCAAAAGTTTAACTGCCTGTAGTTTCCCCCAAAACAAAGACAAGTTGCCAGGTCACTGCTGCCATCACTGATCCCCCCTGGGTTAGCCCCCTGCATAACTGATGGCTCTGTGGAAACTAAAGCAACATGAAGACATTTCTTACTTCCCAGTCAGAGGCCACAAGTGTCATCCCCACAGAACCAGGACGACTACTGAACTTGCCATCAATTTTTTGGTAACACAGTACTCTGACAGCTGCTACCTGTTCAGGATTTGGTGGCTTTTTCCAAGTCCGTGGCAAGACATAACCTGTTGTAATGCTGGTGAATGACTCCACGTCCTCACTGAAATCACAGGGAAAATAACTGCACTATTATTCCCTGTTCAGTAATTCGCTTTTTACTGTTTAAATTAACCTCATTATGTAGGAATGTAATATATTTTGGGATAAATTGAGGCGAAGGGACCCCTCAAAGTCTGTTTCTTTTTAGAGTTAGCATACAGTGAACTGCAATGAACCAGCTCACACGCTTCATCTTTCACCTCCATTCACTTGAAAGCTGCCCTACATGGTATATGAAAAGTGATTCATTGAACTGACCACAGAGGGCAAACCTCAGAGTAATTTTACTTACAATCTTTGTTCTCTAGTTTATTATATGCCAAGTAGCAACAGGCAAACTTGTTTTGTTTTATCACCTTACTCATACACCACAGTTTGGAAAATGAGATGCTAATCTCAGTGTAGAGAGCACTTTGGTCTGTTTAATCAAGGAGAGTCAAAGGAGACGGATGAAGACATGAAAACAGGAAAAAGAAATAAAAGTCAAAAGGGGAAGTGTGAAAGAGGGCAGAATTTTAATGAATGAGTGTATATACAGTGTATAAAGTATATAAAGAAAGACTGGGCATATTTGATACTTTCCAGTAAAGGATTATATGCACTTCATTTAGGAAACCTATTAAATCAGACAACTTTTAAAATGTTTCTAAGCCAGATAAGACCATTAAAATTGACAACCAGGGCTGAAGCAAAGTCCAGAGCCTTTTACCAGATGATCATTGATTAACTTACCTCTCAGGGAAAAAGATTCATACAGTGAAATAGAGGCTAATTTTTCAAAATGAGGACCCTGCCTACTTTCAGCACTGTGGGAATTACTGAGCTAGACAGTACATCCAGGCATGATACACATGCATCATAGGATGGATCTACACTGGGTGAATTTGTCGGAGCTTGTTTTTAAACTCATATGCACTTGTAGTCAGAATCCTACAGCAATACATCCTACAATTTAATTCTGTGAATCACAAAAACGTACTTCTTTTAAACGTTTTACATTTTGATCCCTATAACTACTCCCCAGTACTGACTATGACTTCACAAACCTCTGTAATACCTACAGTCCACTGTTTTCATAGGTGTTGCATCTAGGGACTCCAATGCTTAAAAAAGTTGTTCATGGCTTATGCAAATCTCTGCCTTGGAAAATTTTTTTCATTGAATGAATTTTCACTAACTGCATGCCTGACTCATTGGTGGTTTAATTAAATGGAAACACCTTTCATGGATCCCAGTATTTGTTTGCAGGAGTTAAAAGAATAGTCTGAAATGTGTGGAAAAGGTTCCCTGTGGACATACACCTCAGAAAATTGAGTATGGTTGTACTAGCTTGATTCACATTGATGGTTCTGTGACTAGTATGGGTGGTAAGAAGACTTCACACATCAACACAACCAGATCAATATGTATTCATTTTCCTCTCAGTCCACAAAAACAGCGGAGCTAACTAGGGTATGCCTTAACCATGTAGTCCTGTTTTCTATGTTAACAGCTTGTGATTTTTATTCATTCAATGCCGAGCTGCTACATTTTACTAGATGAGAAATTAAGCCCATAAGAACCACTAGATGGCATTTGTTAGCTGTAAATGAGTTAAATTCACTAGCTCTGAAGGAGGACTGAAGGGAAGGGATTTGCCTACTAATAGCTGTCATGTGGATGGCTTTAGATGAACAATACTGTGATTTATGCTGGGAAAAAAAATTAGAATTAGGGCTAAAATTAAATCCAGAACGTCAGAGACACAAAAAAGAAGAGTCTTGTGGAACTGATAAGCACAGCTAGTCCAAAAGCAAAATTTCTGGCAAGTTAAAAATACATTTGAGCGTGACTGACAGGCAAGCAAGAAGCTCCCCAGTGCTTCTCACAGGCAAGGGTTACTTCACTTTCCTGTCACAGAAGTTGCATTCCCGCACACCCAAACAGTTCAAAGCTCTGCCCTCCTCTCCCATAGCCCTCCATTTCACCAAGATCCTAAGCCAATTGCTGGGATCTCAGTCCCAGTTTTCTCCACTAGAGCATCTCTGCATCTGCAATCCAGAGCTCCCAGACCTCATGAGCTCTGTGAACTCCACCAGCCATTAACTAAAGCCCTGCGAACAGCTTTCTTGTGCGTGCAGATGTCAGGGTACACTTGCTTCCAGCTGTCTGATCTAAAAGTTCCTATTTCTTGTGCATTTTGTCGATATCCCTGCTTAAATTATCGATACTGTTTTTTCATGGTTTTGGACAGAAAATACATCTAATATTACTGCTCCAGCAATAGGTGATTTTTAATGCATTTGCAGAACTGCTGTTGATGCTTTTAGCCTTGTGATTGGCCCCAGACTCAGTTAATCCTGCACGTGCATTGCAGCCATGTCCACCTCCAGTCACTCACCCTGCTCATATGGACCCCAGATCACTGGCCTACCGTCCCAGCTGGGCTTTGCCATGTTCTTTTCTCCACAGTCCTGATCAGGTCTCCTGGGCTCTTTCTGACACTGGTTACCCTCACCAGACGTAGGATGATATCCCAGCCTGGCTCCTGTCAGTTGTTCTGTGCAAGTAGGGTGCCATAAAAAAAATAAAATAATGGAAAAGGTTACAAAATACATGCTTTCTCTATTAAAAAAACTCTAGAAGAAAACATCCAAAGATATTCATAACAAATGTGTGTTGAAACCTGAAAAGACAGCTTGAAAACATCCCTTTGGGATTTATAAAAGTGGGGGGCTGCCCCTTTTCCTGCTATTAAAGCTGGTGCCTCCCCACCCTGAGCAGCTCTGCAGTCCAGACAGTTGGGGTGCACCATGAGATGACGGGGGTGTGGAACAGGGTGGTGGTCAGACTTGGACATATGATGTCAGGAACTGGAGGGCATTTCCAAATCTCTCTGGTTTTTTTTCTGTTTTCAGCCAAAGGCTTTTCAGCTGTCAGGTGTTCCCTCTTTCCAAAAAAAAATAAAAGATGAAATTGTCTGCAGAAATCAGGCACCTTCCAAAAAATGTCCTTCTAAAAAAACCTCAATATCCTGTTGGAAAACAGTTTCAGTGGAAAACAACCAACAAGAACCTTGTGTGGTTTTGTCCCAAGGCCAGTTGTTTCCCTTCAAACTTAACCCACTTTTAGAGAGCCACCAGCTGCTTCAGTGTAAGAGAAGGGAAAAAATAAAAATCATGTTCCAGTGGTCACTGAAGGGAGAGTGTTAAATGTGAATACCTAATAATGGGTCAAACATTTGTCTAATAATTAAGGATACTAAGGCACAGTTGTGCAGATCATACAGTTTGAAGGGCTGTCAATCTACTTTGGGCATTTTGTGAAGCATTTTGCAGAACCAAAATAGTATTTGTATATCAACAGCTTATAATATTAACAGCAATATATTATTTAAGATGGAAATAACATTCAAAGTCTTTTGCAAAGCATTTTTGTGTGTTAAAATTATGTCAATGTTATCATCTGTAAGAGAGGTGATACATGATTTTTATTGATACAGTTTATTTTGAAGCAGAAGTGGTGAAGAGCAGCTGCTGGATTTTCTTTGGTGATCAGTATGTGGGATACTCCAATATCTCCTTTACAATAGTTTTACTGTTAAAGACATAACTGCATACCTGTTACTAAACTGAAAAAGAAACAAAAATATAACGACTGAAGTGTGCATAGCTTTAGAAATGAGATCTTAATTTCAACTACTAATTGTTGTGCTGTTATTGCATTTTATTTGGGCTATTTAGAGCTGAAGTGAACAAAAGCTGTAAATTCAAAGTAAATCCTGTTAACATTTGCAAATAGATTTGTGTAATTCTTGCTGCAAAAGCAAAATAAATTTACCAAACTGAAGTTCATGATGGGTTAAAATTTCTCATAAAAAGCTCCTAACAAAAGATTTGCATAGCAATAAACTCATCAAAACTAAGCTTAACTGAGACTCAATTATGAGACAATACAGAGAGATAGGAAAAAAACAGAAGGAAAACCTCTTTGCCCCATATTTGCAAATAGCAAAAACATAATGGAAGAGGAAATTGAATCAAACACTGGGTTAAAATACAAATAAGTGTTAATGGCTATGTTCATTGCTCAGACTGTATTCCTTAGCCAGTTCTTAACATGAGCAACAAAGTAGCTCAAGGGTTAAAATAATGCTATTTTGACTGAAGGGCACAGATAAGGTCTGTTTCCCGAAAATTTGTGCCCAAAGCAGTGGCACTGCTATTTTTACATCCATGCTTGTGAATTTCCAAGTGTCTGAAAGGGAATCCTCCTGTTACCTTCACAGAAGGAACGTACAGACTATGCACAAACCGCATCGAATGTGCCCAGAGTCCGGCAGCTTCCTCCTGCGGTTTCTTGAGAAAAATCAAAAACTAACCGAATTCATTCCTGGTTCGCTGGTGGCATCTGGTGGCCAAATTGCAAACCAACACCATGTGCCGTGTGGATTTGGGGCGCCTGATTAGAGAAAGTGATGGGAGCCCTGCCCTCCTGGGCGGCCTCCCCACGGGGCAGAATTCCTTCTCTCCTTGGTTTCCACCTCACTTCTTGTTTTTCCCGTCTCGTTTCGCTGTTCCCTCCTATTCTTCATGCCAACTGGTCGAGGGAGGTGATTGTTCCATTCTATTCTGTGCTGGTGAGCCCTCACCTCGAGTGCTGTGTGTAGGTTTGAGCACCAAAATATAAAAAAAGATATAAAGCTATTGAGAGTCCAGGGGAGAGGCACAAAGATGCTGAAGGCCCTAAAGGGGAAGCCATACGAGGAGCAGCTGTTGTCACTTGGTCTGTTCAGCCTGGGCAAGAGGAGACTGAAGGGAGACTTCATTGTGGTCTGCAGCTTCTTCACGAGGGGAAGCAGAGGGGCAGACACCAGTCTCTTCTACTGTGACCAGTGACAGGACCCGAGGAATGACATGAAGCTGTGTCATGGGGTGTAGGATAAATGCTAGGAAAAGGTTCTTCACCCAGAGGGTACTCAAGCCCTGGAACAGGCTTCCCAGGGAACTGGTCACAGCACCAAGCCTGACAGAGTTTAAGTGAACTTTTCAAGAAGTATTTGGACAATGCTCTCAGGCACGTGGTGTGTTTTTGGGGGCTCATCTGTGCAGGGCCAGGAAGTGGACTCAATGATCCTGGTCCCTTCCAACTTAGGATATTCTATGCTAATTACCCACCTATTTCCTTCCCTCTGGTAAAACCCAGATCCTGACTGGAGACGGTAGAGGAAAGCAGTGATCCCTGGGGGTATCTCAGTGAAATCCCTGCACTCCCATCAGTGAGGGAAGGCTGCTCTGAGGTACCTGGGCATGCCCCACAGCTGAGCCACCCTTCTGCTTGCTTCAGACCTGCATCCAGGGCCAATGCAAGAACACTTAAACCATTGGACTGTGACTGTGAAGAGAGAGGTTGAGATTTGGGCTCTGAAAGAAGCAAGGGAGATTTTAAATATGGTCTAGATTTAATTCCTGACATCTGCACTATTTATTCTTCTTTCCCACAACTACTCCTACTGCTTGACTACTCTTTGTTGACTCCTGGGAATGAGTAAGTTCAGAGATGAACATGATTAAGATATAACAAGGATGGCTGAAAGCTTGCACATGCCTATCACATCTGCTGTTACTGGAGGAGGTGGAGACACTGAGGGCAAAAGTCAGGTTACTCCTTCACTCCATTCTTGGGAGAGCCAAGAATAAATAATGGTTTGCTCTTATCCATGGGAATGAGAAATACAAAGAAAGGTAGAGCAAGCCAGCAGCTAGAGAGGCCAGCTATGCTTGTAAACTGTATGAGTGGAACATTTCCATAGAAAAAGATTGCTCCATGTACTGTTAGCGATGTCCAATGCTTTACTTAAAGATATGCTTAAAATAAACAGATCGTATCTTGAGTTTCTGAATTTCAGTGACTCTCTGACAAAGCAAGTAAAAAAGTCAGCTTTATAAAAAGTTCATGTAATAAGACCTACAGCATATTCATCATAAATTACTGAAGGCTGTAAGAAAAATAAATAACTGACACTAAATTCCATAATAGCTATTTCTAATTTTGAGGGGTTTTTCCCACAAAGACAAGTAACTCCCACTGTGGGACACTCCCGACTATTTTCCCCACACAAATTGCATTTAGTAGAAAATAAAGAGCCAGGCTTTTATAACCATCTAAGATTTGTATTCCATCCTTCGGGAACACCAGTACCATTAATATGTACCTTTGTCCTTTGATCAGTCAAATTTTTTACTAAAAAGATATGCCCAGTAAGCATCCAAATACATCTGGAACAAGATTTAACACATTTTGAACCTTTATTGTTACAATGCTTCATTAAAAGCAGAGGTATGCAACAGCTTTATCACATATATTATTATTAGACAAGTCTGTGAAGCTCTAGAAGTTCTGAAGTTGTGTTTTGTCCTAAACAAGACAAGAAGACAAAATCTTAGGATTTTTCATGAAATTTAGCATTTCAAAAGTCTAAAGGAATCACTTTAGTGTATTTAGAACATTCGGATAAATCCACAAAGGAAATTCTTATAACAGTTATCAGTTTTACTGGGCCAGCATTTCCACTGCTGCTTCTCTTTAGAGGTTAAAAGATACTAAACTCCTTTGACAAATTTTTAGCAATTGTTACTAGTGAACACCTCTCTTCTGGAAACTCCTAGTTCAGTACTTAGTATGCAATTTTTTAAAAAAAAAATTACCAAAATGCCTCTTGCTAATATAACAATATAATCATAGAATCACAGAATCATAGAATGATTTGGATTGCAAGGGACCTTAAAGATCATGTGGTTCCAACCCATGGGCAGGAACACTTTCCACTAGATCAGGTTGCTCAGTGCCCCATCCAACCTGACCTTGAATATTTCCAGGGATGGGACATTCATGACTTCTCTGTGCAACCTCTTCCAGTGCCTTACCACCCTCTCAATTAAAGAATTTCTTCCTAGCATCCAATATAAATTTTTCCTCTTTTAATTTAAAGCAATTCCCCCTTGCCCTACCTAAATCTGCCTGTGTAAAAAGTTGCTCAATGATGCAAATTCGAAACATTTGAAAGCAAATGAAAAGTAGCCTTTGCCTTTGTCTTTCTTTTGCCTTCTCTCTCTGCACCTGCTCATTGCATGACCATGCATCATTTCCACCAGATGAAAGAGCATTGTCTAACTCTCTTCAGAGAACCATTCACTGAGCATCTCCTGCAGCCCTTACAATCACTACCTGAAGAAGGAAACCTGAATGCATTCAAACTTGCAATACTCCTGCGAAGAAGGCCTGTGTTACTGTTTCTATTTTATATGTGGGCAACCGAAGCAGAGATGATCCGGCATTCCCAAGTGGAGACTACACACACGTCTGCCAAGCTAACACCCCAACAGCTGACGTATAAAGAAACTGGAATAAATAAATCCCCCGCTGGTACTAAAGTGATCCAGGCTGAACTGAGTGATTTTCTGAGGCGAGGGAAATGCTGACACAGATCACGCACATGTGCTGGTGGATGATGTCTGGGGCTAATATGCCCCTGGAGTCTTGGCATCATAATGTGCATACTTAGCAAAATATTATTATGAAGGAAGACCATGCTGTATACCTGGAATATCAGTGTTGTTTATACTATATGATAAAATCTTACATTATAAAGTTATTTTCACATCAGGACCCTTTCTCATCCATTTCTAGTTATTCGCTGTTCTTATGTCATGACTTGAAATGAATAATTTTCCATTTTTGCTGGTGTCAGTCATTCATTTTTTCTCTCTTTTAAGTGCTTGTGCCTTTATTTCTGAACCAGGAAAAGCTGAACTTAAACACATAATTTTCAAAGAACAATGCAAAAAGATATGCGTGTTCTTATTTCATCAACACCTGGAAAGTATAACCAAGTCCATAATATGCTTATCAGTAGAAGTGTTCATTATCTTAACACTGAAAATTTTTAACACCTGAATAGTTTCAGTGAAGTCAGGATACCTATCTGTGGATGCACAGATTAATGCGATTTTTTTTTTTACTCTTCCAGAAGTAGGATCTCAATATTTACACTTCTGGTTACCTACTTCCTCCTAACTAACCCCAAATTGTAAAATTGAAATACATTGTAAAGAAAAATCAAGCAAAATGTTAATCTGGGGGAAAAACATGCCAGGTCCTACAGGTATATCAAAATGAGGACCACTGTTACTTTAGTAATGCAAGAAACCACAAATGAGTAACCCAATAAAGCAATATTCAAACCAAAACAGTGGTCTTTACCTGCTAATTTAAAAAATCATATGGTAACACAAAAAAAAAAAAAAACCACACCAAAAAAACCAACCAACCAACCAAAAAAAAAATAGGGGTTTTCTTTTCATAACTGACAGACCAATCATAAAAGTGAAGGAATGTTTGTGCAAGTAGGTTCTAGAAGCAATCACCTTGCCTTGGATCAGGCAGCAGTTCTCATTACGTGATCATGAGAAGTCCCTTGACGTTTTTGCAAGACTAAGTTTGTTAAGCCAAGTGTCCTGGACAAATGCCACTACATCTGGGGCTGTAATGAGAGCACGCTTTCTGCTGGTGCTCAACTAATTCCAAGAATGAATTTTCATTTGTTTGTTCATGACCACTGCATGTTCTGTTAATCCAACCATCAAGCAGAAGAGCTTCAGCTCAATTAGAGTCAGCATCTTAGAAATCACCCCAAAGATGTAATGACCAAATTTTACCCAATTTCTGTTCTAGAACATGCACTCTCCTTCAGTGTTTCAGGATAAAATCTGTACTGTTGAACAGACAGAATGCCACATGATTTATGAAGATAAACCACTCAGAATAGCAGTAATTGAAAATATTCCCTGTAAAATAAATAACTAAATAAAGAAATCACAGTGAAATGAGCAAGTACACAGGACATTGAAACATTTGAAAACAGGGAAAGAAAAAAAGCTGGACTTATTTTTCTTATTAATTTGCACAGCTCAGGTAATGGAAATGTTGCACCTCCTTAAAATTATTAATTTTTGCTTGAAGTAAATTAACAATCTTCCACTTATTTTAAATTTTCATGTAGTTTACAGGTCAGTCACTACAGCATTTAGAATTGCGCTTACTTACCTGAAAATATTTCTTATTTTGAAAATAAAATTATTTTTAGTCTAATGGGAAGCAATTTTTTTAAAGTATAAACCCTATAATTTCAAAGATTGAAATTTCAATTAACAAACTCCAAAAGATTTTCACTATCCAGACAGCTCTTCAGCCATTTAACTTTCATAGATTTGTTATTATCATTGCAATATTCTATCCTCTCATGTGAAAGCCACCCAACTGTGCAGTCAAGGTAGGATGCTGATTTTCTCTTTTGTTGGTGAGTCATAAGTGCAATGAACACAGGCATAAAATTCTACTGAAGTATCAGATAAAAGAGAATATCTGTCCATATCTACTTCTTTCCTCATACACCAAAGCCAGAAAAAACTTAAGTACCTATCCTACGGAGAGCACTGCTACTCTTTTTTGTGGTATTATCTTTGGACTTTGAAAATATAAAATGTGCAAATTAAAAAGCATAGATTAACAAAAATTCTTTTTTTTCTCTTCCTCACTAGCTGCCCCACTTTGCCAGTTCAAACAGGAAATGAAGAAATACTGAAAGCACAAATATGACAGATGGTCACATAATTTGAAATATTTCTTTCTTTCTTGTAAGTCCTAAAATATTGGTTTCCCTTAAGGAACCTAAACAATCTAATTTCATCTGACATTTTAGAGTGTGCTAATAGTGTTCCCACATTAGTTTCAAAAAGAATTTCTTTTCCAGGTTGACTACGCAGATCTTTAAATACCCTCTCCTGTCACTGTATTCCAGGATACATATTCTTACAGTAAATATCTCAATAAAACAAGTCAGTGAACTGTGTTTATAAGACTAAATAATCTAGAAATGCAGTGCCATTTACTGGTAAAAATCATAGTTAAAAGGATGGTTAACTTCAGCATCAAAGGCCTTTAGCCTTTTATGAATGCTGTTTCAAATAAACAAAATTAGAGAATTTTCTAAAAAGTGCCTATAATATATTCATTACATAGAATGTGAAATATGGGAAACATCAATACCAAGGCTATACTGGTCCTTGTCTCTTTTTTTTTTTTCTTTAATACAGAGCAGAACTTTTAATTTCAAAAGAAATATGTTTTGGTTTCAGTTGCAGCCACTCCATTGGTTTATTTGATCCAAAAATGTTCTGCTTTTTGGCTTGCTTCACTAAATCCTAGCCCCTCAGCTCCCAGGACTGACCTTCATAAACAGTCTTATCTCTGTAACAGGCCAACCCACAAGCTTGGATACATTTACTGGAAATTTATGCAACTTTGGATGTGATGTGAACTTTGCTTTCTAGGCTGATGTTAATGAAAATATAAAAAGAGCTGAATTCTGTATTTCAACTGATGAAATGAGGGTCCTTTACAGCAAAATTGTCTTAATCTCGAAAGATTCCATGCTGTGCACATAAATTGCTAATGAGGCTTAAAATGTCAAGAATAATAATTTGAAGTGCAGTTTAAAGGAAGGAAAGAAAAAACTCCCTCCTGAAGGAGAGATTTCTTAAACACACAAGCTTAAATCTTAATATTTTGAGTTTTCTTTGTTCAGAAAAATCTCAAATGGGCTTTGTAAAGAATAACATACAGTCTGCAAATGATGATGACAACATAAACCTGCTTAGATCTTAAATAGTTAAAAACTCTATTTTCATCTCTTTCCAGAAGATGGTAGTGTAGCATACTTTTAAATACTTTAGCAGAACTTCACCAGTCTTCCAGAGTGGGAGTGCAAAAACTAAAAAGAGAGTAATTAAGAAGAAAATAACTTAAGAAGTTGTACTTACAAAGTTTAAATACCAGGGAGGGTCGTTTTGGTCCAATGCTTTAATGATTAAACTTGGATCTTGTATTTGCTAACATCAAAATATCATTGAATAATTGGATTACAGAAATATTGCATAAAAGGGAGCAGAATATGTTTTTGATTCTGGAGATTATTTTGCTTGCTTGAGAAAAGAACACATTTAAATAAATACGTAGTACACTGTGGTGCAGAAAGCAAGCACAAGAGGACTACAGGTTTCAGAGCCTACCGCAGTAATGCCAATGGTCTTCTGAAACGGACTTGTATGCCCTAGAGCAAAGGTCAACAATTGCTATTTAAAACAAGTAAACAAACAAACAAGACATAAAATCAATTAAAGTTGCTTTGTCAAACGTGTATTATAAATACAGAAGTACATCTCTGATCAAATACTGTCAGTGCCCAAAGCTGCAATATTTCCGAGATAGAAATATTTTCTTGATTTACTGAATTTAAGTTCTAAAGAACCTTCATTATATGTACTTTACCGACTAATAGACCATTCCTGGCCCTTGTTCACACAGAGACGTTCAGGCTTGTGAAACCAAACCAAACCAAGAACTAACAAAAGCAAAAAAACACCACCCCAACCACCCCTCCTCTCCCACTCCTCTCCCCCAACCTGAATTGTTTTTGATATTAATTTCAAATAGTACTATTTTGGAATCTGTATGTTTGATTTAATTATTTTCTGAATTAAGGAACTTTTATTTAATGAAATTATACAAACTAGAAAATCATCTAGTAAGATGCTATGAGATTTTTTTGCTTTTCCAGTACTTTTCACCTATGGTTAATCACTCAGAGTTAAGCTGTCTAGGCCATAAATCAAAATCAAGGAGTTCTGGTTTTAATTTCTAACTGTATGGGGGTTTTCATACCTTTCTAGGCTATAACAAAAGCCAAATAATGTTCAGTATTTCTTCTCTTGAATGTGTGCAGGCACTTTAATTAAGTATGGGTCACATTAAGTATCTCTTTCTGAAAAACTTGCATCTCTCAATTTAGAGATTTCTTCAGCCAGCGGAATAATATTCTTCTATTTTGCTAATTTGTGTTCATGTTTTATAAGCCTTTTGAAAAGATGGAAACTGTACTCCTGCAATGTATACAGAAAGAAAATACTTCTCTCTTCAGTCCTTTTGATTATTTTTCTGTAAATAAATTTGAGAATAGATCAGCTTTTATCTAACAGTCATCTGCGCTGCAGTGATTTTGTGCTTTCCTCCATGACACTCCCTTGAAGAGACCAGGATATAGTCACAGGTAGCATGACGTTTTCAGTATTTCTAGGTGTGTAGCTTTGCATTTACAGCTTACAAGGCATTTTGTGGAGTGGATGCTGCCAGGAAAGCTACATCTCTGGATACAGCTATTATATCTTCTGCTTCCCACCATTCTGCCAATTTCATGTCATCTGTGAACTTATTATTAATTATGTATCGTTTCAGATAATTGATGAGAGTTCTGAATGCTTGGCCAACTGTCTTTCCATCTGAAAGCTCGTCAGAAACTCTTGTTTCTGTAGGTGGCAGCACACTGACAGCTTCTCTCTGGATTCTGACAAATAGTTCTTAAACTGTTTCATGTGCTTTGCTGTGATTGTTCTGGAAAAGTTTTGACAACAGTGCCATAAATCCACACATTAAGGAGCTGCAAGGGTTATTGCCTTTATAAATCTTAGTACCCAAAAATGAGACAGAAGCCTTTAGCCCTGGAAAAGTGTCCATAAAATACCAATCCGCAAATCTTTCCATCTTAAGATCACTGAAGCCCTCTTTCTTGTCCATATTAACAGGCTTTAGACCCAGAGTAAAAAAAACTGCAGATAAGAGTTTTTCAAAAAGGAATAAATTTTCTGCTCAGGCTAGTCAAATTTTACCAATAATGTTACTAAGCTTTCAACATTTGTCTGTCACAGATTTAAACAGATTTTAAATTAGAATACCTAAATTTTAATTTGAATTTGCTTTGCAAGTATTTGTAATTGCCTTCTGTTGTGGCATGTACCACGAGAGGTTGCATTGAACCCACACAAAATCCTTACCACAAAATACAGGCTACGGGGGATCTTTCTTGTTTTGAAAAACCGCAAAAATGAGCTATCTATCTCACTAACCAAAGCTTCCTCATTGCAGCATGCAAACATGCAGGCAGTGATGTTTGCCTTCAGTGACCCTGTACGTCAGCGTGGTTTGATCGCCAGCATTTTTTCAGATGTGACTTAACTTTTACATTCTTTCTAATGTAAAGTCCTCCAATGAAATGCCTCTGGATGTTGCAAAATATATGTGCAAATTAACCCCGGCCAGTAATAGATCTTCTACATCCCTGGTGGTGTCAATGGAGGGTTTAATCCTGTGTTTTTAAAATGTTAACTCCCTGTAAATGTGGTTTATGTGCAAAGCACCACATTTGTCTAATCAGTGCGTCATCCTACTTTCCAAATACAGGACAGAAATATTTATAGAAGATAACTGCAACCACTGATGACCACTGTCATCTCCATTAAGTAACAAACCATTACTGTTGCTAAACTTTTTGTTATTATTGAAATCCTTTTTAAAAATTATTTTCCTTTGGCATGGTCATACTCTTTTTCTTTATCTATTTCTCTCTTTTATTTCCCTTTTATTTTTAATTCTGTCTTTTTCTCTTTCTTTCTCTTATACTCTATTTTCTTTTTTCTTGTCTCTCTTTTTTATCATTTCCTTTCTTTTGCTCTTTTCCATTCTATTTTCTCTTTTCTATTCTATTTTCTCTTTCATTTCTTTCCTTCCTTCTTTCCTTCCTTCCTTCCTTTGTGTATATCAGACTCTCTTTCCTTCCAGAGTTCTTTTACACAGTGTCTTTCCATATAACCACTCCACTTAGTTTTCCAGGGAATCAAATGAAGATGTTTTCTCTTTTTAGTTTTATAACAGTGGCTTTTCAGCTACGTGAGAAAGACTTCTTTAATTTTCATATCATAAAAGTTCTTTCAGTCCACTCTGTCTTTCATTGTCTTCGGAAAAAATGACCTACTGATTACATGTTATCAGATAGAGTTGCTTACACTGAATTTTACAAGGCAATGATCACAAGTCCCTTGGCAGACATAATCTTTCAAAGCTCTTATTAACTTTATCTCATATAAAGAATCTTAAAACATTTTTTTTTCATGCTAGCTATAGTACCTTTGTATTATAAAATAAATATCTTTTTCTCTTTTAACTCATTGGTGATTTAAGTGTTCAGCAGTTTTGCATTTACTGTTGCAAAGGAGTGTCTAAGGAGTCAGTCTAATTTGTTCTCTGCTTCCACTCAGTAGCAGAGTCTCCCTGCCCTCCTTCTTAGAGTCTGTTCATTAGAACCAACTTCTCTATGCACGTTGGCGAAGGTGTCTATCAGATTTGACCCTGAAATATTTTTTTCACTCCTCTGGTGATATGATCTACAGTATTAGTGTTTCACAATAAGAAATATTAGTTCCAATTTTCTTATTCTGCAGGCCTTCTACGCTTTCTTTTTCCCTTCTCCCCGTCCTGTTTATGCCACCTTCTTCAGCCTTGAGTCTCTCAGACCGACTGCTTACAATCTTTTCAGGAGGCTTTTTTATTTTTGTGTTCCAAGAATATTTTTGTAAGGTTCCTACCTGCCTTGCACAAACCTGGTGCATGTGCAGTGTCAGTACTATGGAATTAGGGTCCAGCTGCATGCTGTTGGGCAGAGGAGACACCTCTGACATGCAGAAGAGCAGGTATGAGAAGAAGGAGCCATGGACTAGTAGAGAGAGGGTTTTAGCAGCATTTTATCAGAAATCAGGACTGAAATAACAGGTTTTAGGTGAATGAAAGACTAAATTAGCAGTGGCTTTAAACACTTACTGGGCATGCCTGTAACTGTATGGATATGCGTGAGAGACATTTATTTCAATATTGTGTCACTGAACAATGAAATTAAAGGATTTAGACAGTTACCATCTGTTGTGTCTGGTCTGCAAGTGTCCTGACACTCTGAGTTCCTTATGGCTGTGGCTTCTTAATTTGATTTCCTGGCTTAGTGTCTTAATTACTTATCTGGCTATCTCACTCCAGGTTGTATTATTTTTAGAAATTTAGACAGGTCATAACAAAGTGAAAGTCATCTTGGGAACAGTGTATCTCAAGGAAATAACCAGAAATAGATACTATACGGATAAAACAAATCTGGTTATTTTGTAAGGGATTGGACCTGATCCAGTTCCACTGAGCTATGTGCTTTCCATGGCATTTCACTTCCCTCAGTGGATGATTGTAAAGGCATTTCAGCCTTTCACTAAAAAGTAATTCACTGTATAAAAAAAAACTAAGGACTTGAAAGAAATAGAGACAGACCTATGATTCATGCACGTACACCAACAAAGCACTGGCATTTTATGGTTCCCAAAGTCTTCACCAGTTGGTCTCCAAAGTGTTTAGGCACTCACAGTTCTCTGCTTCAGGGCTGTCTTGGGCTGAACTGCTAAGGGACAAGCCCTAGATGGAAATATTATCAAAGTTCCCTGAGCAACCAGATGCAAGAGTCAGAGAGAAGGAGGTAGAGTTTCCTAATTTTTTACCATAATTTATTAAGATATGAGTGCTCATTCAAAATCTCTCCTCAAACCTTTCTGCTCCTACCATCATCCTGGAGCTAAATAAAAAGTTTTGAAGATATGGTAAATCCTGAGCTTCAGAATATCCAGGCAGCTTATTAATTTTCTCATTTGTGAAAGATGCACGTATTTGAATCAGGCAGGTTCTACTTTATCGTGCATTGGCAAATTCGTAACTACGAAGAGCCATTAGTGCAGTTACCAAAAAGCTTATCTCTGAGTATAAGAAAGATCCATCTTTAAAGATAAAATAAGAGAAGAGCTGCAAAAGTAATGAAAAGCCAGGAGAGAATGTCATATAAGAGCCAGGTAAAATGCTATAACTGACTACCTATACTTATATACATACTCAGTCACAGCAAGCAGATACATTCTCGTGGAATAAGCAATCTCTTTAGAGAGTTTCATTAAAAAGCTTTATTGCCTGAGAAGGAATCTATCATTATCTTCTGACTCTTAAGTAGAAAGGCTGCCGATGAGAGGACTCAAAAGCAATTTCAAATCTACTTATAATACAATAGTAGTATTCTATGACATAGCAGTGTAAGTAATAGCAAGAAGGTGAGTGTGATGCCAAGCAGAACTTGGACAGAAACACATAAAAGTAGAACATAGACATTCATACAGAAATTTGGCAAGGATACTGATATCAAGCTTCATATTCTTGCAAAAATGGGTGTATCATTGTTAAAGTAAAAACTGTTACTGGTTTCTGTCTTATCCAAGACAGAGAAGTCTCTAAGATAACATATATCGTTCCTCTTACTGGATTAGTTTCAGGCTATAGAAGTATCATTGTTAAATTGTCTTCCAGCACAGTTATAGTGATTCAGAGAGTTTGCTCTAGATTTTTCTCAGTTTTAGGTGAAAAAACTTAGCATGTAAGTTAGGAATATAGTTGTCATAGACTTTCTACATACTATGTGTTACCGAATAAACATATATATAGGAAAATTTCAGATGACAGAAACATAATCTTATATTCTTTTGAAAGTGTTTTTTCCCCCTAAGCGTCACCCTAAAGGCTCTAATTCAATGAAACTGATATCTCCTTCCAAAATATCTTTTTTTTTTCCAAAATCATAGTCAAATTATAAGAGGTCACAGTCAGACTAAGATCTTCTGTCAGCAACGTGCTCACTGGAGATTAAATTCAAATTAAGATATTTCCCTTTCTGATTACTTTACAAGTGTAAACCAGAATGGATTGGCTCTCACACACACACAAAAAAAAGTTTCTAATCTATTTTGAATCAATTTTCATACACCCACTGACTGGTATGGAAAAAGTCTGATGACATTGCAAAGGAAAATTAAGCACTAATTGTATCTCCCAGAGCATACTGCTAACAGCAGGCTGAAGGGTAGTTCATATATACTAGTACAGTTCTTCTTTCTGGGTAGCTCTGTTCCCACCTCATTCAACAGTCACTCCAATCAGTGGCTGCTATTGCAATAATATCATAATTTAATCAAAATGCATCCTACTGGAAAGCCTAAGCAGTTGCCAGAGAAGGAATGTGAACCAATTATTTGTGTTGTCTGGAAATGATGAGGTTGCAGAGTAAGAACCAAAAAACCCAGAAGGTTAAACGCTTTGTCATGGTGTTCTCTTAGTTTCTAAGCTGACAGGGTTTACTGCACACATAGTATGCTAACATTTAATTTTTGATTTCTGGACTAATAGATACCTATCTTACCAATAACAAATGTGTGTCACTATTACTTCTCATATTAAAATAAGTGAAGTGAATAAGTGAATATTCATTCAAACACTTCAAATTAAGAAAATAGCTCTAACTTGTGGAATACATATTAATTTATATGGCAGAATACAAGCAGGAGGTTCTTAAATCATATCCTAAAAAACAGATAAAAAAATTACTGGTATGAGTACCTCTACCTCTCCAACAGCAACTAAATTCCTTGCACAAACACATATCTACATAAATCAAAAACATTAATGAACACACATGTCAAATCATTCTCAATCTACTATCACTTGACAAACTAATTATTTAAAAATTAATTAAAATTAATAAATATTTGTTGTTACTATTTATACTTAAGAAACATCCATTCGGCTGCCTGTGGCTATGGTTATATAAACTTTAATCAGCACTGATAAATTCACACATTCAACTATTGATTAGAAATCCCAATGATTTCATAGCAAAGAAGTCAATATGAACAAAAGCATCTCTCTGAAGCTGGACTTGTGATATCAGAGAGGCTGTTGAGTAGTGTCCTTTAGTAAACATTGATAAACTGGGAGATATTATAAGTCTTTCACAAAATAACACTTTGTTGGCTGTGTCCTCTGATGTATTACTGTTTCTCTTTTCCTCATATGTTATAATCTGCTAATGGCAAACATCTGTAATTTATTAAACATTGTTTATTAGTCCATCACATTTTATTCCTACTGTTGTTCTGAGAATCTTGTTTATGGGAAAAGAGGAAACATGCCTCATACATAAAGCAGAGAATTTATTATTATTATAATTGAAATCTCAAGAATCTATTCAAGAATCACTATAAGCCCAGATCTAATTATTATAGGAAGAGAAAAATAAAATATAGCTAAAAATTTATTCACACTGTAAAGAAAAAGTATTAATAATTATAATATTAATAATAAATACAGGGTTTTATATAGACAATTCTTAGTTTGTATCCCTTTTCCTCGTGGTGGACTCACCTACCCTTTCTCTTCCGCATCCCAGGACAGTGGCTGAGTCCGGTGCTGGGGTGATGTTATGGTGAGTTGTCCAGAGTTCTCACTGCCAGGAAGACAATGCTTGTGTCAATCTTTTGTTCTTTGTCACTCTATGATCCACTTGGGCAGATTTGTATAAGTTTGCTAACACATTTTTACACCTTTTCTCATTCTGCATTGCTCTGTAACCCCTGTTACATCTGAATTTACAGTATGTGGTGAATTTTGCAGATGTTGCATAGTTCTTTCATCCTCTTTGTTACCCCTAAAACAAACTTTGGTCAGGTCCAGGTCTGCATTTCTTCAACTGACCACTGGTTAGTTGTTCACAGCTATTTCCAGTACCAGCCTATGCCCCATCTCTTCTCACCCCAGCCCTGAACTCTTCTGCGCTGCATCCTCCCTCTCTGCCTCTCTGCCTCTCAAGGTCTCCGCTATTGTGCCAGGATTGAATGTCTCCACATGACATCATTGTGTTAGAGCTGAAAATATCTCATTCTGCACAAAAGAATTACTTTTCGGTACAACCTCTATAAAACTATGATGACGCTGTTGTCATGGTTTAACCCCAGAAGGTAGTGATAAGCAAACATGAACCAAACCAGCCACAGCCACTTGGGCAAATGAAAAAAAAATCTATTTAAAAAAAGAAAGCTGCAGGTAGGGCAAGGGAAGTTCAGCTGCAGGTAGGGCAAGGCAAACCTCAAAAGCTTCAGTCCTCAAGCCTTCCCATCTCAGTAAAAACCTGTGGCCCATTACCAGCAATAATGTGTTACAGGGGTACACAGTTACGCTTGTGAATGTTCTAAATGTTATCTGTGAAAAATATCAATATGGACTTACCCATATCTCATACAGTAAATGCAAAGTAACTCTTCATAGTCCAGTTAAAAAACATATTCTGTCTACTGCAGAAGGCTTAGATCAGGATTAAGCTAAAAACCCCCCATATTAACAGTTTTCTAGTGCAAATTTGTGAGTGAACCCAGGCACAAAATTTCCTCTGAGGCGAGAAGTTTGATAGATAATGCAGGACATTAAGGAACTTTTCTTTTGTCTGATACCCTTTATATGGCTAAAAAAGTTCCCAGGAAAACCTGTCAATCACTGAGGATAATGCTGGACTGAGATTTAACAGTGCTTTCCTTTTCTAGGCATTGTGAATAATGATCACTAACTTCAAAGATGCTAGAAACTAAAGTTTTTCTAATGATTTATGGGATTATTAATATTTTCTAACCCAGTTCCACAATAGATAGAATGTAGTGGGCAGACATCTTCCAAAAGATTTTGCAGAAACATGAAAATTTATGTTACATGAAAAAGAAAATCTTGCATTCTGGTTTTTTTTCCACATTTTTCACTGCAATGCCCCAAAACATTCAATTTTGGCAGCACCAAGTTGAACTTGCCCCCAATCTGTTAGTTACTCTTTCCTTCTTCGATGCTTTTCCTATTGTCTAGGTTTGTATATTATTTTCCAGGGCTGTGAGCCAAATGACACTTGAGAGAGCTATGCTTTACCATGGCTCAATGAATTTCCTATAACCAGGTAGAAAAACACACTAAATTTGCTAAACACACCTCATGTGTGGTCTATATATATATATATGGCCCAATTTCTAAAATACACCTTACAGAGTATTTGTCAAAGTCTGTCAAGGAAAAGCTGCATTATGCTTTTAATTGTCTCTAATTGCCCAGGGTTAAAACAGCAATTGTATAAAATAAGCCTTTGATGAAAGGGTGAATTTCTATTTTTCCATTGCTGCGTATAACCCAGGATTAATTTTCAAAGACAACCACCAGTGATAAACTTCAAAAAGTGAACTGCCAGCCACAGTTTTAATGCTTTGCAGAGAGCTAATATTACACACATTGCAATGAGGTTTGAAGAAAGGACCTACCAGTCAATTTGCCTGGGAATCTGTATGTCTTCATAATCTGTTCCAAATTAAAAGAAACTAATCAAATCATGACCTCTCAGCTAGTCTTCCCTTGTAATGGAGTAAACAGGAAAGTAGTTTTAAATGCTTATCTTATTAAATACTCTATTAAATGATTCAGTAAGTTAAATAAAGTTGTCTACTCTTCCCTGGTAAGTGAGCTTTGCTTTTAGAGGCAAAATATAATATAGTCAGTCCATATTTACATAAAGATTGATATAGTTAAAATTAATGATGTGGTAGACTAAAGAACAGTGGGTGAGCCATGAAATGGTGAATGGTTGCAGTAAAATCTATTAACAAAATGGGAAAATCTGCCCTGAATTTTGTAGTTGCCAGCATAGCACAGAAGAATGAAAATAGCTCTCTTTAGCCTCAGATCTACATGGTCTGTTATACTTTTTCAAATGCCAAATGTAGAAGGAACTTTGCCATAAAAAGCTCAAGCAATGTAGATAAAAGAAGTTCAATTAATTTTATCAATAGCAAAATACAGATCTTAAAATGCTATGCAGAACTGGGCTTCTCAATTAATGGTCACAAATATTTTTCGTTCTACCACATCATTAACTTAAGTGTATCAGAGGTATTCAGACACAGCTTATTTCTTCTGACCCACTGTACAAATAAAAGATAAAACTGCATTTTACCAAACAAATCTCTTTTCCTTCTCTCTCTTCTTTGTTGTTGTTGTTGTTGTTGCTTGTGGGGTTTTGGTTTAGGCTTATTTCCATTTCTAAGTGTAGATTTGAAAATAGCATTAATAGTCTTTATGATGCAATGTCTTTCAGAATTGACAATAGCAATGAAGAACATATTCTGGTACCAATGCATTTCTCTGACTTAAATACACAGATTTAGATGTGAAAGAACTTTGAAATCTATTTCAAACCACACACGATTCACACTGCAAGCCAGGTAAGTATTTTGTCAAAAAAATACAGTTTGTAAGATAAATAGCAACTGATCTCTATTTGGACTAAAAAGCAGATAGGCAGCTTAATGTGTACATAGTGCACATAGTGCATTAGAATACATAAAGCTAAAACAACTCAAGTTTTGTTTACACCCATGTTGGAAACTGTGGTGCATAGTTCTCATGTGATTGTTCTTGGCTATTTTATTCAATGACTTTATGAGTGATGGAAATGTATTCTAATGTGAGAAAAATGAGTGTCAGCTAATTTTACCAGGTCTGAGAAGTGCTGAACTGAACTAGCTGGGCAGCATACCTCTGTGTTCAGAATGGGATACCAAATGATAGCATTATTTAAACTTAATCCTCAGGAGTTTCAAGAAACCTAGGGATTTTTTCTTTAAAATTCAGACAACCATATGGTCTCACAATATAATTTTTCCTTGAGTATGAAGGTACGTTCAGCTGGGGATTCTTCCCATTTTAAAATCAGTATTTTCAGGATCGTCTCATACTTTAAATTAACCTTTTATCTGTCTATCATATATTTGCCCATTAGCCATTGTTCTTATATCCAAGGTCAAGCATATCTACTTAGGCCTCTTTTCACATTGTTCTTTCCATTGGAGGATGAAAGATGTAGAAAAAACCTCCAGTCTCTGTTTTGGAGTTCAATTATCAGCCAAATGCATGCAGTTAACAGCTACAAAAATGCTGATGAGTTTGATAATTTTGAATCTCACTCATAGTTAAATGTCTGGAAGCAATTTCTTCACCTGTCCAGTTGCATTATTTGATGACCTGTGAGTGATTCAAAAGGTATTTAATAACAATCAAAAGGATAGGTCACAGCAGATCAACACTTTATATCATGCATGCAATACAAGCACGGACCACGTCTTCTTTTCACCTCTCTGTGAAAAGTTTTATTATCTATTTCAGAAATTTGAGAGACATTAGTCAGAAAATTCTGTCTCTGGCAGGTTGTTGTGTCGTCTCCTTGATGTATACATTGAGACAATTTTAGGTACTCACACATGCACAAAAAGCCAGCATGATATATTACGTATTACCTGTGAGAAGCGTGACAGAGGTCTTTTCTTTTTAGCTATACTTTCCCGAAATTCATCTCTCAGCTTCTCTTCTTTGCCTTTGTGCCTTCTCCATCCTTATTTTCTGTACAGTATTATAGAAAGTAACTGAAAAATAACAAAAAAATTTACTTTTTCTCAGGCTTTCTTTTGTAAAAGTAGCTACGAACCTGTCAGTATCACTGCCTGGTATTTACTGCAGAGGTAGCTGTAACTGCCTTTGTGGTTTGTTATTTCTTACCAGAGTTCTCCTTGATACTTCTGTTCTTGGCTTTATTACTTACAAATTCTTGTAGCTCACTTTCTCACTTCACCGTGGTGTTTTTAAAACTTGGCTACCTCTCTATAACTTAAGTACTTTTCTATCTATGATAATTAGTCATCTGAAGCATAAACAATCCTCCACACTGGGTTAAACTGGTGTCAGCACGTTGTGTTGGCTGGAGCCTTGCTTATGTTTGTCTTCACTCATGTTAGAAGACTACTCCTTCCAAGATGCTGTGGGATAGCCTGTGCAGATCTCCACATGCTCACCTCTTTTGTTCAGGCTCAGCCTTCCACAGAGCATTTCACTGCTAAATGGAAAATTTTCATTTGGCTTTCCGTGTTTTAAAATATACATGTACTTGCTTTCCTGGAAGTCTACAATGTTTCACTTGTCTCAAAGGACTCCTGGCAGAATCCTTTAAAGTCATTTTTGTGTTTAACACATGACTTGGCAACAACTTCTGTTTGCATGATTGGGATGAGACTTTAAACACTTTGAGGTTAAAGGATCTCTCAATAGTGGGTGGGCATATTGTGTAATTCTCTTTTACAGTAATTACATTTTCATATCTGAATCCTACTTTGTCTGCATTAAAAGGTCTTTCCATCATCATGATACCTTTCAAGTTTTCTGGGTGGCAACTTAATTAAATAAATCATAGAGGAAAACTACATTTATAAAAAGGCTTTTTCCTTCTGTAATATCATAGTATGTCTACAATCTTGATAAGCCATATAGAAACTGTCAATAAAGCTATAAAGATGTTTTTCGAACTTTTTTTTCCACCTCTACATCTGGTTGTGGATGGCACAATCCAGTCAATGATATTTACTCAAAGGCAACAACATCTCACTTTAGAAACTGTAAAACACTTCACCGAAAATAAGACTAAATGGAAGAAAAGCAACACATTTATTCCTAGTATAGATCTGTACTTAGTTAATTTTCAGACATTCATCTGCATTCACATGTATACCTCTAGCACTTTACATTATTTGAGCCTGGTAAATAAGGTTTTATACTGTAGTCCTTTATAAAATAGCCTTAACCCATATTTTTAAATCATGTCTATTAAATAAAATCAGAAATTATAAAAGGAAAACTCTATTAAAAACATGTATGTCTACTACACAGGAGAAGGCTCAGACAGTGGAGTTTGATTGTACGGCTACTCAGAAATAAAATAAAACTATTGGAAACTGAAGAGATCAACCTTATTGGAAGGGTCATTATTAGCTAAAAAATTATATAAGAATCTGAAGCCCATATAAAATTGCTTTCTTTAAATAGAAAAATAATGGAAAAGAAAATATAAAATAATATTAAAAAAAAAACAACAGCAAAACAAAATCAAACCAAACCCCCCCCCAAAAACAACAACAACAAAACAATGCTGAATGCCTCTGTGAAGTTAGCTATTAACAAGAATGAAATTTTGAATTGAAATGATACTCTGCTATAAATTTTAAAATTTAAATTTGAAATAATATTAAAGTTATACCAAGAAGTTATCAATAAAGGCTAAAGAGCTGACCAGGAAATGTAGAGACTTCAAACATGGCTATTACATCTGGTAGATAATCAAAAGCCCAGCAGTAGAAAGTGTGATAGATTGTTTTACTGACATGTAGGACTTGACAGAATTTAATTTAAAGTTTATTAGTCCTTTATAAACTGAACTTAATTATAAACAGTGACCAAATAGCCACAGTAATTAAACAACAGGTGGCCAATCCTACTCACAGATCACAAAATCTTCCTTCCACAAGTCTTTGTTTTGCTGTGCTCACCAGAGAGAAGTAAACATCTGGAAGCCCCAAATAAAGCAAACATTTATGATGGTGAATCATGGCTCAGCAAGCAAAGAAGAGTATGAAATAAATTCTACTCTTCATTCTGCCATCTTTGTTATTTTTAAAGAGTAAACTTTTACTTGAAATAAGAAGATCAGAGACTTCTAACAAGAGATGCAAGTTAGGAATATATAAACATCTCGGGATAGTGGCACTTACTAGTCCCATTAAGAACTACACTGGCAGAGGCTTATGTCATTCTTGGTGATTTTTGTAAATACATATCAGCGTTGCCATACAGTCACATTATCAGTCACATGTTCCACTCCACTGCAGCCTTTGGGGTTTTTAGTTTTGTTTAATTTTATTTTCCAGACAAATCTGCTCTGTGATTGAGACAGTGACACCATCATTTCTACAGCTCTGTGATTTAAACAAGGAAGGGTTCTCATCAGAGAATGGTGTTATAAGCTGAAACATGCAGGGCAATAAGCAGTTTTTTGCTAGTGATTTTCAAATGCCTTTGTGCAACCACAATAGGACAAGACAGGAAGGGAAGGGAAGGGAAGGGAAGAAGGGA
>VZRE01011836.1:0-28208 GCA_013396775.1 Cephalopterus ornatus
CGTGAAGCCTAGCCATGATGATGATGTTATCAAAGGTCTGATTAGTTATGTTTCATAGATTATATATTTTACATATATTGAAATGGCAAATGCGTTAGGTCCTGATTATTCATATACCTGACCATATCATCAATCTTAGCCATGTGAAGGATCCCACTGGAAGGCAAGTTTAAGCCTAATAAGTGTGCTAAACCGACCTCTTAGACACCCTGCAGAAGAAATGCCTTTTTTATTGCTTACCTGTACACAGTTTAGCACTACAGAGACACCATTTCTCTGCTAGAGTGCCTACATACTGTTAAAATCCAGATAAATTAAGTGGGCTGACATTTTGCATGTAATGGGTGATGCCATGTGTGACAGACCAGCAGGCTAACACTATAGTATGGCATGCTCCCTCCTGGGCCAGGCACTGGCCCTTGCCACATGCAGACTGACCCACATCTCCACTCCATGATCAGCTTCAGGGCCATTATATGTCTCAATATTGCCTCTCCCCCAAAAAACTGACAAGACTATGGAGATAGTAAAGTGGGCTGGGAGGCAGGCTGCTCAGGGTCAGCCAGCAGAGGTTTGGTTGGCCATCTGAAAGAAGTAATAACAAATCTGAGGCTGTTCGGATATCAAAATGCATCATCTCTTATAATGACAGAAGCTATCTTCATGTATAAATTATGTACAAAGCAGATTCTTTTGTAGTTTTTGTAAATTCCTTATTTTAAATACAGAAGTTATTAATGAGGAATAACAGTAGTTTAAATTCCAAGAAATCAAATTCAATAGATGGGAAATTATGCTTAATTTTTTAAGATGAAATCTCTGTTGGTCTCTGGCTTAATTTGTCATAGGAACTAACTGGGGAATCCCCATCTGTCTAAAATGCTACTAGAAAGCAATAGAAAATGGAAGATTGAGTAGGAAAGGAATCCTAATTTGTCAATGAGATTTTTCCTTTTTCTAAATTCTAGAATAAACATACTAAGCTCATTGTTATAAGAGAAAAGAATTCCCAATTGGGGTCTGGCAAAGATAGAGTTAAAATATATTTCCTAATTAGCCATAGAAGCAGTCCACTAAACAGCGAGAAGAGGGAGCAGGTTACCAGGTGCTGGCAAAAAGTGATGATGAGTCTCATTTACAGCAGCTAATCCTTTTCCTTTTCTGTCCTTTGAGGGAAAGAGTTTCAGGGGGAAAAAAGTTTTAATGATAAAATGCTTAATTTTCCTCAATGAGATTTAATTCAAATGATTTAACATAAAACCTTTGCATTGACTTTGCTGAAGCCAAACTCCTTTTTACTCTGAACTAGAGTTAAAATGTTAATGAGTAGATCTTAAAGTGTCAGGACATGAACAACTACTAATTTTTTGATTTGGAAAATGCTGAAATTGTATCTAGGCTGGATCTGTTTCATATGAAATGTTAGATTATGAACCAAACCTGTGATTTTTTTAATAAGAAAATAGTGGTTTAAAATTCTGCAACAAATCCAGAACGGAGTTTTACATTGGAGGATCTATATACAGGTATGAGTCAAATGGATGGAAAATAGAGATATACATTTATTTAGCTTTAAAGAATATCAAGTTAGTCCAGTAATACAGTAGATGAATCATAGTTGATTTGTCCTTCAACTTGTGATACCATGCAAGTATTTAGCAGTAAACCTACTTACCGACTGAAGTTATGATGATGTGAATAATAGTAACTGTTACAGCATAATCCCAAACCCATTCTTCCACAACCAGAGCAAACAGCAGACCACAAATGAAGAAAGTTATTTCCAATGATATCACAAGAACTGTAAAGGAAAATAGGATATTTTCACCAAACACAGTTTTGAAAGGCTTCTTCTCATATAAATGGTAGCCATGCAATATAAAATCATAGCAATACAATGTTAAAACATCGGAGATAGTTATGCAAATTTTCTTACAGGATCACTCAGTTCAGTTTTGGATCTCTCACTACAAGAAAGACATTAAGGTGCTGGAGTGTGCCCAGAGAAGGGGAACAAAGCTGATGAAGGGTCTGGAACACAAGTCCTGTCAGGACTAGCTGAGGAAGCTGGGGTTGTTTAGCCTGGAGAAAAGGAGACTCAGGGGAGACCTTATTGCTCGCTACAACTACCTGAAAGGAGGTTGTAGCCAGGTGGGGGTCGGTCTCTTCTGCCAGGTAATAAGTGACAGAATGAGAGGAAATGGCTTTAAATTGCATCAGAGGAGGTTTAGATTAGATATTGGGATTTTGGGGGTTTTTTTCCCCTTACAGGAAGGGTTGTAAAGCATTGCAACTGCCCAGGGAAATGGTGGAGTCAGCATCCCTGGAAGTGTTTAAAAAAGCATATGGATATGACACTTGAGGATGTGGTTTAATGGTGAACATGGTGGTGGTACTGTGTTCATGGTTGTACTTGATGATCCTAAAGGTCTTTTCCAACCTTGATGATTCTGATTTATGTTTCCATTACAAAAATAATGTCTAATTTTGCCACAGACATCTGCATAGGTTGTATCCTGGTTTGCCTATAGACTTTAAAATGTCCTCTATTTTATGTAAAAACATGAGGATTAGCAGGATTATGTCTTTTGACAGGATTAAGCATACTTTATATAGCCTAGAGGAGAAATTTCATGGAAATTTTCCTTAGGGGCTATCTACACTCTTTATATATGGTGCCAAATATATTTGATTGATACTGACATAGGTAAAACTTTTCTCATCCAAAGAAAAATGGTGTGGTAAGGGGTTATGTTTGGTAAGAAACTTCATAGCTTTGTCCCTTCATTTCATCATATATTTAGATATTATATGTATCAGAATATATATATATCTCACAACAATTCACAGACAAGACCTGCAAGGGGAGATAGAGCAGAGAGCCTAGAAGGTGAGCAGAGGCAATCCATCCATACAATCAGGAGCCTGGCTTTCCCTGGTGCTGATAGCAAGGCTGCCACAGCTATCATGCTGTCATTGCGCCTGACACTGAGCAGCTATCTCTGTGTTGTGTTAAACTGTGAATGGGGATTACCAGCAAAGTGATAATAACAAAATTATGCTGCCAAAATGGACTATTAAAGTTATCTAACCAAGAAAATTCCTTCTCTAGGTGACAAAATGCTGCATTTCTGTCCCCTGATGCTTTCTCTGGCGTGTGTTGAACCCATGCCATGCCACCAGCCTGTGGTGACCACCTCCTCTGACATGGGATGCAGCTCTGTAGAAGTCATGGCACAGCAAGACGTGCCTGCCCTGTGGGCAGGAAGGCACAGAGGAACTTCACATGGCATTTGGTGACCTGTATTCTTCAACACATCAAAAGAGTGGTGTTTAGCTCTCAGCTTGTTTACTTGCTATTATAGGTAACAGGATCAAAAATTATCACTTCTAGGTCAAAGTTTGATTTTATGCTGTGCGGCTACCTGGGGTAGTAGTGGGTTGAATGGAAAATGTGTGATGTCTCTTCTAGCTCTAGTCCTGATTTCCCCTAAAACAGGACATAATTGTGAGTTTGTAATTCATATAATAGTCCATCTAAATGTTATTTATTCTTCTTTTTAAGCACAGAGGCGTATAAAAGCAACATTTTATTTGAATTATTTATTTATTTTTCTTACCATTGCAGTAACATAATACCTATGATTACTGTAGCTGACAGTAGAGAAACCATATTTCTTTTTTTCACTGTATTTAATTAATGCAGTGAAAATTAATTTGGCAGCATTTTGTGCCTTTCAATTTTATTGTTTTATTTATAGTGTCTATTACTTCCTATTGTATTATGGATCTCTCATCCAGTAGTTTTAAAAAATGTAAAAAAAAAAAAGAAAAATTTAACTGGAAAAACTCCACGTGGAAAGTTGGGAAATAACACTTAAAAAGGTTTGACGATGTATTATAGTATTTTTTTTTACTATATTATATTTCATAAGATAATATTTCTTTAAATTATGCTAGTATAGACAAGTGCTCCAGAAACTTTTTTACAAAACTGGGTCAGAAAGGATACCTCACTTCTGAGCTGATTTGCATCTTTATTCTGAGGTTTTCTTAAGACATAACTCTGTTTTTAACAAGCATGAGAGAAACTCTTGAGTAAACTAATTCTCAATTTGCAACATCATTCAGAGATCTTCATTCTGACTCTGTGCCCTTAAGACATTAAACAGATGCTGTTGCGCTTTGCATTTCTGTGTTATCTCATTGGGTGGACAGAAAGAAGGGTGGAATACTAACTGTTTGCATGATATAGCTGCTGTCTTTGGCACATAAACATGTTGCATCAAATGAACTGATAAAAGTTTTAGGGTAAAAAAATCATATTGAGATACAGTAATTACAGTAGGGCCCTGAAAATTAATTCTAAAGGAATATGCCTTAATTTATTTTTCCACTGCTGTAATGGAAATGTTCTTTCTTCATCTGAAATCAGTATTGACGCTGTACAAACATCCATGCATTTTTATTACTCTTTTAACCTGATGAACTAACCAATTTACTTTTGAGCTTTACTTACTTTACTGACAGATGATGAGGTTTGCCTTTGTGAAATAGATTACAAATCTGGTAAAATTTTATGTATGCATGTAATTTTTTAGGAATGACAGTTTGGGAAAAAGAATATATTTTGAGAGCTTCAGACAAATTGCAGAAATTTGTGTTAGAATATATAAAGATATGTTTACGGATTGAGCTACAATCAAATCCTTATATTTTAATACCCACTGTATTCAAGCATTACCAAAGCAAAATTTCGGTTTGTTGAACATGACCTATTTCTCAAATCTGGATCCAATGATTCATAAGAAATTGGCTGTAGTAAGAAAATTAAATTAAACAATCTTGTGGAGGAACTTGATGGAGAATAGGTAATTGTTCTGCAATGAAAATGAAGCATCCTGGCAAAGTAGAATGTTTCCTTCAGATGATGTGAGATCAGAAGAACTCAACAAAAAGCTTAAAAATCACTTGAATGTTAAGTAGCAGTACAGAAATGAGAAGTGTTGGCAAGATGCATAAACATTTAATTGCAGTGTTGTTAAAATACAGCAATCATTGGTATTATTAAAACAGCTTTAAAATACTGTCCATTGGAAGACAAGTTTACGTCCAGATATAATATATATTCTTGACTGAGGGAAAAAAAAGAGAAACAAACTTACCTAAATAATATGGGTTAATCCATGAGGGATTTGTCTTAAAATCAAAAGGTGCCAAACCATCCAACATTTTAATCCTGTGGAAATAGAATGAATAAATTTAACCAGAGAGTTTAGTAATGTCTTAGTGACTATATAACATATTATGGGTGTTTTTAAATAGGATTTCAAATGGAATACTCTGGGTTTCTGCAAGCTCTCCAAGTCCCATTCTGAGTTGTGGTTTTGCCCTTGCCCACTTTTATTTATGACATTTGGCACTATACATGCTAATCAATAACTTCCTAAGGGAATATAATATGTCTTTTTTATTGACTATAAAGTCTTTCTTTTCCTTTTCTCTTACGTTCAATAATTTACATGGTGCAAGTACAAGCAAGTATATTAGAACCAACATTTTATATTAATTTGCAAATCTGTGCATTTGAAAGAAAGTTCAGGTACAAAAATTTAACTGAATTTGAAAAATATGTTCACTGAATAACTGGGAGTGGATGCCTCCAGTCGGGATCCTTCCTTTAAACAGGCATACCTCTACCCATGATACCCAGTTGCTGTATGCCAGCATATTAGACTAAAGAAAAGGAAATCTTACTTGAATACTGCAAAGCACACAGATAGGACCACATAGTAGACAGTGTAGAAAACTACTATGCATATCAACAGGTTCACCAGAACAACCTGCAAAAGGACATAAGACAGGAAAACCTAAATGCCATGTTTACATAAGGTATTGTCAGAAAATAATTCTGCACTTCTATCATTCATAATGTGAAAAAAAGAAAATGTAAAATGAAATACTTAGGCAGAATTTTTGCTGCTGATGATTATAGAAAAGTAATAAAACCTCTTTGGTACATTTCAGCTCCTAATACGTGGTTACAATGCATGGTGCTTTTTTATCATATATTGCTGTATACCCATTATATACTGAATTTACATGTCTTCAGAAAATGAGGACATTTCTTGACAGTTATTAACTCTTTCTATGTGGTCATTTTCTTCTCTGCCCATCCCCTCCACCCAGCATCTTCTGATCTACTGTCCTCTAAAAAAAATACACATAGAAAGAGGTCATGAGAAAGACAGTGTCTGTAGATAGAATTGCTACCAATTTCATATTGTCCATCTTCGATATAGTGCTACACGATGATTTATAACGGAAGGATGGGTGTCTACATTTTGCTTTTTTATATTAATGCATTCCAGGTTTTGTTTTATTGTATAAATTCCTAGGCCAAGTACAGCTCACGTAATGAGTTAAGACTTCTTGCCCTTTCTCCAATTTGGCTGTCAAATATTTGAAACTAGCAATGTGTGTTTACCCAACTCATCTGGTAAGACACCTCCATTAAACAATTGTTTAATGGCTGATAGTTTGGAGATCTGTGGGATCTAAGGGAACATCATTATTACAGTGATTCCATTATTAAGTTAATACGCTTGGATGTATAAATATGAGCCCTAAGCCCATATATTTTGCTGTGCTCTGGAAGATGCCATGCTGAATTTCCCCTGAGATCAATGGAATTGAGCTAACAGCAAGAGAGTTTGAAAGTTTTGATGTTTTACAGGGCTTCTTCTCTATGTGGATCAAAAGTAAATTTAAGATGGAAAAATGAAGACTAAGATGATGAAATGTACCAAAGACAGGTATTCATTCAGAAGTAAATCTACGAAAAGTGGCTGTGCATAAATGAAGTACTAAAACAATGGGGACTGTATCAAAACGGCAAGCAGAGACTGTGGGCTGTGCATAGTGAAACATTATGTCAGTGCAAAAGAAGCCAATATTTACCTCTTTGAATGATGACACCATATTTACAATAGGAATGAATTTTAGAAAAAAAATAGGTAACAACTAATAGAGAATAGGACTTAGTTCTGAAGAAAGGTGAAAGGAATCATGTGTGTATTGGTTGGTTTTAGGGACCAGAGCAGGAGAAGCAAGAACTGCATATTCATAGTAAAAGCAAGAAGTATTTGGAGAACAACTAAGACTAAAGGAATGAAGCCAAAAAAGAAATGTATAAGATACTGTGAAGTTTCACAAATAATTTGCACTTTGCAATGCTTAAAAGAATCTCGCTCTTTTTATTTATTTACTTTTAGTCAAGATTTTTTTTCAAAACTGGTTATTGAGTGCCCTTATTGCCATAGATTTTGAGCATAAAGTTGGATGATGTTCTTGACACACTATTCAAAACTAATTTTTTAAAAAAGAAAATTAAAGGTATAAAATATTTTAAAGTCTTCATTTTTAAATAAAACACAGTTGCCAGGTGAGATTGCAGTGAAAGATGTAAAACATAACCCAGCTCTAAAGTGCAATTTCCATTTTGATTTAGTTTGTTCTATGCTGGTAAGTGAAGCCCTTATTCAAGGAGGCAGAGATTCTGAGAAGGGCTGCAGATGAGCATTAGCTCATACTAGCTCATATTTATGAGTTTCTCTTGCAATATTGAGACACAAAAACAGTCCTTAAGGCTCTGGTGTTTAAGGTGGTTTTGTTTTTTGGGGTTTTTTTTGTTTGTTTGTTTGGGGGTTGAGTTTTTTGTTTGTTTGGGTTTTTTCTGTCAGCAATTTTTAAAGTAATTTAAAAAATTAAGAAGCCACACAGAAGAGACACAAAAGGGAACTAGCTGATGGCTAGAAATGTTTGGCGTTTTTCTTCAGTAGGACTACAGCCCTAAAGAGGTCAATCTGTTTATCTCTGAGGGATGATTTGATTATGATGGATAAGTACCTTCACAGGCAGAAAATACCAGGTACTTAAGGGCTCTTTAATCTATCAGAAAAGCCACAAGAAGTAAACAACTACAAGTTTTAGCTAGACAAATTCAAAAGATGCATGAAGGAAATGTTGAACTGTAAAGGCAATTAGCCAATGGAACAAACTGCCTTTGGAAATAAGAGATCCTACAAAGCCAAAGCAGATGCCTCTGTGGATGAAACTCCAACTCTAATGCTCACTTCTGGCCTTAGTTGTTTGAATAGTTATGTGGTAGATAATGAACTTACAGAAGCATCCAACATTGACAGAAGTGGGGATACTGTGAATTTAGCAAACTAATAATTTTTATATTGCAAAATATTTAGTAGTGCATGTATGTCCCACAAGAAGACAGAGTAAAGAGCTTTATTTTCTAATTATATAAGAGGGGAAGCCATCATGCCTGTACAGATATTTGTCAATCAGAAAATGTCCAGGACAGACTTACTCTTTTCTTTTTTCCATATACCAAAACAAAGCCAAGCAAAAACTGAGAATGATTAATCTCTTCAGCCAGGTTGGTCTGAGGGCTAAATACAGCTCCTTTTCACTGTCTGTAGTCTTACTCTAAATGCAAATTGTCCAAATAACCCATTTGATCCTTTCTTTTCCACGGCGCACACCATCACTACTGTAATTTTAATTGACTACAATGTCACGTGCTAGTTGCAAGTTGGGCATCCATGCTATCTCTTACTCCTCTGAAAGTAGCTTTAAGCCCTGGAAGATTAATCTTTGGCACATATTTGGTGGGAATTATTTTCACTCCACTGCTCCTAGCAGTTGCACTTTTCATGTAATTCTCCTTTATCCACTGCCCCTCCTCTTGCAACTGCCTCTGTGAAGCCTTACCTGCTCTAGATGTAGATTCCTACTGTAATAAGAGTGGGGAGACAGGACTGAAGGGAAAAATCACAGGACTGAAGGATGACTGTCAGCCGATGACCTGTTGACCTCTAATTACAGTAGGTGAATTCCTAGCCTTGAAGTCAGTGACAAATTTTCATTGGCATCAAAGGCACAGGAGTTTTCTCTTTGTACCCCCTGTCTTAGGGAGGTCGTGAGGTATTGGGTAAAGTATGCTTTGCTCAGTTGAGCAAGCTAAGGAAATTAAACTAACACAAAAATGGAAACACTGAAAATTTTCTAGTTGTATCATATTCTACTTCATTTTTTTATTTGACCTTGCCACAGAAATTTAAACATACATTTTTAAAGTCTCAAAATACTTACTAATTTCAAACTATTTTCCCCTTTCTAGATCTTCTGGTATTTCAAAGAAAAAAACCCACAAGTTCAAAACTACAGGGTTATTTGTTATATGTCAAAACAACTTAAAGGAAGAATCTTAGGAAATCACTGGTGACATCAAATGTAGAATTTCATTAGACACTTCCAAGAATTATATCTCATAAGTGGAACAATACCACATATTTTGAAATCCTTTTTATAAAAAGCACTTTGCAGTAGTTACTATGAGCACTATAGTATAAAGTGTCCTTTTAATTTTGGGGTTTTTTAGGGAGAGAACATTAAAGAACACTCTGTAAGAATGAAAGCAACAGCTCATTCAAGCCCCGCAGTAGTTTTCTAATTCTCTAAATACTATCTGGTGACATACAACGCTAAATAAACTCAATTCCCTTTACCTTGGTTTCAGCAGTTTTGACCTTGAGAGCCATGGACACATGATGAGATATGCTGTTGCTATATTCTGTATGCCAGCATCGGCAGGAAGAAGCAGCTGGTTTTCACCCCAAAAAACATTCTTATAGGTAAGTATAGGGCAGAGTGAGGTGAGTTGATTGGATTAAACTGAACTGAGACAGAAGACATCTGTGAATTAACTATAAGCTGCTGAAGAGCAAAGAGAAAATCCTACTAGCTCGTTTAATGCTCATACTTGTGTAGCTACAGTCAGCCAAAGCATATCAATAATATAACTTAGCTATTTAGACAAACATTATTATTATTTTCTATCTTTTAATTGCTTTTTTCAGCAGTCATGTGATCAGAGTTCCTTGGGGTTATTATAACTTCCTACTTTTAATTAGCTTTACATTTTCTAGCATTAATTCTATTGACTATAGATGTGGAGTGGTACATTCTTCACAATGTTCTTTGCTAACATTTTTCCTCTGACTATCACTTTATTACATCAAGTATAATTCATATTAAATTAGGTATAATTAAGTTAAGAAAGTAGAAGGAAATTTAGTGTGCTTTAGAGCACATCCAACTTCTACTGAGCAGTTCCTTAATGGATTCAAATTTGACTTTTTACAAGGCACATTACGATTCAGAATGCTGTGTTATTTGGAAAAAGGAGACACTTCTGAAACTGAACCAAGAAAAAACTTCTTTTTCTGCTGACACTAACATAATATGTGTGAGTTTCATTAGGATTTTTTATGCCTTTTTAGTCACACAAAATAAATGCTATCTGCTCTAAAATGCAGCCTGTGCTCTGCAAACAAGAGCTTTCAGTCATAGATTTGATAGCTCCAGATTGTGAATACTGTCAGGGAAATTACTAGTAGTATTGTGTGAAATTCCTTCCTGTGCAAAAATGCTAGCATGAAAATCTGTACATCAGTTAAGTCCTATTTTGAAAGCTGAAGTGATGACAAAGAAATAGACTGAAACAAAATAAAACCCTACAAATTAATTTGCCTAAGTGGTTGAAATAGTCACAAGTAGCAAATTAATGAAAAAATACTTGCTTGAATGATTAAAAAATATTTGAAAAGGAGCAAAGGTGTTCATTCAAAGAATATACTATCACTTTTTGTATTTTTTATTTTGTTAAAATTTACTGGGCCAGCTATAGAAAAAATGACAACTCCTATTCAGCAGAGAGAGACAAAAGACAAGTTTTAATAGAAGTTAAAATAAATAATCTAATTTGGTTTCAACAAGCCCTACTTTTAAATACACAGTATTTTTTACGCATTACACTGTAGAATTTTGTTAGGGCTATTAGGAAAAGTATTACTACATTACTTCTGACGCCAGGAGTTTGTGCTAGTTGGCTTTACAGAAACACACAGGAAACAGTTATGTTGGTAGGATATCAATATCCAACCTTCACATATTTGAGAACAGTTAATAAAAACTGTTATTTGACATTTGGCTGTACACATATGCTTCCTTTGTAGTGATACGTAATGGTTAAGATGTAAGAGACATTCAAAAAACCTCAACTGCAGAAAATTGCAAAATGGAGAACACCTTTTAAAAGTAAAATTAAGGATATTTCTATAGAGTAGTAACTCTTTTTAAGAATATGATCATGGCATCTAATAGCACCAAGGCAATGCCTAGTTCCTATCTGCTACCTGGGCCAAAACAAAAAGTCAAATGTAATAATGAACTATGAGGAAATTTTTATAAAGCTTACAGCTAAGTTTACTGCCTAAGCTTATTACTCAGCATTTGTTTTTTGGATTTGTTTTTTTTTTAGAATGTTACCATTTACACCCACAATTTATCATTCTGTCAAATAGCACTCTAAAAATAATTAACAATCTGAAGAACTATATCATACAGCAATATTACAGGAATGTCTCTCATGGAAGAGAATACAGAATTTGTGTTGCTGTTATGCTGATTATTTGCACTAGAGCTCTGTGCCTTAAAAAGTATGGCTAGACCCAGAATCATATTTCTTAGTTAATTCCAAGCCTGAAAAACAGTTTTAAAATCAGAGAACTACTAAACCCCAAGCTTACATTAATTATCCTGCAATCTTTAAAAAAAATACAAAGATCAACCAAATGGATGCTGACTGGGTTGTGTGGTGAGAAATTTTTAATTAACTGGATGATGACATCAAAACATGTGTACTATGTCTCCATCTGCTGATAGGGAGGAACTGCATTTACATTGTGTACAAGGGTAGAAGAACTTAGAAAAATAAATGATGGACACTCTTTTTGTTCTTACACTGTGGTGACTGGAAGAATCTGTCAGTGCAGGAAAGGAAACTAACTGGACTTAGAAAGTGTTACAACTTCAGCAAATACAGCTTAGTTGTATCCTAGGAAAGACAGCCCATGCAGTTGGTCACATATGCATTATATAGCCTTAATATAACAGCTTGGCTACCACATGGGAGGAGCCAGAATTGTGTGAGATCTAGTCTCTACCTCCATGAGGATTAAAGAAATTAGGTTATTTCCTTCTTTAACCTCTGTTGTAGATGGATAAATTTTGAGGGATGGGAAATCAGAGAATCAGTGGAAGCAGGAATGTGCTTTGAGTGTATCAGTCTATTCTTTGTTCCAAATTTTGTTGAATTGCTTTTAACAATGTCCTTATTCCTGATAATATACTGTAAAAGAGCTTTCAATATAATTGATTAAAGAAGAGGTGAATTTTAGGGACTTTAAGCTCCTGGAAAGTTGTCTCCTTGAATTTCTGTGTAAAAGCTCACAAACTCTAAAATGTTCACAGCACTAAAAGAATTCAACTCAAAAATTGGTATAATTCTTTCTGATTAGCAAACTGCAAATGAATTGGATTCCTTTTAGAGATAATTAACCCCGATGAGCTACTTGTATCTAAGGAGCTGGCTTAATTAATAGCAAAAATAGTAAACAACATCTTTTGTTTTGTTAACTGACACTGTTGGCTTTGTGAACAAGTTCAATATAAAGCTTGAAAGTATTGGCAAAGAAACCAATTTAGTGGGCTTTATTTATTCAAACTAGAAATTAATTTTATTGTTTGTGAATGATGTGGATTGATAGAACTGAAAATGAAGTCTTCTGTTTATCCAGAGAGAAGCTATAACACAATTGCAGCAATGTAAACTTTCCACCCTGGCCCCACTGTATGTCTAAGAAGCAAGTTTAATTGCCTGTATTTTAAAAAAATCAATATTTGGCCTTTCTGCTGAGAAGCTTAATGTGCTGATTAGCACAAGCCTACATTTTGAAGATATTCTGACATTGCCACTAGCGTTAGTGGGGATTTTTGGTAAGTACATTGAAGCACTGAAAAATCTTCTTAGAACTAGACCCACAAAAACTGAGGAGTGGGCTATAAAACTGCTGCTACATTTAGGGGAAAATATATCATGCTGGATCAAACAGTTGGAGATAGGAAAGGCTGCTGCAGCTCCATGCCCCCAGGACGAAACTGCAGCAAGGTTGAAATGTATTCCCAGCAAGCATATGCACACATAGCACACATATATGTGCATATACA
The DNA here is from genome assembly GCA_013396775.1 of Cephalopterus ornatus. NCBI lineage: Eukaryota > Metazoa > Chordata > Aves > Passeriformes > Cotingidae > Cephalopterus > Cephalopterus ornatus. The sequence goes on from VZRE01011836.1 coordinate 13,147, forward strand.
TCACATACATGCATATATATGTACATATATACATGCATGCCACACAGATCACAGGCAGGGCCACGAAACACTTACACAAGCACAGACAACATCAATGGTCTCATTCTGCCCCCCTCGTTGGCTGAGGAGGTTGAAGGCTCGTTAGTGAGAAGATATATTTATACCCATGTACAAGGTAGCTGTGACCCAACTCCAGCAGCTGGGTCAGCACTCAGTCTGCCCAGTAGTTGGCCTCTGGATCTCAGTCTGTCCAGTGGCTGAGGCCAGGACATGCTGCAAACCCACTCCAGTCCTCCCAGAGTGGAGAGGCCTAGACTCTCACGAACACACTTTCCCACACTTGTTCCTTCACCAGTCACCTAAATCCCTCCTTTTCCAGGCTTTGTTTCTGCCTCTAAACATCTAAAAAAAAATACTGGGAAATCTCAAAAAATGCTCTCTCCCTTCATCCCATACTGTGTCCCACCCCCTCAGCCTGAAAGGTGATCCAGAGAGAAGCTCTCAGTGACTCATCTTGATGGGTTTTATAAAGGAGCAAAGGAGCTGAGGCTTTCCTGATGAAAACCTGGAAGGTGTTTGCTCCTCAGGAGGCTGTAATTTGTGTTTCTCCCTGCCATTGTATGTCAGTGCTCCTCTGGTCTTGCAGAGATGGATCAGTGGTTTTCCTTGATGGGCCTGGGATTATCTATTTTATAATTGATTCAGCTATAAATTTTATATGTTATGTGAAAGCTTTAACAAGTAATCATACACTAGGTGTATACTGGTAACATACAAATGCCCTGGATGCTCCTGGGCCATGTGGCGTGGCGTGGTGTGGCATGGCATGGCTGGTGTGTCCTCACTCCACCATACAGCGTGGTTGCCCACAAGCTGCCTGAGGAGCATGACCAAGGTCTGTGCCATCCTCCCTGGCTGTGCGAGAACCTTTCCTGACACCATTTAATTCAATGTGCAACCCCATTTCTCTTCCCAGGAATGTTCCCAGTCACTGTTTTAATTTACTGGGATAGATGTAACTGTAAAGCCTCTACAAAATGATCTGATGGTCGCATTTTTGTTCATTGCAGGCAGGTGTCCCCAGCACAGTAATACATGGCACTAATTAACCATCTCTTTCTGGTGCTCTTAGGAGAGATACCAGGATTGATTGGGTGTGGAAACTGAACTCCTTTTTCATTTGCAGAAGTGTACCTTCTGATTGAAGGGCTCATTCCAACGTGGGCAAAGTAGCAGAAAGAAATTTGCACTGCCAATAGCTATCATAAATATGTTAATATACTGCTGGGGGATTACTGGGGAAGGACTATTGGGACACTTATATGTTCACACATTTCCCTTTGCTGTCTAAAGAGGGAGTTTAAATAAACCTGCCTCAGTGCTTTTTCACTGGGTCCTTAGGATTATGCAGTAAATTATCCTGCATGCGGTTTGTCCTGTTCATGTCCTGCTTTTTCTGTTTATCTGTACTTGAGGAAAATTATTGTTTTAGAAAGAGCAAGCTTGTCAGCAACAGATACCTGTATAGAGGAGTCAGGATAAATTATGTATTTTCTTACTAGATTGAAAAGCACCAGAAATTCATGATTTCTGTTATTTGCCATCTTTAGTTTGAACTCATCCTTCTAATACGGGAAAATACAAGAATTCTAAAACTATTCTGATGTGGAATAAACCACATCCTGGGTGAATTTCCATCTACAAAATTTTCTCATTTATCTTGATTTTTCTGCAGTCATAGATACCCTGCATTTGCCTAGAAAATAAAAATGTGTGCTGTTGAAACAGTTGCGTTATTAACATGCTTGAGTTCAGCAGGTTTGAAAATGAGAATAAAGATGGCACTGGGACATTTTCTGTTTTCAGACCTGTCATGTCTAGAGAAAAATTTCTTCTATTTACAGGGAAAAAGATATTTTTCCCAACTTTTTACTCAAAAACAATTTTGAATCTTCAAGTCAAGCACTTTAATACAATAGACAGCTTCTGCTCTCGGTTACACCTGTTGAACTTCATTATCTTCTGTTCTGCCCTAATTACATATAGACAAACTCATTCACTTGACCTCATTGACCCTGCCATTAGAACTTTAATTAACTCTTGTGGCTATGATTCATGGCCCAGAACAGAATGCAAGTCACTTTATCATACCTAGGCTTGCAAATGGGGGTAAAGTATATTTTCAATAAATTGAGCAATCGTCTGTGATCACCAAATAGGCGGTTGAGTACAGATGCATTCAGTAACTCAGTGAAAAGTCTGTGTATATTTATATTTTTGACTACTACAGTGTAAGCAGACATATCATTAAGCTCTGAAACCTGATAAATTTTGTCATCTAAAGAATTTTTACTCAATTTTACTGTTCCTCCAACATTAGATGCAGCTGATATTTGTCAGAAAACAAATTAACAAAACTGTATTTATGACATCTCCAAAATGCATTTCAACAGCTCTTTAGTACAGCTCCAGTTTAATAGGTTTCATTATTAAATGGTTTTCTGTAGGAATAATAGCTAATGACATCCTAATATGAATTTCAACAGCCTTCTCTAAATCAAATTTTTCCCATCCCATTGCTCAAGTTTCCAGCATTTGGGGGATTCCCCTTCCAATTCAGGATACTCTAAAACTGAAGGACTTGTGTTCATAGCCAAGCTTTTGTCATGGTCTGGTTCCTGTCATTCACTGATGTTAGCTACTGCTAGCTATTGGCATGTCTTCTAGACTGACTGACATCAGTTGGCTCTCAAGTATTTCATCTCCATCATTATGGAAATGGCTCCCAGTAGAATTTAGACATGCAGGACTCATATTTTTTTACTATCTTAAAATCAGGTCTAGGGATATTGTAATCTGACACTGGTTTCGATGGGGTTTTGAGGTTCTCATGAAATTTATAGAGATCCTTGTACAGAAGGAAGGGCAGAAGTCTTTGCTACTTCGAGTTTGAGTCAATTATAAAAAGATAATAGCATTTTTCTGTGTCAGTTACATTTCCTGTGTCATGATACATATGGTAATAATTGTCAAGCCAGGAATAGTACAGCAACAAAGATCATTGAAGTATTACAAGCAGATAAATGTCCAATTACTTTTAAGAACAGCCAAATGAATATTAAGAATAGGGAAAATAAACCCACTCACATAAGTGCATAAGGCCACCCACCACCAAAAAGTACATCTTTTTTGCATTTCCTGAGCAGACTCTGGTAGCTGATTTAGGTAGGTATGGCGTATGATCTCTAGCTGTGACTAGCCTTTCTATTAGTAACTCACAACCTTAACACAAACAATCTGACTTGGCCATGCCATTGCTTTTCCCACATGAACAGTTGCAGTTCCAGTCACTGAGTCTACTCAGGTAGGGCCACAGTTTGGCTATGTAAAATTTTCAGTAATAGCATTTCTTTTTATCCCAGAGAGAGACTGACAGGAGCAGGAGATGGGTGAATTAGAAGGTGTCTAATCATCAGTATGTTGTTACATCTTCTTTTATCTAAAACACTACAGGTGATACATATCCAGTCATGCTGTACAGAAAGTAGGAGCTCAACTGGAAATGTTTTTGTTAGACAGCTTGAGTCATGACATTTTTCCTGTCTGAATGCACAATGCTGGATATACATGTAGTTATCCTTTGAGGCTTCGAAATAGTTTTTTCCTGACAATGTGTGTTTTCATAGACCTCAGCTGATTTAATACACCCGGCTATTTAAAATAATCATATACTGGCTTAAATTGCTGTCTGTGTTCAAAATAGTTGCCACTAGATGGCAAACTGATTGTGTGCAGCCTTCCACACAAAGGGAACATCTCTGCTGTGTGCTAGGTGACCAGGTGAACGTATTGCATCAAATTTATCCTGCCCTGATTCCGTTGAAACCAGTGGAATTACACCAGAGAAACAGATGACTCTTTAACCTTAGGCACTGAAAGCGCCTACAGTAAGTAAATATCATATTTGTTTCTGTTTGCTTGTTTAAATCACGTCTGTTGTACTAAGCCTTTTAACTTCACATCACACAGGCAAAATGCAAGAGTTCAGGCCCCTCATTCAGTTTTAGGTGCCAGGTATGTTCCATGGGACTCAAGAGATAGGGAGTGGCACATACTGACAGAGACAAAGGAGAATTGAAAATCAAAATCCCTTTTTATATGTGCCCAGTTGTACAGGACCTGTGTGAGTGCTCACATTTTACAGTGTCCAATCCTTCATGTGTCACAAATCTCCAATTTGGAGAATTTTGCATCCATCAGTTCACACAGAGCCTCAGCTAGGGGCGGGACCTCTTACAATGTTATCCTTTCCTTTTCGCTCACAATATTGTAATAGTGTCTGACTTTTCTAAGTAGATGCTGCACATTTCCATTCACAAGTGCTATTTGTGATCACTTATAAAAACTCATTAACAAATCAACATGCTTAAGATCTTATTTCTATCAGTTTCACACCAGTACCACTTGACTGTTGCTATCACAATGCAAGAAAATATTTTGTGATCCTACATTAAAAATAACTGGCATAGGCCTTCTGTCTGTTAGTATGCTTCTCTATTGTTCATTGGTCTGACATCAACTGTCAGAAACAGAGATCCCTTTTAAAAACAAGAGTTAAACAAAAACTATCTTGCTTGTTTTATTTTACTTTCTTACATTTCAGATGTACATATATATATAAATGTATACCTAAATATTATGCCCTTGCGGTCTCATTAACTGATGTTGGTATCCATCTTGATTGGTTTTTATTTGAAATCTGAGTTTTCACCTATGTTATTTTGTGAATTAGCTTGTTTGAGATTTAACAGTTCTTAAAGACAAAGGTTTGGCAGTCGTACTGTCATTTTCCTATGGAAATAGGCTGGCAATTCAGACTTGCAATTTCTTATAACACTAGTTTAGTTTACTGGTGCTATGCTAGCAAAAATAAAATTAGAGTTCTGATTTAATTTCTATTGATGTGGCAAATTGACAGTTTTTAAAAATAGGCAGAGGGTTTAGGACATGTCAGAACCTCAAGCAAGGTTCAGGCTAAAAAGATCTGCTTTAATCCAGTTCCTGAGAAAAAGTATAGTAGGTCCACTGAGCTGTTTGAATAGGTGTGCAGTTCCCTCCAGTTTTACTAAGTCTATGTCCAGTGAAGTGACGTTTATTGCCACCCTCCACAGGCCTCAGGGACAGTGTAGGCATCACCCTCAGCATGCTTGTTAAATTTCAACTGTGTAGGAAAGAAATAATTGCAATGAGATCTCGTGCATAGGTCCATTAGTTATTCACCAGCAAGAATCAGCATGGCATTTTTCTGCCTCATGAACAATTACCAACATGTAAGCAAGTCATCCTAAGTCTTTTGGTATTCCTCTTAAGTACCAGAGATCAGCCACACCTGGATACGGGACCTCAGGCAGAACAAATTCATGCTTTAAGGCTGTGCTGAGGATCTCTGCTTCTATTGTCGTGATCAATGTGTCCTCCCTATATATGCAGATTTCCACTCATCTCATCTCAATAACCATCACGTCAGATTTGCCAAGTACTGGCGTAGACTTTTTCTTCCTCTGATGTGTAAAGTGTGGTTCATCTTTTGAGATCACATCACCTACTGGGCTGTTGGCTCTTGCCACGGCCTTGGGCACAAGTATTACCTTCTGTATCCTGTTTTCTGACTGTGACTAACCAATCTCTTACTTTTTTGGGCATTGGAACCTTATTCATCTAACTTAATAGCTTAATTTCAAATGTAATACAGTAACATGTCTGGCTGAAACCTAATTGTATCCTACAGGATGTTAAGCAGGGTCTAATGGCTCCTTCTGGCCGTGGGCTGTGAAAACAAAAGATCATAAGTGCTGGAACTTGCAAGGTCACTTAGTGCAACACTGAAAACAATATTTTCAAATTTTTTAGCCAAAATGCTGGCCCATTGATCTGGATATACAGTTATGAGTTTTTCCTTGCAAATGAATTCCACTTGAAAATTTAGCCCCTCCATCAGCTCTTTTTTTCATGTAGAAGGTAAGAGAATATAGTTCTTACCTTAAATCATCTCTTTTATGGTTTAAAGTGGCTCTTTTAAATAAAATTAAATGAATGTTTATAAAACTATGTAGTGTCTCTGATTTTAATCTCATGAACTTGTTTTCAGTACAAGACATTGTCTTCCTTGAAGGAAAATTGCTTAGAGAAAGCTCCTGCAATATTTTAAATCTGTAATCCAAATTCAGGAACACTCTCACAACCTAGAAGGTTGAAGTCATTTTTCTGTAACAGATTGTTAACCTTTCCTATGAAAAAGGAATTTTTTTTGAGACTGTGAGCATACATCCTCATACGCATTTAAAATAGCAAAAAATTTTCCTTCTTTTTGAGTGACCTGTTTAGAAGAGAAAAGATTGTCTCTGCTATGAGAACAGTTGTGTTAGGAAACAGAACAGGGTCTCAGGAGTTTTCTTATTTCTCCCTTAAACTTTCTTTGGGGAATTTAGGAGCCCTGAGCTTTCCTGTGCATCTGCCTTCAGTCTACAATTACGTGGGAGAATAATATTTTCTGTACTATAAAGTTATCCGGATGTTTGGGTTGGGGTAAGGTGATATGAGACCTGTTAATGCAAGGTGCCACAGTGCATATGTCCACAATGGGGAAAAAAAGAAAAAGGAAAAAAATATTATACACACTTTGCAAATGACAGATTCTATCTAAAGTTTCCATCATTTAATACTCTTAGTGAGTAATAAATTTAAATTTGCCTGTGCTATCTGCAGTTCTGATGCAGTTTTTTGTGTCTGAATTTCTTTTTGATTTGTTTTGGTTTTTTGGGTTTTTTTTGTAATTACAACATCATGAGCTGTAAACACCCCTCCAGGACTAGGAATGCCCTGAATTTGATTTCAGCTGAACCAAGCATGCTTATGGTTTCCCTCATGTAACCCTTTGCTTTCAGTCCTGAAGCCTGAGAAGTTACACAGCAAACTGTTCTGCTGTTAGGCACTCCTCTAGGTATGTGATACTTGACTCGCTAAAAGGTATAAAACACTCTGAGTTTCATCCTCCCAATATTGTAGTAACAATATTCCTTTTCTACCCCACATTTTTGGCTCTGTATCTTACTACATTAGCTGTCATTTAATGAACTCTACTTGGTATGAAAGAATCACAGTCTGTGTTTCCTGAGTTTGAAAATAAAATTAATACAATATTTCAGACTATCGTTCCATTTAAATTAATTTGTTGACATGATATTCTACAACTCCAAACTGTAGTCCAGTTTCTGTCCAAAAGTGGAGGTTCTATTTTAGTTACAAAGCTTAACCATATAGGTTTTTACTCAGTAAATGCAAGCTACAGTGGCTTTCTCATTCCAAAACTATTATTTTTCTTTCTCCTTATGTATTTAATTCAAGAACATAGTTGACCCCTTGCATGAGATGAATCACAAGCTAACCAAAAGAGTGCCAAAAGCCCTGTAGGACTGAACTAAATGTTCAAGTTGAAACAAACAAAGCCATGTAGTTTTGCATAAATAAGAGAGTTGTTTATTGAAGTATTCAAGTTGAAATCAATTTTGGAACAAAACAATTAATTCTGCTTCTCTATTTGGAGGAACATCTGGACCCAAAGAACAGATTGAGGTGAGAAGCATTAATTGCCATAGAATGGGAAAGCCAGAACTATTCTGTAATATTCACTGTCCAACTTGCCAAGGACCCAACTTTTCAAATCCTTACGTCTGAAGCATTATTCCAGCAGAATTCAGCTATGACTAGCCAACGCTATTTCAAACTAGATCTCAGATCTCTGGGTAGCTCTCTGAAAATGTGAAATTAGTGGCCATCTGGAAATTACTTCTTTAGTATCATATGAGAACTGTCAGAGGAAAAGAAGGAACCTAATTTTCAGCATCTCCATGCAGGTGGCTTCCCTTCTAGCAATCCACTGCTTAATGCATCTCACACGTTCTGACTGCCAGAGTCAATGAAGCAGGAGTTTTGTAACCTTCAATATATAACCTGGTGGAAACCCAGAGGAGATTTCTTATAATGGGGTTCCCTGAGTAAGGCTGGATTATTTCTGTAAAAGAAATAGTCTATCATCATGCCACAAGAGTGTATCATCGTGCTTGTGCCCAAGGGTTCAAATTAAAGTTTCAAAATCAGTGTCAATGCCGGCATTTCCTATGTGTTAAAAGTTTGCATTTAACCTTACATTGCACCTTTAAAATGTTTTTTTGACTCTCATTCACAGTCTTCTTCATGCCTTTTACATTTCTGTCTTCTTACCTACCTCAATAGTTCAACTTAAACACTGACCAGCTCCCAAACTACCAGAAAGCCCTCTTGCGATATCTAACTCCTGGTATAGCTGGTGTTAATTTTTGTCCCCATTCCTTGAAATCTTCATCTAATTCTTTTCACATATTTGTCCTGGTCACTTTGCTCAGCTAACCTCAGTTCTCTTCCTTTGTTCCCCTTGGTCGTTTGTCATCCTTTAAATCTCATCTTCCACACAAGCTCCCAGTCCCAGTCTCCTGTATGTACACTTAGCTATTCATGGTCCCACCCTCTCACTCATCACTCCTCTTTCTTTCTCCATGTATATAATCACTAACTCTTAAATTTCACTTTTGTCTACACTGCATTCAAATTTGTTTTCTCTTCTGTACTCTGTCAGTAGAAATGTCCCTGAGAGGCACACATTTTGTGGAGGTTGGCTATAACCACAGGAAGAATTAAGTCTCTGGGGCCTTGAGTAGGTCCACAGCAGACAGACTCTTTGGAGTTTTCAGCTAAATATCTAGTTAGTCTTTTCTGAACCCTTGCATAATGGAATTTTTCAAATGTGGATAGGTTTTAAGAGGAATGGCCTTGAATAATTCCTTAGCATAAGTCACCTCCATTCCTGTCATATTTAATATTTTTACTTCAGTAACTGGATGTAGTAAAACTTTGAATGCAAAAGCCTACAGCATTTTCAGCTCTGGCAACATAACACACTTTTTGTCTAGCCCTGTCCTCATAAAAGCTTACAGTATTTTATCTGTAAATGGAGAAACAAACAAGAAAATAATACTAAGGAAAAGCACCTGGTAAGAAATTTTTCAGTCAAAACCCTTTGACAAAGTAACGGTAAGAGGTGTCTTGAAGTGAGAAATGTTGGGATATCTTCGCTAGAGACTGTGCTATCAGATACAATCACGCTATATACAGTTACAAACATTGTGTATAAATTGGCTCCAGTGGAATAACTTCCAAGGTGCCAAACCTTGAAGCAACTTCAATCTCTGTGTTTAGAAAGATGAAGAATATTCAAACAAAAATGTATGCATCAAAAGCGTCTTCCAAATGCTTTTTACCATCCTCACAGAATTACTCAAGGCTAAGGCCAACCCTTCCAACAGTTTGCAAAAATTACGGTGTATATGATATATATGAAAACTCTTACATATTCTTATATATGTAATATTTCCCACAGAATCACAGAATATGCAGAGTTGGAAGGGACCCACAAGGATCATCAGGTCCAACTCCTGGCCCTGCACAGGGCAATGATAAGGTCATATTCCTATCTGTTTTAATTTAAACTGCTCGTCACTCACCTAGCTCCAGGTTCCTTAGTAATTATTCCAGACAGGTCAAACTTGAGAGTTTTTTTTTAATTTGGCTTCTATACATAGGAATGAACAATTATCATATTGAAAAAGTGAAATGTTTTCTCATCTTGAAGATCAGAACTGCTGATTTTTAAGCTACTTGTCAAGACTCAGTATGACTTTTAACTCAAGATATCTGAACAATATAATCCAAATTTTCAAAGAATCTGATGAATCCCCATCCAGTGGATGTTACTGCAAAACGTCCTGCGTGACTCCTTTGATGTTTTTTCCTATAGCAGCAGTGAAGAGCGGGCTGGAAGGTCACCAGGAAGAGCTCACTGCTCAGACTCTACTGAGTCCAAGAGCACCAATACTTCCTGCACCTTGGATCTGTGGATATTAAGACTTTACTCTTTTATTCTTGTTTGTAAAAGAACAAATGATTCATATCCTCACAGTCAAGACAACATGTCTTTGGACTGCCAGAGGAGCATGGGAGATGTTTGGTTTTATCAGGAAGCAGCGATTCTTGTCAATTTGTTTATCAAGAATTACTTTCTTCTTTGTGACACTGCTTGCTGGGAATAATTACTTAGCAGACGAACTGCTGTCAAAAGCTAGGTTCAGAAGTCAAAAAGGGAAATCTTTGAATGAGCTACTTATTTACCCATCCCCAATGAGCTATTTGTGGCCCACAGAGGTTTTTATATGTGGATGACAGAGACATTTTAAATTTGCCATTTGAGTCTACAGGATCTCTTCAGTTACATTGGATTGGAGTGATGGGGGTGGATGAGTGGGGATGGGAGCTATTACTGGAGCTGGGGAAATCTCACAGCTGTGCATTCCAGACCTGAGTGAACCTCAGCTGCTCTTTCACAGGCTGCACAGTTGTGCAAAGTCACTGCAAGTTGCCAGGGCTGCCATAACACTGCATCACACTGGGTGAGCTTTTAGGGATGACCATCAAAGGAACATTTGAGCTGACATGGAGCCCCACAACATTTGGAAGCTGAGAACAGATTAAGGAAAGGAAATTAAATTTTTATTATGTGATCTGCAACTTAATACCCCTGCTGTTTAATGGCCATACTTACACAAAAAAGAAATAATTTGCAAACACCTATTGAGACTTCGATTCAGGTTTGAGCAATTGAATTCCTCTCTTCTGCAGTTTGAAAACTATGCTTTTAAACTAGATTTCCTATGTTTTCCAGTTGCCAGGTATGGGATTAATTGCAAGTAAATTTTAAATCAGTTCAGTGAATGGTATACCCTTGTAAGACAAATCTGTCCACAGAATTCTAACTTTGCTTATAGGGCAGTTGTTCAGATGTTTCCTTTCCGAAAGTTGTTAGTTAAGGTTTCACAAAGTCATTGAGTCCAATAGGAAAGATCAGATATATAAGATCAGATGAATCTGTACTGCTCACTGCAGTCTGTAGAGAGAGTTACACTCTGCAGTTTCATACAAATACAATTGCAACTTTGTTTGGTTGTTTTAATTCACGTAGCTTATATTTGGTCTCATAGATCAGTCTTTCCTGATGCCAAGCATATGTAAAACACAATGATTTTTATTTTTCTTAACATTCACAGTGTCAGAGGTATTTTCACATCCTAAAGTTCCAATGCATAAACACATGATCCACTAAACCCATGAGGTTTTTGCTCCAGAAATATTCAATCATTGAGTAAAATTTTCAAAATGGTATAAAGGTTTTTGAGACCAGTTCCCAATGGGAATTAATATCCTATTGGTCTCTCTGAGCTTTTGGCTGACCAGTCACTGAGCAGGTTTACAAGTGCATTTTATCTTCTTATTTTTTATTTGGCCTAATTTCAAAACATATTTGCAACACACTGTTGCAATCTCACACAGATACATAGAGAATAAGGCAGTCACACTGTTTGAGGGATCAGGGTCCTCTTAACTATAGTGCTGCATTTAGTTTAAAACATTAACATTGCTATTTAACCCACTAATTATCTGAACTATTGGCATGATTTCTGGGTCTATCTGATCATATGTGCTAGCTGGAGAAATCATCAGTTATTTTGCAGAACTGATTTACTGCATATCTTACTGATCCTGAACAAATAGAAATTTCTGATGTAGAATTCTTTTTTAATTCAGTCCACTTTGATACAGAAGCAAGAAAAAAATTATTTGGATGATTCTTCAATAACCAGTGCAAGATGACCTTGTGGTCTAAATAAGTTTTAAGAGAACTGGGCTCTATATCATGGAGAATGCTTGGTTTTGGCTCTCATTAACAGTCAACTGAAATACGTCTGAGTCAACGCATGCTGAAATGAAGCTCTCTCACAGCTAAGCTCAGGTGGCAACTGGAGCCTTAGTTTGCCTCAAGTGGCTACTTTTACATCTGTGTCAATGCAGAGAGGCTAACCAGTGTAAAAGAAGCCCAGGTTTTGCCCTTTCTCTTCTGTACTTGATTGGTTAGATCTATGTGTTAATGGTGAAGCAACCAGATCTAGGCTGCAGAAACACCTGCTCCCACCCCCTCCCGCCTCATATTATGAACTCTACGTTAGGGGTACAAGGAAATGCAACAAGGTTAGACGTGCTTTTCATTCTAATTCCCTATTTTCAGTCAGTCATTACTTCAAAAATATTTTAGGCTGAAATTTTCCATGCTTAGCTTCTACCAACATTTATTTTTCACCTATTAGAGTACTAGGGAATAGTTATGAAAGAATAGGGAAAGTTTCCCTGTTGTGAAAGGATTTTTGTGACGTAAATAAATAAACGCTATAGACAATAAAATGAAGAATTTGAAATAGAAATTGGCATGGAAATATTCATTACTTTGGAGTACATCATGCTCTTACTCTGAAGAAAACTAATTCCGAGTTAACTAAGAGTTAAGCATTCACAAGTTGGCTTTGAGAACCAGTAATGCCAGCTATAGTTAAGAAAGGTGTTCTTGTTGTACACAGTTTGTTGGTTTAGGAACATATATTTCTTGATAAAATTAGTCTATGGGTATTGTGAGGTATTAAATATCCACAATTACCACGTTATACTTCCATTTTTTAGCTTTCAAGAGAACTACAACTTAAAATATTTGGAATATACCATGTCAGCTTGTGAATTTTCAAGCTGTGCAAGAGAGGTGACAACAGCAGTTGTAAATACACATTGGTTGGAATTCCAGCTGAGCATCTACCTTGTCTGCCATGCACATATGCATGTGTCTGTTTCTATAAGCATGTCTTGACATATTAGCTATTACAGCAGGTGAAGCAGCATGTGCAGTAAGTTTATATAATGTTTCTTACGATATTTAAATCTGCAGCTGCAGATTCCCTGATTTGTGCAGAATTGTGCTCACTAGAGACCTATTCTGATGGGTCGTAGGAACCTAAACAAAATTGTACAGCACTGTGGCCTATTCCAGAAATAAAAAAATCTTAATTTTGCATAATATTTTTGTATGCAGCTTCTTCTTCTTCTTAGACCATGTCATCTTATATCAATCATCTGATATTAATGCAAATCTTTATACTCTGAACTGGACACCCAACTTCCCTACAGAATGGTGTTGCACCAGGAAGAAAAACTGTTCATATTTAGCTCACATGACTGTAACCTAACATATTGCAGAGCTCCATGGATGCCCAATATAGGCCAAACATAACACGGCTTTCTTTATAGAAGTCCATTTATATAGGTGCTTTATGCCTTCAGTAAATTATAAAAGAAATAGCATTTTATTATAATATGATCCTGTTGTTATAGATGTGGGTCAGTCTATTTTTATGTGTCCTTATATAACTCAATTATTTTTTCCCAGCTGAAACTTGGCTTACATTCCATAGAGAAGAGCAACTCTGGAACTTACCAAAAGATTAAGTAGTTTAATATAAATAAATAAATATATATATGGAGAGAGTATATACTCTTCTTGCTCATTAAGATACATTTAGGTAATATCTCTTTTTCATTGGATTGATGCTCAGAACTATCTCATCCAAAACACATGAAGTCAGAAATATTATTAATGGAAAGAGATCATCATCATGTAGCAGACAGGTTTTGGCAAAAATTTCTGAACTGAGAATTGGAATTCAGATATTCACATAGTCTGTAATGTAAGGTGCATATCTGAATACACTGCATATTTAATAAAAGCAATAAACTTTTAATGTATATGTTTGATTCCCACTCTGAGGAACATTCATCCTCTGACTTTTGATGAAACCTCAGCTCCAAACTCAGTACATAAGAGAGAAACCATAAGTTAGTTAGCCCTTGAAAACAGCCCCTATGTGAGGTTTGTGTACTAGCAGTACACTTACACATCATCACCACTGCCATTATTTCTGGGAATAAAGTGAAAAATATGCATGGTGTTTTCAGGATGATCAAATATTTATGAAATTACTAGTTATATCTATGCTTACTCAGAGGACTGGTGAGAGGGGAAGAGACTTTCTCTTTGGAGTAGTCCATTGCTGGTTTTTAGCCAATGATCTGACAGTTCTTCTGTGCTTTCTTGGACACTTACAACTTTTAAATGTTCCCTGGGAACTTGCCAACACCCCTAAATGCAGTATTTGTGCACTGCAAATCTAAAAGTCCTTCAGTCTTAGATTAATTTTTCCAGTTTAAATATTTGGAGGTTAGGTAGAAAAGGGTAGACTTGCTTCTCAGTACAATACTATAATAATATTAATGATTATACAGTTGATGTTTCCATGCTATATCATCTTCTTTCTAAAATTTAAGCTACAGAGGATTTCGATTTGCAAAGAATTCCCTGGGGGGTAAGAAGCTAGGAGGGCTTGATGCAAAGTGTTATATGAAGCTTATCTTGGAACATGTGAAAATGAACTAGTTTCAGCAAAAGTATCCTTTTTGAAGTTCTGTTCCTCTTGAAAGCTTAAGAGCATGCATCAGTTCTATTATCAGTGGATATTGAAATCAAATCGTGTTGTGAGAAGCTGTAAATGTAAACCAACACAAGGTGGTTCTTCCACAAACAGGCATCAGCCTGCATAGACTACTAATGTATAGAGTTCTATACTCAGAGCAAAATGAGTACCCTGGCTGCTTTGTTGTGGTAGCCAGGAGACTGAGTTCTCCACTGAAACGTGTTTGTCGAACCTTGAATTCTACAGCAACAGGTACTCCCACCTCTTACTATTGTGTGTAATTATTTTACTAAGAATATTAGTTCACACTCATCATTATTTTCTAGATAATAAAGGAGATTTTGGCAGATCGATTTCCTAGCATGAGGGTTTAGCACACAGCTTAAAAGTCCAGTACAAAATGGAGGACAGATGGCTTCTAGAGCTTGTAGACAGGGATAAGAAGCTGAATAGCCCCCCTGTAATCAAGGAGTAACAGTTAGCAACCTGCAGAGCTGCTTGGATCCTCACAAGTCTATGGGACCAGATGGGATCCACCCAAGCGTGATGAGGGAGCTGGTGGAAGAGCTC
>VZRE01011838.1:0-25355 GCA_013396775.1 Cephalopterus ornatus
TCTGTTTTGCCAATTAGTAAGTAACTTCTTCCAGCTCTTATATCTATGCAAGAATCCTTAGCTTGTTTTTTTCTCCTCTCTCCTTTATCCAGCTGCAGAGGGGAGTGAGAGAGTGATTTTGGTGGATATTTGAAATCTGGCCAAGGTCAAACCACCACAGAGGGTAGTGAGACATTGGAAAAAGTTGCCTAGAGAGGTTATTGACATCCTACCCTTGTAACTGTTCCAGGCCAGGCTGGATGGGGGTCTGAGCCACCTGGTCTAGTGGAAGGTGTCACTGCCCATGGTGGGGGGTTGGAACTGGATGATCTTGATGGTTTGTTCCAATCCAAACTATTCTGTGACTCTATGATAAATCACTGTGGCTGGACTAACTTCAAATGGTCTAGGAAATCTGGCAAAGGCAGCTTCCATTCCTAGGGGATGTAGAGGTTACATAAAGAATCAAAACTACCCTCTCCCTCTAAGATTATTTCAAAATAGTTATGAAGTAGAACAGAAAAAATATTGATGAATTTTATATTTAATTTTAAGAAGTTACTTCTCATGAAGCAGAATACCTTTTAATTTTTTGTTCTAATTAATAATTTTTAATAACAAAAATTAATTATAATAAATATTGCATTGACATAAATAAGAAGAAAATCTGTGAAAAAATCTGCAATATTTCATGAAAAATATTTCACACTTGTATTTGAGGAATATTACAATTGTCATGGATATTTATTTTAGAAATAAATGGTAAGATTTACCATTATGATGAAAATAATGATGAAATTTTAGAAGTAATTACAGGGATGCATTTTTCTATTTGTGGACAGAATTGTAAGATATATATTCATTTTAATCTGGTAGCAAAAAACCCTCTGTGTAATATCTCTGACGAATGAAAATGAATTTTGAATTCTGAGCAGTTAGGGACCCTTGTTGACAATATTAATTATTAAAAAAATTATAGAGGTATTGAATGCATAATTTTCCTAAACCTTTCCTCACTAGAACTAGTACTGAAATGGAGTTTTACCCCTGTAGTAAATTCTGGCGTTTAAAATGTCATTATGACTATAGACGTAAAAGCCAAGAAAAATGAGGGAATAGAACAGAATTTTAAAAAAGTGTGGAATAGCTGTGATTTTGGTAAAATATCTAATTTCATATATTTTTGTTTTCCTTATATTTTCACTTTAGTATAAAACATTAGTGATGTTGATTAATAAGATAAATTAGAGCACTGGAATAAAATATAAAATGTAAATTTCAAATGAGATAAGCTGCAATATGCTCTGTCTTGAATTACTTTGAATGTTTTTCTTTCATACTGGTGCAATTAACATATTTCAATGACAAAATAGGAGCTATAGAATACACTGTCTTCTTTTGAGAAAATGCTTTGAAAATTCTTCAGTGGATTTGACTTTTCTCCTGACAAAGTAGGTAATCAGCCATCTTGTTGGCAGTGCTCAGCATTACATGGGACTCCATGCACTGGAGGTTCATTAGTGTGGTTCATTAGTCAGTCTTGTCTCAGGTCCAGCCATTTGTAGAATCACTGTGTGCAATATAACAGCAACAACCAAGAACCAGCCCAAAAGAGTTTCCTCAATTTTCTATTTATTGACTTAAAACCTCTACAAAGCTTTTATGGTGAAAAAGAAAATTGTCCGGACTGAACTCTTTTTCTTCTGGTTGCAACATTTGCTATCAATGTATCTGTTAGTTTCCAGCATGACTTGTACAGAAAAAATAAAAGTGGATGTACCAATAACTTTTTCTTTCTCTTTCCCTTTTCTGTTAGAACTTTGTTTTAAACTTTTTTCTGAAATTTCAAGTGGTTGTTAAAGAATGAGAGTGGGCACACAGAGGGGCACATGCACACATACAAACAGGCTCTCCAGAATGTGAGGGGAAAACAGATTTAACTTTGCCAATGTAAATCTGTAAATCATTTGATATGCAGACCACAAAAGAAAGCCATTCTGCTTAGCTCTAATTCCATCAAGATCATTTATGTTTTGAAGGATAGGAAAGAGTGAATTGAAGATCAAAATCATCAGCTTTATTTGGCTTCATCCAAGATTTATGGCAGCTTTTTCAAGGGCAACTAAAACCAGCCACAGAATTTATATCCATATTATTTTCTTCTCTTTCAATATTTTATAAATGTTACAGGCAAAGTCAATCTTAGGAGATGATAAAATTAAATGTTCTTTTCCCTGCTGCTGTCCCTGAAACTTCAGTGAGATCAGTGTTTTGCAGCTTCCTTGACATCATCCTTCTATGCTGTGGGGTTTTTTTTTTACTGTTTTCTTAGAGTTTTATATACTTTTGCTGGTCTGTTTACCAAACATGATTGCATTTTTTCCATTGTTTCATACTGGAAAATATTTTGTTTTGGTTCAGATTGTTAGGCTTCATTATCCATTCCTGTTGGCTTTTGACTCAAAGTCATTTTTAAAGCAAACATTTCAGTCAGATCTGTTAGATGAAGAGAAATAACCGGTCTAAATACAGACATGCAACACTGAAATATCACAGTTATAAGAAAGAATATGCTTTTTCTTTGTAAGTAAATAAGGTTTTTTTAGATTCTTTGATTAAGTTTGACTGCTAGGAATGTGTTTCCCATTCATATGATAAAGGAGAACAATATATGTGAGGCTGACTTAGTGACTCACAAATTATGTTGAAGATCAGGAGCAGCGGGTAAGAATTGATGAAAGAAATTAGTTTTCTTCTAGGAAGTTGCTTCAAAAACTTTTGTTTATTGTCATTATTGTCATTTTCCTGAAATTCCAAGGTTAGGCAAATTTGTGGAATAAGGTTTATTAAACTGTTTGGCCCTGGGTCTGGCTGAGCTGGAGTTCATTTCCCCCACAGCAGCCCTCACAATGCTGTGCTTTGCATTGGTAGCTAGAAGGGTGTTGATAACACACTGATGTTTTGGATACTGCTGAGCAGTGCTGGCACGGCGTCAGCGCTGACTCCCAACATTCCTCGCCCCATCAAAGGTCTGGGAGTGGGCAAGATCCTGGGAGCGGGCACAAGTAGGCCAGCTGACCCAAACTAACCAAAGCAATATTCCAGACCATATGACATCAGCTCAGATATAAAAGCTAAGAAAAGGAGGAGGAAGAGGGAGTATTTATTATTTACAGTGTTTGCTTTCTGGAACAACCATCACACATGCTGAAGTCCTGCTTCCCAGGAAGTGGATGGACATCCCTTGCTGATGGGAAGTAGAGAACAAACTTTTTTTTTCTCATTTTACTTGTGCACATGCAAACCTTTGCTTTTGCTCTAGTAAACTGCCTTATCACCAATTAATCATTTTCAATCTTCTTTTCTCTCCCCTGTCCAGCTGGAATAGAGAAGCTTGGTGGGCACCTGTCATCCAGTCAAGATCAACCTTCCACTGCACCACACTCAGAGTGGTAAGGAGTTTATGTACTTAGTAATACTTGGGAGACCTTGGAATTAGTGGAAAAATGTATATGCTATATACAATCAAAGGAGAATTAAAGTATGGGGTAACTTAGTCTTCATTCTCCATTCATTGGCTTACACCCAATGCCCAACTGTTGTCATCCAAGTTTAGAAATGTTTTTCAGTGCCTTGCTCAATGCCAGAAGCTTTCCCAGACAGCATAAACCAATAGGAGGGGCTACATTCTCCCAGGTCTTGTGTCCCCAGCTTTCAAGAAGCCCACAAGTGACAAAAGACAAGTTACTTTTGAATCACTGGAAGGGTTCGGAACTGCTGCTATGTTGACAATCTGTTGTACCCCTGCAGCCATCACCATTACTGTAGGAACGGAATATCTTTGAGTTTTTTGAGTTAATTTTGTTTTCAGACAAGATATTAAAATAAAATGTAATTAAGTCCAAGATAAAATAAAAAGATAAAATATAAATGCAATATGTAGCTCCTATTTAGCTAAGGAAAATCTGTATCAGTAAGGTGTTATGGCAGGCGACTAAATGACCTAATAATATCTACAATTTATTCCTAATAGATATTACAAAAATAACTGTAATTTTAACATTGCCAGTTATGGTCTTTACCGTACTGGGAATAAGTATTCATCAAGATGCACGTCTTTCAAACCCCATTGAAGTTGGTCTTTTCAGAACTGTTAGGGTTTGTTATGTTCCCCACAGATTCACTAGATCTCAAACCATTAATGGGTTGTCATGGCCAAATTTTTTTTCATTCTTTCTTCAGAGAATTGTATTGTAACTCTTTGAGACAGACATTAAAACAGTTTTCTACATAATTAATTAAATTGATTAATTAATACATTAATTAAAACAGCTTGTCATACAACTTTAACAATGAATTCATATTATATAACCAGTGGGACATACTCAGAAGGTTCAGTTCTTTCAAGAGATGCTGCTAGCCTTATTTTGAGTTATTTGACTTATTTTTACCATATCAAAGGAATAGAATTACTTAGGATTCGGAGGCTTATTCTGAAATTTCTCTTTAAACAAACCGGATGAAGCAGAAAAAATTTGTAGTTTTAAATGGGTTTCTTATCGTAGATTTTGTGAAGTCCACAAACACAGGTGAAGGGAAATGAAGAGAAAAATTTCAGCCATGATCACATCTACTTTGCTACTTGAAATGCTCTGTCAGTACTTGTATTTGCATCAGGAAAGTAGCAGAAGTTTCACATCATTCGTGGATCATTATTATGTTTCTTTTATCTTCAAAAATTGCACCTGTGAGATCTCTACATTTTTCTTCTTGTAGTCCAAACCCATTTAGAGACGAATCGGATTCTTCTCTTTTCCACTCATGTTGATGGATACTGAGTGTTTTGGGCTATTGGAGATTCAAAGGGAGACTGAAGAATCCAAGGGCTTAGCTGGACATTGTTTTAGCATTAGAACTCACTTCAGAGTGGTCCCTACTTTAAGTCTGGAGTTGAACTAGATTGCTTTTCAGAGGCACTTTCTAAAATATTCTGTTGTACTTTGAGCAAAGCCCTGGTGATTCTCAGCTGCTCACACACACAGCTCATGACTTCTTGAATTCTTTGTTAAGCCCATAAGATTGTTGACATATTATGAAGCACCACAGGTCATTTCCATTAAAACTGTGACATTGCACAAAATCCGTGTGATTTTTTTCCTAAATATGTAGACTGCTCATTCCAAGCATACACTTATCACACTGACCAGTGAAGTGAACAACCAAGATGACTGCAATGAAACAATTATAGGCTCTCACATCACAGCCAATTTTCTCATCAGGACTATCACTTTTACTGTACACTGTCACAAAGTTTGATACACATGAAAATTAGAGCTGACAAGATCAAAGTTCTCCAAGTGATGGCAAAATACAGTTATTGTGGACTTTTAAATATTAGTTGGGCAAGTGTTCTTTCTTTATTTGATATTCTGGATTTTAATGTGCAGAATGGATTTAAAATTTTGGGTACTTGTTCTCACCCACTGTCTGAATGTGTAAGGTTTTTCAGGAAAATGCAGAAATTATATATATTTTAATGTCTAGCCACCTCAGTTTTCACAGTACAGCCTCACCTGGACAAGCAGAGTCCAGAGTAGATCTTTGTGTAATTCTAGCAAATTCCAGTGAAGGTGGAGCAAATTTTCCTTGGGGCAGCATATGTAGATATGCTGTAACAAGCTTTTGGAAGGGCATATTTATGAGTGACCGAATTATTAATATTGGAAGGCATTTGGAGGCAAAAGGGTAACTGGGTTCCTAGGTCTAAAAGTATGTTTTCATGATTTAATGGAATGTATGAAAAAATTGGGTCAAAAACTAAGGGGCGGTTAAGAAATCAAATATGTTGTAGATGGACTTAGATAAATAGCAAGAGCATGTTTATGCAAAAGCTGAAATGTACTATTGACATTTTAGGAAAGGCAATGAAGAGGAATGTTCTGTCTTCTATATTTTTCTCAGTTCCTGTGTCAACACCATAAACCTTCTTAAAATAGCTGACAAAGAGATTTCAGTGTTAGTCAGTCTATCAGATGCACATAAATCTGCAATACAAGCAGAATTTAGAAATGCCATTAGTAAAGCAAATGAGAATGGTAAAATGAGATCAAGTTACTGGCGAAGCTGAGTCATACAGACACTAGAAGTGCGTCTGGTGTGTGAGTGATACAGAAACCAGAAGGAAAGATATGGAAAAACTGAGAATGGTGTGTCTGAGTTTTGTGATCTGGCTGGAAAAACATATTTAGAAAAAATTGCAAATAGTGGAAAGCACTAAGTATCCAAGACTTTCAAGTATTAAAACCATGCAAAACATTTACTCTATTTTTTTTATTTTCTACTGATATGGTTTTACACAGTATTCTTCATGTTTTGAGCTTTCATAACAGCCAGTAAGAATCTACAATTTATCTCAAATACATTGTCCAGTCTTACAGTGCAGAGAATATTGTTGCAGACAACTTTCTTTAACAAGCAACTCACTCACATCAGGTTTGGAGAATAAACAGGGAAAAGAAAGATAAAAATGTAGTGATGGATAGGTGACATTATAGGTAGAATACACAATCAGAGTAGAATAACAGAAAAGAGATAAGAAAAACTAGAAGAGAAATGGAAGTACAGGACGAAAGTTAATTCCCAGTTATTGTACCGGAATCACATCTCAGCAGAACCACTAACGAGCGACGTGTGGTTATAAAGATCCTGCACTTTCCTCTCAACCGTACCTGACAAAACACACATAAGCTTTTGATTCCTTTACTACAAGGTGTTAACAGAAGCCTTGTTTTGTGCTTGCTGAAAACCAAACACTTTCATTGTTGGCAGCTGCAGAAATTATGAAGAAATGACAAAGTACAAAAGGTAAAGTAAGATAACCAAGTCCCATTCAAATTGTTCCACTTTTGAATCTGCTGATTATGGTGATGCAACTTGCTTCTCAGCTCCTTCTTCTGAAGAAAGTGAAGAGACGGCTAAACTTCATCTTTGAACCTGACGTAGTAGTGGCTGAAGAAGGAGGTCCACAAATTGGAGAACAGTCTGAAAACATTTTTAGTTCCTGATGTTTGTCTGATGATTGTCTGCAGCGCAAGAAAAATTGCCTAATATGCCAGAGACAATCAGTGCAGTAAGTAAATCATGGTAAAATGCTGCTTAATTCTTGCTTTGTTGGCTTCCTGAGACACTACTTGGGTCGTTCTACTCTACAATTTGGCAGGATGAACTCCTCTCAATTTTCATATATAACAAGTAAATTGAAAGTCCTTTAAATGTATTTAAAGAAGCCCAGAACAGGTTTATTTTTCAGGGAGTGCTAAACATCTGCATTCAGACATTTTCTGTTGCTATTCAAATTGCATTGGATAAACAGGTAGTTATAAATTTGTAAAATGAATCCCCTTACAAAATTGTTTTGTACACTGTATAAGTGTATAAATGATGCTTTTTATAGAAGCGCCTAAATGCCCAGAATGATCAACATGGGAACAATTCACTGAATGCAAAAGAGGGAACTGGTAAAAATTAGTGAGGTACTATGATTTTATATTACCGTTCCTGCCTTAAATTTGTAAGGCAACTGAAGGATGTACTAGGGAATCCCTCACTGGAGTACTGCACTGAGGGAGTTGGGATAATCTTTTCACGACCTGTTTGGATGTGAAATGGTCAACACACCAGTGAAGTCACCAATTCCTTGATTTCAATGAGTCACGTTCCAAGAATGAATTGCAGGAATTTTTCACAACATAACTTAAAAGAAGAAATAAAAAATAATAATAAAAAATCATTAGCATTTGTAGAGATTTTTATTGAGGTAAAAAGAGCTTAGGCTTGTTGAACACAAAAATATCAATACAAATCATCCACTTTGTCTTAGGAGCCAGTCTTGTGTTGTCCACTCTCTTTGGAAGAGTAACTATAGCTTATTTTTTGTAACAGTAAAAGATTCCATTAAAAATAACTAAAAACTTGGGCCTATTTTTAATAAAACTGTACAGGTTTATTACAACACAAACATGATTCCCCTACTGTCCTGGTTTAACCCCAGCCAGCAATCATGCCCCACACAGTCGTTTGTTCAACCCTCCACCAGTGGGATGGGGGAGAGAATCACAAGAGAAAAAGCCAGAAAACCTTGGGTTGAAATAAAGACAGTTTAGTAATGAAAGCAAAAGCTCTGCACCTAAGCAAACTGAAACAAAGAATCTGTTCACTGCTTCCCATGGGCAGGTGTTCAGCCATCTCCAGGAGAGGAGGGCCCCATCACGCGTAAGGGTTACTCGGGAGGACAAATACCCTCAATTCCAAATGCCACCCTCTTCCTCTTCCTTTCCGCCTCCCCCCCACTTTATATACTGAGCACTGGTTGGTTTGGGTGTGCCTGTACCTCCTCCCAACCCCCTCCACACCCCCAACCTCCCTGGTAGTATGGTAGGCAAAAAGTGGAAACGCCTTGTCTCTGTGTAGGCACTACTCAGCAATAACAAGAACATCACTATTCTGAAAATGTTGTGTTCATCATAAGTCCAAAATATAGCCCCATACTAGCAAGTTTGAAGAAAATTAACCCTAACCCAGCCAAAATTAGCAGACCCACTTAGACACTTCCTTACCATTTTCAACCACTAGTACCTGTGAATTCTGTTTTTGCTGATCTGTAACTCAGATGATGATTCATAGTACGTTGTTGTGAGCATAAATAGTCGTATTAGCATTCTGAACATTTGTAAGAGAAGCATATTCTCTGAATGACAACTATATCTCAGTTGAAGTAAAAAATACATTTTATCATTTGGCTTTGATAAACTCAAAATAAGAAGGGATAAATAATTTGATATTACACTAAGAACTAAATTCTGAATGATCTATGCAGAAAGCATTAATCATCTGTTATCACCTAAACACTCAAAAAATCCATATTTATCATTTTTTGATAGGAAACCATTAATTTAGTAGAGTTACTTTCAGTGCAGTTGAACAGAATCTCATTACAGTTTGTTCCCTTGCCTCTTTAGAATGAGACTTTAGCTAAAGGACACAATTTCCTTTGCTCTAAGCAACAGTATTTTATGCAGAAGTTGTGGATCTCTTGCAAGGATGAAAAGTTTACTTCTTTAGAAATTTTCTCCTGATTCTTCCAGAAATGGTCCATGTTTTCTGAAAGTCTATTCAGGTCCTTCCCTTTAAAAAATGTCTCAAGCAGATTTTGTTACAGTCTTTTGATTACATTAGGTGCTCACAGAACATTGTGATAAGGGCAGTGTGAAATAGGCAGATGACAGAATAAATGAGATTGCATGACAGTGGCATATTCTATATCTAAGAGTCTGTCAGTGTTTCCACAGATGCTCTGTGCTGTATCCACTGACATGCTGATGTGTTGCTGAAATAAACACCACTTCAGGGCATTGAAATGGCACTAGAATATTCAATATGTAGAGTGTACAGTCCAAGAAACGTAGACAAAGTGTTCACTGAACAACATTATTGTGGTGCAAACTGCCAGAGCTCCTGGCGGAATATATTTTGTAGAGTCATGGTCTGTGGTCATACTTGAAAAAGTATTGAAGTGATATAGGCTCATGATGCAGAACTTGGATATGTTGTAAAAAGATATGACTTTTAAAACATGGATTTCTTTTCTCTCATCTAACAAAGGTTTTATTAAGTTGATTTAAAGGTAGACTTTCCATTTTTTTTCAAGCCCATAGAAATAATGCAGAATAAGTCAATGCACATAACTTTATTAGTTCTTGAGTGCAATGTGGCATCTAAATTCACTGAACCATCCCACATTTTGTATCAAATGGAGCAATCAAAATCTAGTAAAATTGAACTAAAACACAAATAAGCATATTTTGATAATTATTTCCTTATAATTTTACATAAATATATTACTTTCTCCTTGATGTAAATGTGAACTCAAATATAATCAGAATTGCTTAGCACTGATAGCAGAAACTGAAGTGAAATCAGCAAGCAAACTCGTCCAAAAGGCTTAGCAAAAAGGAAAATCTGTGTATCTTCTACCCAATTCTTAATTCTTATCTCTTCCATAACTTTCATATTTGTATTACCACAGTGATCTGTCAGGAGAGTGTCAGAAAAGAAAAAAATTGTCCCTTTTTTTTTTAATTAGCCATAGTCCCCATGCTTTTGACATGACTGTAAATAGAATGACACCACCGTTAGCTTTAGATTTTTGCGAGAGTTCAACAGTGACAATCTGGGTTTGGGAAAATCAAAATGCGTCCTTCCCAAACCTAAAGCTACATCTTTCGAACATAACTTCCCTGGACTCAGCATAATGTCTTTTGTGACTTTTTTTTTTTTTTTAAATGACCTGTTGAAAGCTGCCACCATATCACACATACAATCCAGAAGCATTGAAGGGCACACAGACAATGAGCTCCATAGGATAATTCACTGGACAAAATAACATGGAGGACAGAACACCGAGAACCGGTGGAAAGGCTTTTCCCACTGTTTTCTGTCTTTCAAAGAATGAAAATTTTTGGCAGAAACTGTTTCTTTTGCTGGTAAGTAATCAACTTTCTCTTTGGAGGGTTAAAAATACAGCTCATCATTGCCATGCTCTTCTGCAAGTGCCCGAATTCTGAATCTTTGCAGAGAAAATGCAGTTTCTTTTCACTCTTCATCATCATCACGAGCTAAACACAGTGAATCAAAGAGAAACTTCACACAGTAACTTTTTTCATAGAGAAGGATGAGATCGAAAGTTCTTTTCTTGCCATGATGATGAATTCTGGTTCATATTTCTTTTGGATGAAGGTTGCCTTTTTTTAACTGCTGAATGAGCAGTGCAGGGAAAATTGAACCAAGTATAAACAATAAATTTAGACAGCTTTGCATTGGCCCTGAACTCTATTAATATTTTTCTGTCATTGCTGTAGCAATATTTCTCATTTTTTGTTCTTTCTAGATTCTATGTAAAGCAGATAACCACAATAATGTTGTATAAATATAAATACCATACAGCTTCGTGTGCTGCAAGTTTAGGTGGTATTTATATTTGAAAGAATTTGGTTGGGTTAGGGTGAAGAAACATGAAAAAGAATTTAAAACAGCCCCAAACCAGCTGATTTACTTCAGTACCATGAAACAAACTGTGCATACTGTTAAGACAGTGTTTCTCCAAAGTAAGTAGAAAAGAAGGGAGGATAGTGATGTCACCCAGCTGTGAATCAGGAAAACATGTAATTCTCAAGCTGCCTTTTCTGAAAGCTCGTGCATGCACACTCCATCAAGCTCAGGCAAGCTCTAAGATAAGGAACATTTCAATAACATTTTAATGTGAAGAGTTAGATTTGTTGGCCCCTCTAAACATGGGGTCCTTGGTTCTGGAATGATGTGTTTCTCAGTTCTTGTGCCTACTCTGATACATACCTCCAGTATTGCAAAGCCATAATGGGTAGAAAGACAAAGAAATAACAAACCGAGTTTAAGAAAATTTTTCAATATATTTTTAATAACTGTTTTAAAATCAATATATCATCTGGACTGTGATTGCTTCATTTTCTAACACTTTCTGATATCCTTTGAACATCATTAAGTTGGATGTGTAAGTCTTTGAATCAAAACTGGTGAATCTACATGTGAGTGGCAATAGGATTGTGCTCTACCAGAGTAATTTGAACAATGTACTTCACAATCACTTACCTTCACAACATTCATATAAGTTAGAAAATTACTGTTAAGTCCATTTTACATGCCAAGGAGCTCAGGTGCAGGTTAAAGGCTGCTTTATTCTCACAATAAGACTTTATTCAAGAAACTTCTGCTCTTCCAACCACTTGTCTTAAGCTCTGACACTTCCACCCTTCTCCCTTTTACCTGACGAGCACATATTTGCCAGTCATGGTTTCTTTCCCTTTTTGACTTTCTCAGCCTTTCCAAGGTGCTGATCCTAGGATAGCTAATTGATGCATGTGTCAGCAATTTACATGGAAAAAAAAGACTTCTTACAAAATGGTATCCTGTCCTCAATTCAACATAGTCCTAAAGCAGGCACTTAAATTTAATCAAGTGCTCAGACATACTTTGGGAGTTCAGGGTGTCAATTGTTAAGCACACAAAGCTCCTACTTATGTAGCTGAGTACCAATTTTTCAGTGATCAATTTCTTTTTGAAGATGTTAATCTGAGATTGATGAGGACATCTGAACATGAACATTTGGAGATAAGGTCGAAGTCTTATTTACACATTGACTTGCAAGGTAATAAAAAGATGCAATCTGTGATCTTATTATAGTGTTAAAACACTCCTATTACTGTAGAATATTTGTAACTTTATAATTGGTATGGGAACTTCTAAGCATTTTATAATGACATGGTAGGGCCACCTTTGCTGCACATCAGGTGCCCGTAGAGCTACTTTCTCACTCATACTGCTCAACAGGACAGCGGGAGAAAACACAATGAAAAAACTGATGGAATGAAATAAGAACCGCAACACCACTTACCAATTACCACAGTAAGAAAAAACTGGCTCAGCTTGGGGAAACTAATTTAATTTATTGCCAATTAATTGGACTAGGATAATAAGAACAGTCTTAAAACTTCTCCCTGCCACCCACCTGTTTCGCCTTCTTCCTGGGCTCAGCTTCACTCCAAACTTACCTATGCCTTGTCCCCACCCAGTGCAGGGTGCCACTAAAAACTTGCCATATAAGTTTAGTAAAAATGGCAAGAGTTATATTTGGACCAAAAAGAATAAAATCATAAAAGGTAAAGTAGAAGGAAAACACGTAGAATTCTGTCATTTTATATGTGTAGACGAGTAGTACACAAAGACAGCAACTTATCCAAAGGTTCAATGCAACTGCTGAAACTGAAACATCCAACTGAAAACACATTTTCTGAGTTCTGGTGCAGGGCTTTAGTTATTCTTCTTTGATGAAATGGATGCAAAAAGAATAAATTAATTATAGGACATGAGAGCTATTGTAAAAGGAGTATAGCACACGTAATCTCTGAAAGAGATATGTTTACATACATAAAGTGTACATATGAGTACAAAGTATTAATAAAGGACAAATAAAACAAATAAAATAGATTCACTCCAGATCTTATAGCTATTGCAAAACTTCTTCAGAGATTTTGTCTACAGTCCTATAATAAAATTTGAAATGTCATTCTCCAAAGAAGATTTAACTTGTGTATCCAGTTTACACAATGTGTTCTGCTAATACAATTATTGTTCAGATTTGAAAAGAAACTTTTAGAAACTGTTAACAGAAAGGCAGGAGACTGAAAGCTTGTTTTGAAGAGAAAATGGAGTTTTATAAAATTTAAATACACTTTATTTCTGAGGTGGGGAACAAAATGCATTGAAACACAAGTGGGTGACTGGTGGGAAGATGGTAATTTTTCATACAGCAGATGTCTGAGAAGCTAAAAACCAGCTATCAGCATATCAGTATAAAGTAGATATCACACCTGATCAAAGGTGCCCCAAAGTACATCCAGAATTATGTAGTGAGCTTGGGCAGCATTTCGTAAAATGCATTTTTACATTCAGAGGTTTCACCAACTTTACAAAATAATTTCCACTGTATTTTACATCTACCTCCTACTCATCTGTTCATTCTTCTAAAGTTCAGGCCTTATAGGATTGCTGGGAATCAAGAGATAAAAGGCTGCATATGGAAATTTTACTGGCTTCAGGGGATAAAGGATTAAATAACTTACATGAGCTGGACAATATCACTAAATTATGCACGTGCCTGTTTAAGCAAATCAAAGGCATTAATGACTTGTACATGATCACCGCATTGCTAAAAATAGAAAATACATCAAAATTTTTGTTGTCTTGGGGCTCAGTATAAAAGAAAGTTCTTTCTATGGGAGTTAGGTGGGTCTTTCTATTCTAAAACCTGAATACTTTATACTCAGTTCTAGAGCTTTGAGTAAGAATTTACTTCGTAATTGTAAGGAAGGATTTGTTTGCCCTGACGGACTGTTGGAATGAAAAATATATCATGATGTATCTCTCTGACATTCTCCTTTATGTTGCTCCATCATGTCCAATTGGGCGACGCAGTCTTTGAGAAGCTTTTCTGTGCGGTGGTGGTTGTGTTGCGTGTCACGGAATGCTGACGTCCCCTGCTCCCTGTGTAGGCAACTTGTACTTAGTTTCGTTTCCTTGCACACTGTTTTTTGAAACAGCTAAGTTAATCATAAAACATTTCTACCTTATATTAAGAGCTGGCATGAATTATGCTTGGTTAGCTTATCAATATTTATATCTGTGTTTAATTTTCCTAGTCTGGCTTGTAGAGAAATTTTGAATGAACAGGGACTTCATGATGTGTCAAACCATCTCCCATCCCATGTTAAAAGCTGCAATTTTGCAAGAAACAGGTTTTTATAGGAGCAATTTTTTTAACAGAAACTTTGAGCCAAGTTTTGATGGAAGTTATTCCAAAACAAGGCACAACCTCCACTGAACATATATCTTGGTGAAATGTTTTTGCTGAATGTGTCAGGTTATTCAGTTGACATGTATATGAGTTGACAGTAATACCTAACAATTGGAAAACAGCCAGGCTTTTGCCTTTCTTTAATAAAAAATCAGTACTGTAACTCAAGAATATTTTGTATTTTCTGAACTGTAAAGAAATAGATTTGATTGGGTTTGCTGTCTTTTCTTGTAAAAAATTTTTTTGCTTTAAAATAATATGGAAGTTGTGTGGATTTTAAATTAAAGGGTCAGAACAGACAATTATTTTGCTCTAGCTGTCCAAATGAGGAAATTTGTGTTGTTATCAGCTACAGTCTGAAAGGAAATTCTGTAAATCTATCAGAAGGTAAGAAGTTAGATGTAAGCTGAATGGTATCTTGAAACCAAGTCTTTCTTGTGTCACACAGGCTGGGCCTATAGAAAGTGGAGTTTCTGAACTCAGTACTGTGTCCTATATTTCCTATGATGAGCTGAAAAAACTGTGAAGCTACTAAGCTCCAAAAAAACCTTATATATGAATTCTATTGTATTTTTCTGTTTGAATTGCTAGCAGGTAGTGATGATTTTATGTAATTTACTTATTGGTCATAAAATAATTTCTTTAAATACTTGATCTACTCTAATCTTTTTTTTTTAATGTGTAAATATTCCAGACACAATCTCACAGATGTTTTTCCTAGATATCCATAGACAAGAAGACTGTTATTAATGGAAGCACATTTGTTTTACTCTGGGCAGCCCTGATCTAGGAAATTGGTCAAAGTAATTTTTGGGGGGTTTGGTAGGGACTGTTAAAATCAGCTGATTACTTGGTAAATAACTACTTTCTTCATAAGTAGCTGATTTTAACTTTCCCTCAGAAATAGTTACTTGAAACATAACATGAAATAATCTAGTCAGAATATTTTTTTCTGCTAGAAAAATTACATAGGAGCAGCAGAAAAATATTATAGAAGTTTGATTAAAAATGGGACTATCATTATGTTGCTGTCAAGTTCATGCTTTTTTTTATTCCAGCCTAGGGCAAGATATATTTGGCCTGGCTCTGCAAACATAAGACACAGCAATACACTACACAGTGTTACTATTAACTTGGTAATTCTGCTTTGCTTTTAGGTGTAATATTGTGCACAGAGGGAAAATCCCAACTTCAGAAGAAAGGCAGTTTAAGTTTCTTCATTAACACTGAGCTTGAGGAAAAAATAAAAATATACACACATGGAAAAAAAAAAAAGAGATTACTTTTCAGTGGATGAATTAGCAGCTGGACAAGATTTGTCTTGACGTAGACATTTCTCAGTTCTGACCTAGAAATTTCCCCAGATGCCCACAGACTGTGTGAACAAGAGTACTTGGAATAAAGAGAGGAAACAGCTGATCCATTAAGTAGTTAGCCCACGTACTATGGCAGCTGCGTTGATGAGAGCACACAGGCCGCAGTATACCACATGTAGTGATATACTAATTGCTGTACTTGATCTGATGGCCTCAGTTCACAATGACTGGCAGAAGCCTGGAGGCTTCTGGTATGTCTGCTACAGGTGTGGCACTATTTTGTGTTTAGAAAAAGCCAAAGGTCATGGAAAGTAGATAGAGATGAGTCTAAGTCTTAATTTTATGAAATGATTGTGAGTCTTGTTTTTTTCAGATCCTTGAAGAAGCTGGCTGTCAGTCCTGCAGTAGCCAATTTGGTCTTATCTTTACCTCATCCAAATTAGTCCAAAGACCTGACTGTACAGGCAGGATGGAGTTTAGATTGACCTAATTATCTGGCTGAGATTATTTCTTTTATTTCATCCATTTTAGACCAAGCTGCGCTGTCTTACAATATAAATTTGGACTGGATTTAGCAGCGATGTTTTATGGGGAAAAAAAGAAGGACTTAGATTTTTTAATTTGTACACAACATCCTTCTCATATACACACACACACGGCAACCCAAACACAGACACAGACATAGGTACATCTCTGTACCTCCTTATTCCCTTTGGGAATGAATGCTAGATTTGTTTTTCTGTTCCTTTAGATAACCTTGATAAGAATGTATGAAAGAGACCTTACCTTCATCTCAAAAGGCAAACTCATTCAGTAATCTTTGCTTTCATCATTACTTGTACTAGGTCGCTAGTGGGTCACTGTGGCCAAATACATTTTATAAATGATAATATTTTACCCACAGGGAGACCTGAAGTCTTTATGACAGCAGCCTCTCTTCTTTCTGGAAACATAAATATTCGCCCCAAATTTATAAAACCAGAATAATAAAAGAATGGGGTGTTGAATTTACTTTTTGTTTAACTGAGGACAGTTTTATGGGGTAATAAAGTTCTTTTCAGGCAAAGGCGTATTGTACAGATAGACCCTGTTAATGACAAACACTAAACCAAGAAACACCTTAAACCCATTAAACCAAGAAAATTATCTACTATAAATCAATGCCATAATATCAAAAGGGATAATTTAATGAGTAAAAGACAGAAAGGACAAAAAAGTTCCAATGATAAGATGATAACATTTGAAAAAGTCAATAAAATTAATTTAGAAACAAAATACCTCTAACTAACTGTAATTTTGTTCCCTCCTTTCACTCTACATACTGATACATTTGAAAAATGTTACCATTCCATTGCTCTAGATTGTACAATTGCTCTAAGCAGCTTCATGTCTGTAGTCAGATTGCTTTGTACTTTCATTAAATTCTGCACTAGGCACTCAAAGCTCTGACTCAAAATCCATCCAGGTCACTGGAAAGATTGTTCTCAACTCTGATTACCTTAAGAGAAGCAGTTTTTCAACAGGGCTAGTGCTTATTTTATTACCTTGGAAAACAAGACTAAAGTGGTCAGTGTCTCTCGTGTCTGAGCTGTGCAGTTGTTCCCTTTTGTTTCAGTCAGAAGCAGCAAAGGCAATGGCGAGAAAACAAAAGGATGCTGCTCATGCAAGGACTACATTGGATTTTCTCTGCAGTGATGTCTCTCATCTGTGCAGCATGGTCATATCTGCATTTTGCTGCTGCTCCCTGAGATGCAGGCAGCTGAGCCCCTAGAGAAAGGGCTACATAGGAACCTGTTCCTTCATCTATGTGTAAAGGGATGAGAAAACAAAGCTTGTAGTCATAAAACCAGACACTAGATGAGATATAGGGTACTAAAACGAAAACGGGTAAGATTGAAAGCCTAGATTGAAAGGTGATGGCAGGAATA
Organism: Cephalopterus ornatus; assembly: GCA_013396775.1. Classification (NCBI taxonomy): domain Eukaryota; kingdom Metazoa; phylum Chordata; class Aves; order Passeriformes; family Cotingidae; genus Cephalopterus; species Cephalopterus ornatus. Next base: position 17,667 of record VZRE01011838.1, read on the forward strand.
TATGAACTCCACTGGAGCTAGACAGCTTAGGGTTATGGCCCATGAAACATGGTACACAACCTGAAAAGACACCTAGATGAATCTCCAGTTCTTGCTGATTAAAGAAATGTGGCTTGGACCCTTTTTATAAGAGATCCTTTCCATTTATTATCCTCTCTTTCTCTGAGGTCAGTGTTTCACAAGACGACATTGAAATGACACTCAGCACAGAAATACTGAGCCTTTCAGTGATTCCAGATTGCTGAGATTATCAAAGTGTTTGTTGTAAGGGTTTCCTTCACAGCTTTGTTCCACAGAAATTTTCAGAACAAATCAGATAAGGAATAAAGTTTCGTTTGCATAGGTACCAAGACCAAGTAATTGTGAATTAATTTTAAAATTAGTGAATTTATTTGCCGTTAAAGATTTCTAGTTTACCCGAACTGTTAATAAACCTCTGTTTAACCTCCTAACACATTTGAAATGTTCTGTATTTTAGTGATAATTTTGAGAGATTTTGTGCAACTTCTGTTTTTTTGAACAGGAAATAGTACCTGAATAGTAAAGCAGAACCTGTTTTCTACATTATGAAAATGAAAGCCTTTAAAGACACAAGGGGTTCACAAGCAAGCTTTACCATTGGTGGGAGTTGGAAATTTGCCTTCTTTAATTTTATCTACGCAAATTTTAATTCTGTATTCAAAAGGGAATATGGCATTCAGATAGAGTGGAGGGAATTCAGGTTTTGAGCTTTACAAAAATTTACAGACATTTCAATTCAAATGCCTCAAACAACAGACTAGCATATGCTACTGCCCTCCTCCACAGAGAAAGTATGCCCTCATGTCACAGTTATAGGGAAAACTTGTCTTTATATTTTCTGACAGTCACTGAAAAAAATTCTCCTCTCTGTCGAATGATTAGAAGACTAATAGCATAGAAACATATCATCATCAAATGGCTTAGGTTGGAAGGGGCATTAAGGGTTGTCTAGTCCAAACCCCATGAAATGAGCAGGGACACCTTCCACTAGATCAGGTTGCTCAGAGCGCTATCCAAGCTGACCTTGGATGTTTCCAAAAATGGGGCATCTACCACCTTTCTGGGCAACTGTTTCTCTGTGTCACCAGCCTTATTGTAAACAATTTCTTCCTTATATGTAGTTTTTGAAGCTACCCTGTCTTAGGTTAAAACCATTATCCCTTGTCCTGTTGCTACAGATCCTGTTAAACAGTTTGCCCCCATCTTTCTTATAAGCCCCCTTTAAGTACTGAAAGGCTATGATAAGGTGTTCCTGGAGCCTTCTCTACTCCAGTCTGAACAATCTCAGCCTGTTTTCATAGGCATTTTTGTGGCCTTCTTCTGGACTCACTCCTAAAGGCTGATGTCCTTCCTTCGTTGGGGATCCCAGAGCTGAATGCCATACTCCAGGTGGTGTCTCACTAAAGCAGACTAGAGGAGTAGAATCACTTCCCTTGCCCCTGCTGCCCATGCCTCTTTTGATGCAGCCCAGGATATAATTGGTTTTCTGGGGTGCAAGTGCACATTGCCAGCTCATGTCCAGCCTCTCATCCCCCAGCACCCCCAAGTCCTTCTCAGCAGGGCTGTGCTCACCCAGCTCATCCCCCAGCCTGGATTGATACCAGGGATTGCCCCAACCCAGGTGCATCACCTTACACTTGGCATCATTGAAACTCGTTGGCCCACTTCTCGAGCTTGTCCAGGTGCTCTGGATAACATCCTGTTCCTCAGGTGTGACAGCCACACCCCTTGACTTGGTGTCACCTGCAGTGTTGTTGAGGTTGCAGAGCACTTACCTCTGCTCCAATATTCACTGAATCATAGGTTGATAGAATTGTTAGGGTTGGAAGGAACCTCTGGAGATCATCTAGTCCAACCCTCCTGCCAAGACAGGGTCGTCTAGAACAGGTGACATAGGAACGTGTCCAGGTGGGTTTTGAATGTCTCCAGAGAGGGAGACTCCCTGAGACTTCCCTGAGCAGCCTGTTCCCATGCTCTGCCACCCTCAATGTAAAGACATTCATCCTCATATTGAGGTGAAACTTCTTCTGGTTCAGGTTATGGCCGTTACTCCCTGTCCTGTCACTAGGCACTGCTGAAAAGAATTTTTCACCTTCCTCTTGACACCTGGGTTTGAGATGTCTATATGCATTAATGAGATATTCTGCTGGGATCTGCTGGGCACAATCCACCTCTGTTTGATGAGGTATAGCTCATTTTCTTTTTTATTTGCTTAGCCATTGTGACCTGCTGTGTTCCTTTACAAAAAACAACTGTTCAGTTAACCTCCTTCAGAGGAAGAAATACTGTTCCTTGGGGCAAACTCAGAAGAGTTGTTTTGAGTGGCTGAGAAATTGTTGTATTGAGAAGTAGAGTAGGTGAATTTCCAGCAAGGAGATAGAAGCCTGTTGCTTCTGCACAGACTGCAGGAAGGAAACAGCAGACAGCCAGGGTTTGAAGGGTAAGATAAGGAGAATCTCCTATGACTAGTCAGGAAAGGTGCAGTGCTTGTTGCATGCCACTGGTCTGCTTGGGAGCAGTGCTTGGAGCAAGCAAGCATCTGCTTAGCATGCTTGGTGAAATAGTTTAGAACCTAATATTTTGTTTCTGCCCTGTTGGATTAAGTTGTTCAGCATTTGTTTTTTTTTCTTCAAGTAAATTTTCCTACTTTGCACTAGAATAATATATAGCTTGTTTGAGTCATGAAAGTTTTTTTATTCTTTAGAACTACCTCTCAGGCCTGTGTGACTGGGCATCCATCAAAAATCCCTCAAAGAAAGGGTTATCTGTACAAAAAGTTAGGTAGGGGTTGTCACCCAGGCAGTAATACCAGTGGCTTCTTACTGAGAGCCTGTCTGGATCCACCGCACTGCCTTCTGATCTAGAGATGTCTATGAGCTCTCTGGAAGAAGCATGTTTCAGCCCAGTAGTTCTGCCCAAAGGGAACATATATTTGCTAACATCCGAGTGTGTTGACACTCAGGATGAGCTTTTACTATCTTAAAAAATGAACTATGCAAAGCTTTGAGTATATTGTATTCAGGTGTGTGCTGTCTTTTCATGGGAAGTGAGGGCTGATGACACTTTTGTGGCATCAAGATGCAGGCTATTAATGTTCCAGAGAGCACTGTGGATAAAGGATTGACACCTTTTTAAAATCATTTCATTGTCATTGGCTTCCAACACCCCAACAAAGGTATCCTCAGCAAAATACCAAAGGAGATGCGAGCTTGGAATCAGGCTAGACCGTTGTTCCTACACCCTTTGACGCTTGTGTGTGAAATGAGCTTTGTGTGAGGACTACCATACTACCTAGTTCAGATAGCAGGTAGCCTAACTGTGGAGGAGGAAAAACTCACCCATCTCAAAGTCTAGACTAGTGCTACCTGGTTTCTCTGCATCGATGAAGTGATTTAAAGATAGCTCTGATATCTTCACACATGTGACAAGTCTCTAAACATGTAGGTACTGTATCTGGTTTTCTTTGGTGGCAGTGAAGCTTACGGCAAAGTGTAGAACTAAAGCTATTGATTTTATCTTTTATTGGAAAACAAAGCAATAAAGAATGCATTAGATGGAGAAACAAAATTTGCTATTGTTACACTTTGACTATATCACATAGGAGAAGAGAGTGCAAGCTTAATGAGGAATAAAATCAATGTGAAAATAACTGTAATAATTGAAGAAAAAACAGAACAATCAAGGAAAAGGTTTAAAACTCTTTAAATAAAAGTTGAATTTTGATTGAGTTAGTCAGTCACTTGAATGTTATTTAAACATCAGTTGCTGAAAGGCTTAGCAGTTAAGTAATAAGTATATATCTGTTACATTTGGAATTGTGTTCATCCAGCTGTACATCGTAAAGCTGTAATTCAATTGAGATGTTTCAGTGACACAAGACACAGCCCACGTAATTTGATAATGTCACCAATACCCAGGGGTGGAAGTGAAAGGGAACATTGCTCCTGACAAATAGGATCTCTTCATTTTCCCATGAGCTAGCCATTCTGTCTCCAGCAATGGATGATCCCTGAGGCTTAAAGAGGGAGAAAATCATCTGCAGGATGAACCCTACCTGTTCTACTGTGTCGTCCTATATGTTTTTTTATTTATTCGCATTTTTTAATGTTAAGAACTACTTATTTCTGGTCAAATCATGCCCTAGCAGTGCTGGTGGGAGGAAGCATAGTGTGTTCTAAGGTCTTATGCCTCTAAGCAGCTTGTTACAACCATGAAATTAGCAAGCATGGTAGCAGTCCTTAATCCACTTGGAGAGTCACAGAATGATGCTGAAATAAGGGTAACAATAAGCATGCTATTCTTTTGAAATTATAATTGCTTCTTAACAGTGCTAATGGCACCGTCCTACACAGCTGTGGTTGCAGAGGGTTGCTGTGGGTTTTTTGGCTGCCTATGGTCCTGTGACAGTCTTGGTTACTGTTTAGAGATATCAGTTTGTTTTGATGAAGGGTACAAGATACCTTTTTGCAGCCTCTGGATCTTTCTTCTTTGTACTGCAAAGTGCTTTAAGCTAAGAAGTTTTAAGTGTTCCTGGTGTTTTGAATGATGCACTCCTAGAAGTGCAGGAGTTGTTTAGTTCCTGCTAATGTAATTATGGGGTTTTTTTCTACACAGTAAACCCACTAAAACATAGTATTATGAACCACTACTCTTGTTAATAATTTTTTTTCTATTGTCTGTAACTTACCTCCTCCATCATTGTCTGTTTTTTTATTATTTCATTTTATTTTATACCATTTAGATTGGCATTGGAAATGGATATTGTCAAAAGCTACTAGTGCAAAAGGATATGATGGAAACTCTGATAATGGCTAAATGCCACATTACAGCATCTTAAAAGTAAAATTTGAGAAACTGTATTAATTCCTTTAACATTACTGGTAGTTCAGTCCTGTGGGAGCAGGTGGTTGCGGTTTCAGGTGAATAAGAAACTGACATGTAGATACTTGTGCGGTAGATGACGGAAGAGAACAGTGATGTTGATTGAAAACAAATAAGATATTCATATAGTATAAGAAATAATTTAATCACATTCTATTTCTGTAACCCCACCAAAAAAAAAAAAAGAAATCTAAAAGAAAACCAAACCAGTAATCCTAGCCTAACTTGCTGCTATTCTGGTCAGAAATTTCCCATCAATTTTTAACTTTTTTTTCCAATGTAAAATGTGTTTCTTCCAAAAAGGAGGAAAGTTTGATACCGTCAGGACTTGACATTTTTTGCAAATCAGGAAAAAATATTATTATGTTTGGGTTAACTTTCAATTTTCAGCCATCCCATGAAGAAGCTGAAGCTGTCTAAGCTCCTGCAATGTCTAATGGGACTTATAACTTCGTTATGTTGTGTTCCAGTGCTTTCCTAGAAACTGATATCTTCCTAGAATACACTTTCTGTGGTCTGCTGTTGTCCATCCTCTGACTAAGCCAACATTTCTCTGTCCATAAATCAACAGTTAACTCTTTGGGAGTTTAGCATATTCTGACAGGGTTCATTAACAAAACAGCTTGGTTGAGCTGCAAGAAGGAAACTGCGAAACAAAAAGTACCTTAAAGTAGCTCTTGCTGTGATTGGAGTTTTACAGAAGTCCATAAATTCTCAATTCATTCAATTGAACTCTGTCATAGCTTTGTAAAGTGAATGCCTAATCATAATGGCTGTGAACAACAAAGGTATGATCTAGAGGCATCTTAACTGCTTGATATAAAGGAAAGAAGGGTCTTTGTACTTGGCAGAAATATGTTCAGTGTTCACTGTTTCACTAAGGAGGGTTTTTTTTTGCACAGGATTTTACCTGCATGTCTGCTGTCTTCCTTTCAATGATTTTTGTTCAGTCGAGGGAAATCAATTTTCATATATCAGAACAGCTACTATGAACAAGTACCAAATTTCTTCCTGGAGTTTGTTACTTCTCTCATGGGAGGTGTGTTGTTCTTTCCCTAAAAAAAGACATACTATCACCTTCAGTGTCAGATCATTTTGAGGTCTGGAAGGAGTTTGTTTGCTGGTGGTCCCATTGTCTTTATAAAGGTTGGTCATTTGTAGCTATTAGCATTAACATAGTTAGTTTGTTACTCAGTTTCCTTCCCAACCTGCAGCTTTGATAAAAATCTATTACTGTCATGTGGCGTCAGTGGACTGTCCTGAGGAAAAGCTGCTTTTCCTCCTAATATTGTGTCTGCTGATGTTTAGCACTGAAGCAGAAGAGGTTGGTACAATATATCCTCCCTTCCTTGTGTAAAGATGATCTTTTCTGCATAATAAATGTTGAAATATGGCCACCTATTGTAGAAACAATGCCCAAAATAGACTTTCATGGTGGAACAAGCTACTAGATCCCTGAATGAATTGCCACTACTAAAGGCAGCACTATGGATGATGTTAAATCAGGTGATGAATAGGTGTCCTCCTTCTACAGCTGAAATGTGTTTGCATTTGCTTGCTGCTCCCTGTATCATCTCCTATCCTTATTGTGTGATTTCTGTACTTGCTACAGTTCTGAAAGATGTCATTTTTCCTATCTATCCTGTGCTAAATTTTCCATGTCTTTGCATTGATCATGTTGATCTGGAAGTTGCCAGTTTGCTGGAAGATGAATACTCTTGAGGAAGTGCAACCTGTAGCTTTGTGCTGAAGCAGTTTTCCCCATTTGCCACCTCAAGCTTCAGCTCACATCCACATCAGTGTAGAGGCATTACTCTCTTGTCAAACCAGAGAGAAGTTAAAACTCACCTTAATCCCAGGAAGCATCTGTGAAATTTGTCTCTATCAATAAATCAATGAATGCCTTAGGAAGCTTCTAAAAATGCTCATGTGGGAAACAACTGCCTGGTAGCAGGAAGAATTTATTGGTTTTCTCCTAACAATGGGCCGATCTATTCTTAATTTTTAATATGGCTCATTTTCTTGTATATCTCCACCATAATAATTCTATTGGCACTGGTAATTATTGTTAATTTTTGGTGGTCATCTTTGTTACATTACTGAGAACCGTCCAAGAACAGGGTCGAAAGGTATCAAATGTGGGTGAATTGAAGGTAAATGTCCTTCAAGTGCAATTGTGCCTGTGTCCTAGTGCTGTCCTTAAGTTTGAATGAGCCTTATCTGAGTATCACACAAAACGACATAAACCAAAAATAAGTAGCAGAAGTCTTCAGCAGTTCAGAGAACTCAGGAAAATCTCAGCAGTTCTGGAGAATGTATTATCCTGAAGTGAGAGCTCCAGAAGGAGCCTAGTAATTTCTGCATAAGTAAGGCAATTGAGAAATGCCCAAATTTGCTATAGTTGGACTGTTATCATGAAGTCAGAATATTTTAAAAAAGTAAAAGCATCCAGAGTGCTTAAGGCACCAGAAATTACTGTAGCATGTTTCTCAGAGGTTAAATCTGTCTAGAATTCAACTAGCTAGCATTTGCTAGGAACCATGGTCAGCAACAAACTTGCCAGCACTGACCTTTCTTATCTCATATTTCTTTTGACTTCTCTAGTATTACTTTGGTAACACAAGCCAGCCCTCAGGCCCTACCCCCTGTAATGTAATGGGTAGACATTTTTTGCTTTCACATAAATGGTTTCTATTTTGCAATGTGGAGTTGGGGAAAAAATAGGAACTGTATTTCATACTGGAAAAGTATGAACTGTCATAGTATGGTGTTTTTTGAATGCATGAA
>VZRE01011838.1:25378-50859 GCA_013396775.1 Cephalopterus ornatus
TAAAGTCTGCATGCTGTAAACAAATGATACTTATACATGAGTAGGAAATATATTGATACTTTATTTATTTAATCAGTTCCCAGGAGCAAAAATAACCTCTGATTATGAAAAACTTGTTTTCTTGTGATATCCAGATAACAAGACACTGACAACTGGGTAGCCTAGGGAGTGCAGATGAAGGTAAAGTCTGGAGATGCAGCGCTCTGAGCAGAACACTGTTGTTGCTGATCCTTGACCCAATGAGGGTGAGCTGTTTGTTTTCATTCTGCTTTGGGTCTATATCATCTGAACAGATTCACAGTGGAGTTTAGCCTGTAGTATACTGGTGGGAGGTTCACTAACTCTTGTAATAAACTGCAGCTGGCATTCTTACATCTCACCTGTGTTTATTGCTTCCTAGATCATCCACTTCTCAGGAGCTGCTTTGCCATGTCCTTTTAGTGTGCACCAGGAACCTTTCTGTGCTGTCATGACAACCTGCAGAGAATCATGATATGTTATTTATCAAAAGTACAGGAGGCAGGATGCAATAACAGAAGTCTTCTTGGGCAATAAATGCACAGAAAAGCTAAGCTGTGTCCTAAAAAGCTTACAGTCTTAAGCAGACAAATAGTGGCAGCAAGGACGTTTATGCATTTCACAGATGCAGAAAAGATGCTCAGAGCAAGATGATAATTTGTTCAAGGAAGTCTTTAGGAAGCTGGAAAACTGACTTATGCTCAAGATCTTTTCTTCCAGGATGGATTCCACTTCTGCTCAAAACAGCTGAGGGTCCATCTTCAGAAACACAGATATGTTTTCCTGAGTTTTTGTCCAGAGGTTCAACTCATTAACATATACTTCAAATAATCTGGAATATTATAATCCTTCCAATTGTGACTATCAACCAATGTGTAATTATAGCCTGTATTACAATTCTGTTAAAATCCTTATTGTTTATAAGTAAAAAAACCCACAGAGCAAAGAAGAATTTTTCTTTCCTGAGTTGTGGAAGACAAAACAGCATCTGAAGCAGTTACATCTGATTGCAGTTTTTGTTTTATTTCTTTCATGGCAGAATAGTAACGGCTCCCTAAGGTACATCACAGCTCAAGATTTACAGACCAATCTCTGCAAGACTGAGCTGTGACACCTATACCAGGCAGTGTCCCCTAAACTACCATTACAACAGTTACATGTTTGTGAATTATCTGTTGCTTTTGGAGACAGGCAACAAAAGCTGTCCTATGTTCTGAGGTCCAGTCAGTACGCTTGGAAAGTTTTTTATGGTCTATTTGTTTATTTTTTAGTTAATGAAAGCTCACCAGCTCATAACTCAATTTCATAATGTACTCAGCAAATATTTTACTCTTTTCTTCTTCCTCTCTCTCTCCCCCCTTTTCTTTCTCTCTCTCTTTCTCACTCTGATAAAAGTTTGATTTGGGAAGTGACGGCACTCACACACCCACAAAAAAACATCCTGTTTAGAGCTTAGCTGAAAGGGTGATTCCAATCAATCACTCTGCTGTGGTAACACCAGATAAAGTAATGGCTCTGCACAGATTCAAATATCTTCATGGTATTTAAATAGTGTAGACAATGGACATACTAATCATACTAAGTCCTAATAAGGACTAACCTGTGAAGAGATTTAACGGAATAAGTGTCATTCAGGAAGCCTGTCATGAAACAGACTTCATGCCAACTTTCCTTAACCCTATGGTACATAACTTGGAGAAAAATCGTGCTCTCCTTCTAAGCCACCATGGGTAGAAATAGAGTAAAAAACAAAGTTGCACCATGTTACAGTATCATCCTGCTGCCTTTCCTTAACAACTTTTTAAGAATATTAAAAAAATCCACAAAACTTGAAATCTTTGGAGTTGTTGCTGAGAGAATGTCATTTCTTAATACTTTTGCTTGTTTGGGTGCAGACTGACCTTTCTTTATGTGCAAAATATTTGAAGTGTTTGAAGTGACTTTAGCTACAGTAATAAAATTTTCAAAAAAATCCACTGTGCTCTAGTGTGCTGCACAGAGCTGTCACATCAATCTTGTTCTTTATACCTTTCTCCCTTTTCTCTGTCTACCTCATTTACCTTTGTCATGGCTTACAGGATCATAAGTATACTTACTAGACATAAGATGTTAACTAACAGGATTTAGGTATTTTTCATGGAGTTTATTAAATGGACAAAAAGCTGTGAATTGTGTTTTCAGATTACAAATATTCTGCAAGAGATAGTAATTTATTTCATACTCCCAACCTTTGACTATAAACTGACTGAGAAGAGTCTGATCCCATTTTGTGTTGCATTCATATACCCCTCTCCAGCTGCAGAATGCACAGAATAAAGGAGAATTAATCCTTTACTTCCTGAATGTTTCAGGAAGGCTTACTTCTCAGGTAAATGAACTAGTAAACAAGAATTAGGCACATCGTGGCTAGTTTCAGTGTTTGGCTTAACAGAAATGTTTTGTTTGATAGCAAAGAAGACACAGATAACATATTTCTAAATGTGCAATATGTACTTAATATGTGTAGGAAATTGTGCAGAAGAGGAATTTAAAAGTCTGCTTCAGAAACTTGGGTAAGCGTTATGGAAAACACAATCATATTGCAATTTTTTCTGTGTGTCAAAATGTAACTATAAGTACTTTATCTTCTTGACAAAATCACATTTTATAAGTAATTTGTCATCAAAACTGTATGAATGGTAGTTGATCACTGCAAATGACTTTGCCATTAAGACCATAGCTTTGATATCTTTCTTTCCTTTTCAGTATTAAAACTGCTTTGGAAAGCAGTGTAGAGGAACCCTAATGAATTAATAAGTGATTAAACCCAACCTTATAGAGATACATGCATTTGCAAAAGCTCCCATACATGGGCTTCTTTGTTAACTTGAATGTTTCATCAATGAAGGGAACATTTGTCAGAGTGAGAAAAAAAATGACAAAAAATATTCCAAAATGGGAGACAAAATGCTTTGGAAATAAATTCAAAAAAGAGCTTTGTTTTGAAAATAGAACCCTTCAGGGGAATTTTATATTGTTTTTGCAGCAAGAACTCAGTGTCAAGGGGTATCCCACACAAAAAATACATAATATATTTTACATATAAAATGCATATACATATCATATTTTATTGCATTCTTATTGACATTGTAGAAGAATCTAAATGCCTACAAAACTGTAATCATGCCATACCCAACATCAAAACTACCTGACAACTTTCCTCTGCTCTGGCCCAAAATTCTGCAAGATAATTACTCTAGTCTTTCATTCTCTTTGCAGTAAGCTGTAAGAATGACAACATTTAGCAATTTGGTGGAAAGACTATTCCAAGATTTATTAAATCATCACATCTAGGTATTTGGATTTGAAATCAAAAGAAGTAGATTCTTTCATCCTGGAAGACCAAAGAACGTACAGTTTGATAAGCTGATATTGAAATTCTGCATATTGGATTTCTATTAGGCTTTCTTCATAGGGACAGTACTTCTCTGGTACTGAGAGCATGGGGCACAAGGTCTTCGAAAAAAATTTTCTTTCTTGTCATTGGAGCCTGACGATAGGATTGAGGTTTTTTTGACTTCCTTGTGTGTGCAGTATTCATGTATTAGCAAATGTTTCTAGTTTGCCTGCAAACATTTGAGAATGCTTGCTCTAGCAAAAAAAAAAAAAAGCAAAAGCAGTAGTTAGTATTGAGTAAGTGGGATTTAATTCAGTGATAATTTGCATATGTACAGTAGATAATTTGCATATGCACATGTGCTGTTTTTCTCCCCCAAAACCATTTGGTATGTCTTATACAAACCTTTGTGCTTGTTTTGGCTTTGTCAGTCATCTGATATAAGTCAAATTTTTCTGATGTTGAATACTGTAGTTTCAGTAGAAAATTGGAACAGATCCCGAGCTTACGTAACTTTATGAAATGGCTATGCAACACCGTAGAAGTCTTTTAAGATAAATAATACCTTTTCTGAAGTTAAAGCTGGTTTTCCTCTTCTCAATTTTTTCCCACTCTTTTTTATGAAACGTGTCTGTACCTTGTGCCAAAATCCCAATGATCTGAAGATTATGATCAACCGTAGAGTAAGATTAAGTTTCTTCATAAGCCCACTGCTGGCTTTTGAGAACATGATAATGTAAAAGAGTAAGATTTCTTCTATCTTTTTCTTCATGGTTAGCAGGGATTTTTTTAAAGGTTAAGAGAATCAGCTTCTGTCTGTCTGTCTGACCACCCATGTGAAAAACTGAGTGTTGACAGAACACCTTCAACTTTGCATCATTCAGGTATCTCCTGTGCTGGATTTCAAAGGCAAGATGGTAAATCTTGCTGTATGCTGTGATATTCTTCTAGTCATACCACTCTCTAAAGTTGTGTAAAAAAGGAATCACGTATACTGCCTTCTACATATTGGAGGAAATGAAGGGTAGATGGATTGCTCTGAATGTTATATCTGGATTGACTTGTCTTAATATCACATCAAAATTTTAGTTTAATTTTGAGACTGTGTTTTGCTTCCACTGTAGCTTGACAAAAGAAGCAATTCTGATATGCAACAGATTTATGCGGGTTTCTAAATGCAATTTTGGAAGCTTGACTGATTAGGCCAACATTAACATTAGAAAATGCACAATGTTATACCTCTATTAAAATAAAAATGACATGTTTACTGCATATATTTCATAGGAGGTTTTATTTGGTGTTGTTTTTTTTTTTCCTTTGACTGGGAAGCTCTGGAGTTTAAGTATTGTGTTTCAGCCTGTGTTGACTGGTTACTAAGATCAGTGGGACAATGTACGGAAAGGAATGTTACTGAACTAGAATGTAGAGGTGTAGATGGTACAGCTGCACATACTATACAAGGGAAGGGAAGGTCTGTTTGCAGGAATAAGACTACCCACAGACACTTTTTTTCATCAGTTCAGAACAAAAGGCCTTATTGGCTATTTGTTGTTTTATTGATATATTTATTTCCAAAGACAACTTTTTTTGTTGTTACTACTTTTTTGCCTCATCTTCACATGATGCTGAGTCTAAAAAAACAACACTCCCAGAAATTATCTCCTGAGCCATTCGATATCATCTATTATATCAACTGCACAAGATAATTTCAGTGGTGTTAATAGTACCATGGAAACACATTCTCTGGAAATGGCTTTGACCTTACAGACACAGAGAGGATGCCAATGTTCCATTCAGAGATGAGTTGTTCATTTGATCCATTAATTGGAATTTGCACCAGTTTATTATATGTGCCAATGAAAACAAGGCAAGTGAAGCTGTGTAAAGCCTATCCCACTACTCCACTGCTGTTGGGCTTACATTACTTCAGTGCTGGAATTGATCCTATTAATCATTCAATTCTTCTTGTGACCCCAGAGCAAGAAAAGAGTATCTCCAGTGCTCTATTTGCCTGCTTGAAACTTGCAATTCCTCTCATTTGATCTCAGTGTTAGTCGTGATGTGATCAATCGCTAATAATCTAAGTGACTACAGCTGTGGTTTCCCTTGTTGCTGTCTTGAAGTTTTACACTCTTTTCCTGTCACTTGTTTTTCATGATTAATAAAATTAATGCTGTTGTGTCTCTCGCCGCTCTCCACTGCAGGAACTTCTCTTTCAGAGCCTTCTCAGCCCTCCAAATTGTGTCTTCCTATCTAACAGCTCCTGAACAGAGCTAGTGTTGATGTTGTGGTTACTCTCCTTCCACTGCAGACTGTCTGAGGTCAGTTTTCTCCCTTAGCAATTATCCGCTCTTATAGATGCATGGTCAGCAGGGGCTTAGGAGACCAAGTTAAATGTTATATTCTTTTCCAGAGAAATAGCAACACATCACCAATAGTCCTTTCTCCTACATAGCCGTGTTTGTCACCATTGTGCTTGTCTTTTCTGCAGATGCTTTGTCCTCTTCCCTTTTCAGGAGGCTGCAAGTTCAAGAGGTTCTGGTGCTCCCCAGTTTGGTGGAGGGGCAGACCCGCAGGAACTGCAATGAAGCAGAGCCTGACTGGGAAACTCTACTGGAAATTGTCTTTGGGTATTAAAACACAAAAGGAGAGAAGTTTAATGATAGTCTGAGTGATAATTATTGAAAAGCTTCTTAAAAAAGAAAATTCTCTCTTATTTCAGTCAAATGTATACCCATCCATCGGTTTAGATTCTTACATTGTATCTCTCATCATAGTCATGCGGAGTCAATCTGTAGTTGTATTTAGGTGTAAGCTTCCCAAAAGCATTTGGGTGTCTCCTCTCCAATAAAATTGAAATTTACTATATACCATTTTGCATCTTTTGAAGTGTCTGGATAACCCGAAAACCTACCCACCAGACATTAAAAATGAATGAATAGTAGTTTCTTTTATTCAGTTTATTTTTTTGAGATTTTCTTTTTTTTACAGTGAGTGGTTTTCTATAAATACAGAGCTTTAATTACTCTTTCAGTAACACTGCTTTATTTACTGCCTTGTAAAATGTCTCTAGACAGCTATGAAAAATGTTGCATGTTTATTTTCTTTCTTGAAGTTTGGGTTTTTTTTAAATTTTTAGAATACGAGCTTACACTGTAATCAAAAGTCTCCAAGGAAAATAACAACACAGTTTTAATATGTTCTGTGAAAACAAATACTTTCATAAAAAGCATATTTTGATTTAACTTACCAAAAAAGAAACACAATGAATTTTGCAACATAAACAATATGATTTGTTGCTCTAAAAAGTGTAAATTACAGTAAAAAATTATATGGAAAGGACCTCATGACAATTGAAAAATTAAATTTCAGGAAAAATTGATACTGTTGACACATATGTTTAATACCTTGATATGTGGAATCACAGCTCTTATACTGTTGCTGAATTTGCCTATAATTCACTGACCTAAGTTTCCTCATGACAAGTTATTCAGAAATATCGTAAACTTGTGGCACATTAGCCCAATCTGTTTTGCCACCTGATTGATAAATGAGTGTACTTCTGCTTTTGGCATTTGTTGTTCCGATTATACCAATGAGAAAGGGCATAAATCTAAAGAAAACAAGTGAGTCTAACTGTTTACTTTGAATAATGGCATAACATTTTTGATTTTGCCATTAAATGATAGGTGATAAGACTGAGATGTCATGTTACCATGGCTAGATAATTGTCCTGTTCGAATGTGGCAATTTCTTAATTTTATTGTGGTATTGATATCAGACCAGAGAGAAAATTAAATTCCTAATGATTAGTTAGATTACTTTTTAATTAAAGGGATCCTAACTGAAATATTCACTTTTCCTTCTCTTCACACAATTAAGGAAGCCCCAAAAGCAATAACTTCAACTCAAGCAGATTGCTGCTTTTTTATTTAACTTGTCCACATGATTTTGAGGGAAGGGGACAAAGGAATAAATATTAGTGGAAAAATCACATCTTTACCTGATGGGATATAATTTTGAGTTCCCTGTGATCTAAGAAAATGTGTTAGTCTTTGATATTTAATGGGATTTGTACTCTACTTTGAAGTTCTTCTCATAATCAGATCTTTACTGTTACGCCTTTTCTGGACAGAAGACTAAAAAAGATGTGACTTGATCTGTCATTACAGATAACTTCAGCAAGAGCAAGACAGTTGTGTTTAGAAAACTAAATCAAGTTTAAAGTCAAAGCAATATGGATTATAGGGCCAGATGGTTGTTTACTGGGATTTTAGAGGGCAGAATGACACATCTGTCTAGGCAACTGATGCTTATTATGATCTTTTTTCCTTCACTTTAGATTTAAGAAACTGCCAGAAAATTGCCAGAATATGATTGTTTGAATTGTGTTATATGCTGGCAAAATTTTCTTAATTTAGTCGGGAAAACCTATGCTGTCTGTAGAAGACAGATGTGAAGACATAAAAGGTTCAAAAAACATATTTAAGTCTGGTCAATTTCCTTTGCTCTACAAGACAATTTGGAAAGGTGACATAGTTAATTTCATTTATCCATACCCTATTCAGTTCCAGACTTGCATTCTGGCATTGAAGAACAATGTGATTATTTATGTTGCAAAAAATATTAAAGATCATTGAACCAAACCTAGCATCAAAAACTCCACCAATAAACTATGTCCTTGAGTGCTACATTTACATTTCTTTTAAATATCTCCAGAGATGGTGGCTCAATCACTCTCCTGGGCAGCATGTTTCAAGGCTTGAGCATCCTTTTGGTGAAGAAATTCTTTCTAATATCCAGTCTAAACCTCCCATGGTACAACTTGAAGCCCTTTCCTCTTGTTACTTGGGAGAAGAGACCAACCCTCACTTCACTACAACCTCACCTTTCAGTGATAAGGTCTCCTCTGAGCCTCCTTTTCAACAGACTAAACAACTCCAGCTCCCTCAACCTCTTCTCTAAAGACTTGTGCTCCAGATCTTCCACCAGCTCAGTTGCCCTTCTCTGAACTCATTCCAGCACCTCAATGTCTTTCCTGTAGTGAGGGGCCCAAAACTGGACACAAAATTCAAGGTGTGGCCTCACCAGTGCCAAGTAGAGAGGGACAATCCCTTCCTTGGTCCTGCTGGACACACCACTGCTCATACAGGCCAGGATGCCATTGGCCTTGGCCACCTGGGCACACTGCTGGCTCATGTTCAACCACTGTCAACCAGCACCCCCAGGTCCTTTTCTGCTGAGCAGCTTTCCAGCCGCTGTTCCTCCAGCCTCAGGGCTGCACAGGGTTCTTGTGACCAAAGTATAGGACCTGGCACTTGGTCTTGTTAAAACTCATACAACTGGCCTCAGTCCACCTATCTAACCTGTCCAGATCCCTCTGTAGAGCCTTCCTATCCTCCAGAGATCAACACTCTCACCAGCTTGGTGTCATCTGCAAACTTGCTAAGGACACAATGGGCTTTCCCTATTAAACTGTCCTTATCTCAACATATGAGTTTTCTCACATTTACCCCTCTGATTCTCTCGCCCAATCCAACCTGCGGGCGGGGGTAGGGATGACTGAGTGGCTGTGTGATGCTTAGTTGCCAGCTGGGGTTAAACCACAACACTCCCACCTCATTCTTAACCCTGAAAACCTAATGCACAAATGGAAGCATGATAGCTAAATGTGCTACTAACAGAGACTGACAGGACTGTTTATAACCTCTGTACATAGCCTCCGAGGCTTCCTTATCTCTGATTTGACTGTAAAATAGAGCCCCTGGAGACAAACTGCATCTCTTGCTGTGATGTGGCTTCAGCTGTCAGTGAGACAGCTGCTTGTTCTCTTGTCAGACTGACTTCCTTGCAGGTAGGTGAATAACCTGATAGCTAATTATGCTGTGGTCTTGCATTTTCATTAGCCATAGATGAGCTTGAACACTTCTTTTTACTGGACTCGTATACATTCAGTCATGGGCTATATGCATAGGTTGTTTCTCTGGACTTAATAGAGTTTCTTTTCTTTTTTTTTTTTTTTCCGTAGGTAAATTGGAAAAATAAGAGCATTTAGGCCCTGATCTATTTGCTGTTTGACCTGCGCATAAATTTATTGATGCCATATTTGATACATATATTGAGCAAATTTGTCTCAGTATGTGTTCTAATTTGCATTCTAGAGCTGGCACATCATTTGATTTCATACCTGTGCACATAGCAACCTTTCCAGGTCTCTCTAATGCCCCTCAGCCCAAAGAAATAGAACAATATTGCTGGTTTAATCTGACATTAAAAAGTTGTTAGCATATTGATTTGGTGGTACAACAGCAGAAATTTCTGTCTGCTTACTGAATCCAGTAACTATCAGATTTGTAGTGGAAAGCAGGCAGATTACAGAAGATTACAAAGATTATGTTGGGGTAAATACGGGCATGGATCCTAAAAGAATTTATAGTAGACAATGTGATGCTACAGAACTAATTTGAACGTAACTGTAAGTCTCTCCAGTATTTCCCCTCTCAATATTCTCCATGGAAGAGGAATTCTTAAATTCTACTAATTCTTTCTCACTTTAGAATAAGCAATAGGTGAGTAAAGTTACACTCATGCTTCAAAATAAAGATCTCCATCCATTCCCCCTCCAGGTATACATATTTTATGTAGTCATTCTGTGGGCCTCTCTACTTCAGCTTTGTAAAGGATCTTGGAACACTTTGAAATGCTGGACTGACAAGTTTAGAGATGAAAGTGTTAAGGCTTGCATAGTAAATCTGTAAATGCTTCATATGTAATTAAGCTTCATGTTATATTGTGAGATGAGTTGATGTTTTGCATAAGAATGTGAAGGCTCTTAAAGCTCTCTTTGGCCTTACCTCAACAAAGTTATAAAACATATGAAGTAATTCACCAATAAATCAATAAATCCTGTATTTAAACATTGTACAGAATAGTGATGTCTTCCAGATCAGTGCATCCATTAAATAATACTTTAAGGTCTCCCTATCTTCAGAAAGCCTAAAGTGATCCTTAACACACATGGACTTTACAGACTAACCTGACTCGGAGTATTAATGCTACTCAGACTCTCTTGGAAATGCCTTAGCTTTTCTTTAGTCAAACTCCTGTACTGCCATTGGAATGTATACATACTCTGAATATACCAGTAGGTTGTCAATTGCTGCTGAAAAAAGCTTTTTCTAAGAAAATGAAGCAATTTTCTTGGCCAGACCACCCAATATATCAGTTGCCAGTATCAACTTGAATGGATTTGTTTGTAGCCTCAACATAAAAGGTTTTAAGTGTAATTATTACTTACCTGAGCCAGTGTGTGGTGATTTTAGATGAAAATCCAGTCTCAATCCTGTCGCTAAAGAGCAGTATATTCAGAGACAAAAATCAAACCAAAGGCAGTGCCTTACAGAAGGAAGGAGAACTGTTTTTCCCTCCCTTCACAATCTTGAACGTGAAATCTTGCACAGGTGCTGAGATGAGCTGTATTTAATGAAGGGCTGAGGTCCCAATCTGAGGAAATTACTTAAGGAATGAAAAGGAAGCTGGCTTTGAAAAGCAGTAAAAGTGCTAGTAATTGTATTTCAGATATAATAAACAATATATTTAACTTTCAGAAGCTCTGAGAAGTTGTGAGGGGGGAAACTTTTGTTTCAGGACAGCAAGTTCCGTGACAGAAATAAAGAGAGTGTGTTTTATGTAAGTAATTTATCTGTGCATCTTTGGCATTGCAACACTAATGGGCTTGCTGCCAGGTATTCCAAGCTGCAGTTTGTCATCTCTGACTCCTTAGTCTTTTCAAGCAATTGAAGAAATCGCCTTCTGTAGGCTATCAGTGTCAGATAGCAGCTCCCTCAACATAGAGAAAGCTAAATTAGCTCCTGGAGAAAGCAGCTTTTAAAATATACAGTGAGCTGCACCATGAAAAACAGGTAGACAAGTGTTACACAGAACCAAAATGCTAATATGGACAAACAAGAATACCACAGTAGTTGTGATAGGCTCTTTCTTTATTCTCTGATTTTTAATTATTTGGTGATACTGTGATCTAAAGTTCATTTATTAATCTGTTGCAAAAAAAAAAATCTTCCTTTTATTGACCAGAATAAACTGTTCTGATAGCTGCTGTCTACTGTCCTGTAAGCAACTAACTCCTGATTTAAGATAGCAGCACATACATTTGCAAGTATGTCCTGGATCAAACCTAGAACTGGAGCCCCATTAGGGAAAGCATGTGCAAGTATTTGTTATGTGATTCTGTGGTTTTTGAGACACTTAATATATGTTAATTGAAAGAGTCATTGTCAGTGAACATCTAAGATTTGTGTTTACAGTTTATTCATGAAGACTTGGGAACAAGTAAGACAACAGGATTTTAATGATAATAGAAGAAGTGAAAGTAAATTAGAAAGTAAGGAGAAATACAAGAATAAGAAAAGTAGTCTGGAAGAGCTTTTATTTATGTGTAACTTTTAAGGATCTGCAGTTCTGTGACTTGCTTAAGGTACATTTCAATTCTCTTGGAAACCTCAAGGTGAGTAATTCTTTAAATGAAATTTAATTTTGTTCTCATTGAAGCAAATGCTAAAATTTGGACCAGCTTTCATGTAAGAAGTTCAGGCTCAGAAAGAAACTCATTCTTAAAACCCTAATGTAGTAACAGTGCATCGACCTTTAAAAAAACACCAAGATTCTACAAATGAGTGCAACAGGTAGGAAAGATACATGTCTATGAAATAAAGTCCATGCTTTTATAGTACTTAATTTTGGCTTCAGTAAATCTGGTGTGGATTTCAAGAACAACAGAATTCCTTGTTGAACTTAATTGCCTGAAGTAATGCGTAAAATCCACTAAAAATACTAATGTCATTTTTTGTTGAGGAATTGCGTGTGAATACTCTATTTTATGAGTCTTTTGGGAGCTTTCTCATTTGTCCTGTATTCTCTCTGCTAACATCTTGCCTGCCTGTGCAGCATTCTAAGGTAGAAGTATGGCAGAGTGAGTCTAACTGGCAAAGCCAAAGGAACTTGCCAGCAAAGGTAAACTGCGCCGGTATTTCCATTTGTAGAGATGTGTTAAGGTTTAATCTTTGAATTATGTTTTGTTTCTCCTTACAACCTTCCCCTTTCAACCAAACCTCTTGCTCATCCTATCCCCTTATCTCTCCTTCTTCAAATTCCGTACTGGGAGAAAAGCTTCTATATGTTGGTGGTCAGCAGAACAACTCTGAGGAAGAAGTCCTCGAATGGGAACATGAAGGTCTTCAGGCAATAATATATGATGCTGTGACTGTAACCAAGCATTCTGAACACCCACAGTTTACTTAATGATAGGAGTCCTCTTCTCCTGGAAAAAAAATAAAATTGAAACATCTCTTTTAAAACAAACAAAGTATTGTTTTTCATGTGTACTATGCAAAGCAGAAAAAATAGTGCTTATTTGGATAACTCATTAGGATTTCAACCAGCAAGACTGAATTATAGGTTGCTTATAAACTGATTTTTCTTAATCATTGTTTCCCTGAACATATGTTAAATGCCACCACAGTCTCTACTTTCTACTAATTCTCATAATGTTTGTCTTAGCTCAGATTTAGATTTTCAAGACCTGTCATCTTAAATATCAGCTCTTTCACTCCTTTTTCTTACAGAAAGAAAAATCTTTGAATATCTTTCTAGCTTAATTTTTCAAACAGAGCTTCTGTGCTCAGCTTTTTTTTCAGATATTATTTATTGTATATGCCCCTGAATGAAAATGCATTGACTTTTATTTCTCCTTTTTTTTTTTTTCTTTTCATTGTTTGAAAGAGTGGTGCTGGATTCTTCAAACTGAGAAGCAGAAGAAAAAGTTTTTAACCTTTATATTCTGCACATTTTGGAAGATGTTTTATAATTTGTTGGCTTCTTATAAGTGAGTCCATGAGGGTTTTATGTCACTGTGAAAGTCCCTTTAGAGTGCAAAGAAAGAGTTACTAATGAATTCATAAAGCTCAGACAGAAGTTGCTTCCATTGTTCTTTATGAAATGTTTTCATTCAGTCTGAACCGAAATTATTTAATTCTGTTCTTTGTGAGATAAAACAGGTTGTAAGATATTACCATGTATTCAGATTAATTGAAATACAGCTTAAATATATATTTTCATTTCTATTCTAGAATTATGCCTCCATATTTGTTAAAATAGTATGTGCAGTTTTACCCAAATCCTTTTAAAATAAATTAAAAAAAAATTTGAAAATACATTATTTGATCTTTCGTATTTCCATTGAAAACTTTGGAGCCTTGGGTGAAATCCAGGACTTTGCCACTGATTTCAGTCAATGTAGATCTCAAGTAGGTTTGTTTGTCTGACATCTGGGACAGGGATGTGCATCAAAGCACATTTTTAGAATGACAAAAAAAGGCATTAGAGAAATTCTTTGAAGGTCTCTAGTAAAGACTGTGACAAGTTGAAATGTTTATAAATAAAAATAATAAAAATAAATTATATGGTCAAATTACAGTTCTGTGTAGTTAATAAAACTCTTGTTTTCCTGTGAAGAAATGATGTTATTAGCTTGGGGCTTTAATGTTTGAGTCTGATAATGTAAATAAAAATATATCCTTCTAGCCTTTCAAAGTAGCAAAGCCCATAGGGTGTCAAAACATGGTTCTAATATTTGATCTTTGACCTAGTATTTGATCATTAAGATAAATGTTTTTTAAAGCTGAAATATTCATCAACTTTGAGATATAATACATTTCACATGGGTAGAACACTGGCTGTACCTGTACAAGGTTAGTCCCTTTACCTTTTATTTAGATGAGTTTAGTAATAACTATACGCCTACATTTATACACACATGCACACACAGAGAAACTTATATTATCATCTTCTTCCTTTTCAATAAAAAGTTAACCATGGTTGTCAGAACAAACTTGTTTTTTGCTTTAATAAAGGAGAAATAAAACCCCCTCTAAGAGCAAATCTGAATTAGCATTGAATCCAAATGAACAGAGTTTTGTAAAAAATAGTGATGATTATAGAGTTGTTGCAAGTAGTATAGCACATTATTAAGTACTAGAGAGAATGCCTCTATCTTTTTTCTATGTCTTCCAGTTTTCTGGACAGTTTAAAATCTCTATTTTTCTAGTCTGTTGAAATAAAATGTTTATGCACTAGAAAATTGTATCTATAAGACATTAATGACTCTGCAGCTTGCACTGAGAACAGTGCCGACCAGAGCAATTCAGTTTCTTCTTTCTTTTGGAAAAAAAAAAATGCAGAAAAGACTCTCTCTGCTGCAGTGTTCCTCTATCTTAAGGTTTGAGATATGCTTCTGGGAAGTTGATCCTGGCTGGAAATGTGTCTAGCATATGAATAAGGCAAAGTATTCTTGAATATCAGAGTGGACTTTCCGTGACTAGCTAGCATAACATTATAGTCTCTTATGTGAAAGCTTTGGAAGTAATGTTCTTACCCAGCACATTTTTATGTCAGACTTCAGTCTGGTATGAATATTAATACCAGAGTTGTAAATCCCTTCACTGAAAATATGGGCATATTCTAGAAATGCTGATTCAACTCAGCAGCAGTGCTACAGATGTTACTATTCTAATAAAAGAAGGAACGGAGATTTCAATCTATTGCCTGGGAGCGCTGAGCACATGCATGATGATTTATGGTCAAGCGGACTACCAAACTAAATACCTTTTCTAGTAGAGGTGGATTTTTCAATCCAACAGTTTCCCCAATAAATGGTTCTGTGTTCTGCCACTATACCTGATAGGAAAATATAAGCCTTTTTTCACGCAGTAGCATTGTAATACAAGATTAAAATCCAGGAAACTTGTCCACAAAAAAAGAATGATAATATGATGGAAAATACAGCTATCAAATGAAAATGCCTTGCAAGTAATTTTTGTGATGGTCAATTCCATGTAATTTTCTGTTTCTTTTTAACTTGCCTAAGTGAAAGGGGTAGTATTGAGGTCATTTTAATATTTTGGGTAAGTATAGCAGGAAAGTAGGTATTTGAATCTGAAAGAGAAAGTAAGACATTTAGCACAACTGTGACCACACTTCAACCTTGTTCTTCTGTCCCTGTGAGATACTGGCCAGTGTGAACAATTTTAGCTCAAATTGTGAGAGGAAGCTGCTTGCATTAAACTGGGAATATGCTCTTTCTCACTGTATCAAAATTTTAAAACTATAAGAGGACAGTGAAAACATACACATGATTTCCTCCAGCTACTAAGAGTATTCAGATCACGGCATTACTAAGCCAGAAGTGGTGTTGTATACTTAGGAGCACACTGGTGAATTCTTTCTATTAATTTTCCCAGTAATTTTTTACTGCTTTAGTTATGAAAATATCTTGCAGTGAGGGAGTACATTTCATGCTGGATGCAGGGATTTTTTCCTGTTTTCTTTGTGTTGAGTCTACAATCAGCAGATTTTGAGTTAAAGTTACCTGTTAAGGAGGGACTAACAAAGCCCCTAAAATGAGATATATCATACACCTGTCAGGATGTTTTGTTCATGTAGGTGCACAGAGTTAATTAAAATACTGTTTAAGTTATATATTCTTTAGATCATCCATAGCATTTTAGCTCAGATAACAAGGAACAGTTGGAAAAGGTGTTGTTTCCTTTCTGAAAACTAAATCTAAAAGCTTTGGTTCAAGTGCTGTCTTCAACATTAGGTTCTCTTCCATTTTCCTTTCAAACTTTTTTTCTCATGTGTTCTTTTTCCTCAGCAATTTGTTTTTTGAATTTAGAATTGAAGCAGTTTTTCTTTTGGAATGGACAATTAAATTCAAGCAGATACTATATTTCAATAACTTTCCTCCAGTTCTTCTTTTCTGCTTTGACATAAAATAAAATTATTACAGGTTCCTTGCTTGTTTCCTTTTGCTATTTTCATGTTTTCAACCTCTATCTGTTTTTGCTGTTAGTAACAGAAAAAAGAATGTGTAAATTTTCTCAGCTCTGACTTCTCAAAACTTCTGTAGTCAAAGGTGAGTAGAACCATACCTAGTATTGTTTGGCAACTGATGTTTTAGCCTAATTTTGTGCAACAGTTTGCTACATTAATTTGAATAGATCTAGCACTATTTTGAAGGACACTATAAAAAGTATTGCTTGTAATAAATAATGTATTCTTGTAACACACAGTGTATTCTTGTAATTCATAACCACATACGGCATGTCAACTCACCCAGAAGGTTTTGTTCTTCTGTCCTCTTTTACAATAACTTTTCTAGTGGTAAGAGTTTTAAAGCAGGGATAAAAGCAAATGCTTGACTTTTCAGACAGATATCTGAGAAAGCAGAGATGTTCACCTTGAGGTTTAATTTTCATGATCCAGTGTGTCTGTCTTGGAGCAAGAGTAAGAAATCATTTGTTCATCTGTGCAATTCATTCATATTTCTTTGTTTCCTTCTGAGTCTTTTCCTGCGCATGATGGGCGTAATCACACTTTAAAAACATCTGCTTGGTCATTGCCATGGTGGGTTTAAAACAACTTTCTCTAGCAGAATGATCAGTCTGAATTGCAGGAATCGTGTGAGTGATGGAAAAATCCACACGGCAACTGAAGAGGGCCTGCCACAGCCATTATGGTGCTGAAAAATTATTGACAATGTGAGAAACTTAATGTTCGTTGTAGGACCCAGTAAGTATGAAGAAGTTCTTCCTGCCTACCAATGTCAGCAAGGCATTCCTGGGTTAAGATATTTGTATTTTAATATATTGGGGTGCTTAAACTCATGGCAGTTTCTACCTGAAACTCTAGTACAAATTTGAACTACAAACTTATAAACATGGTGCATGTGTGGCTATGCCTAGACAGGTGCCTGTGAAGAATTCTGTCTATGCTGTCACAGATAGATTTTCCTTGTGCATTATGAGATTCAGAATAATGTTAGCTGCATTGGACTATTAAGTCTACATTAGAATAAAATATAAAGAAAAAAAAGAAAGGCTAATTTCATTTCTTTTTTTTTTGAGAACCAGGAATTTCATAGAGAAAATGTGAGAAAATTGAACTCCTTCACTCTCTGTATTTTAGTATGTTCATATAGTATTTTTCATGTGGTGTCTTTTATGAAGTCCCTCAAGAGAATTTGCAACTTCAAAGCTGTGACACTGGTGTGTAAGCCTCATTCCTTTTAGTGCTATGATTCATAGTATTTTCATGGGCTCTATTTAGACCGCTGTGTTCAGGGTCTGATATTCTCAGTTACTCAGAGGTAACACCTGACTTGTAATAACTTCAATTCGAATTGTGCTGTGCTGTGATGAATGAAAGGGAGTCCAAACTGAGACAAAAATATTTGGTCTAGAAATGGTTCAATGCAGGATTAATACAAAAATTATATATGAATGTTCTCTCACAAAAAAACGTCAAGGGTCAGGCAGCACGCATGGGTCTTGTTATTCCTGCAGTTGTCTCCAGATAAATAGTGCTGACACGTATATAAGATATTATGGGTAAGTCCACAGATACCTTGTCATACAAACACACTGAAGCAGTTCATACTATTAATATTCTGGTGCTCTTACAGTACCAATGAAGGTTCAGTGATAAGGGAGAGTTTTTTAAAGAAGATTAGATTGTTTTCCTAAGGCAGTGCTGGAAATTAGTAGCATTAACACTTCTGATAAAATTGGCTTTGTTGAATCCATTACCATATTCTTTCTTGCTGTCATAAGGCTACAGTAACATTGCATGTTGTTGGACTGGCCGTCTTCTACTCTAACTGTTGAAATGTTACTGCAGTAATTGACATTAAAACTTACTCAATTCCTCAGAGCTAGACCTTTAGGATTTATTAATATGTTTACAAATAGACAACATGTATTATTAAATGTTGACCTATAATTTTTTGACAATGTTTGAGAAAATCAGATGTTGCTGCCAGTTCATTGATTTTTTTGAAAGTAGGAGTTTCATAACTAATGTTTACTTAAATGTATCTAAGCCATATGTTGTTAAACATGCTGATTTCAAAATAGAATATGATACGTTTGTGGAAGTTGCTGTTACCACTTATCTGCTCTCTGCTCTAAATACCTTGTAAATTATATAGCTCCAGCATGTTTGTAAATGTATTTATTACTCCTTGTAAGACATTGATTTGTATCCCTTGTAAAAGATGGAAACATCTTGGGCTTTGGCTTCTGTCACCTTCTAATATGGCAACATGCTGAGAAATACAAGGCAATAAAGCTTGTTATTTACAAGGTTGTGTCAAGCCTCACCTCTGATAAACAATTTTGTAAAGTTTGTGGAGATCATTTATTCAGTCTATTATTAAAGCAATGTCCTCTCTCTAACAGATGAATCGGCTTCTTATTTCTGACCACCTGTACTGCATTCGCTTGATTTGCAGCATCACTTAAAAAGGAATGTTTTCCACCTTAGCGCAAATCAGCAAGTCAGATTCATTAACAAACATCATATTAGAAGGTAGAACCAAGAAAATGGTTGTCCACAACTAAGATAGCTTTAAAAACCTGAACTGATATAAAAGTATTAATTACATTTGAACATGTAGGAAATGCAAAATTGGTGGACCAAGCATGTTTCCTGACTCTCTCTTAGTTCAAGGTTGGGCAGAATTATACCTTTTTTACCATAAGATGCTTTTGAAAGTAAAAACTGGATTATCTTAAACAAACCAGCAAAGATTACAATTGATGATATAAAATTAGATTTCAATAATTCATGTGCTTTTTATTTGGTAAAGAATATTCTCATTCTGTGTATTCAATTATGAAACAAACAGACCCTTCAATGTTATGCTTTTCCTTAAAATTCTAAAATTGACTTAACTGGGACTTGTACCTATCTGTGTTCAGCATCCATTACATAAAATATTTAAACTTAAACTGACAAGGCATGGTGTGGTCCATTTTTGTTCTAGTTCCATGGGGATTTTATGGTCACAATAACTCAATTACAGCTTTTTTAGCATCACAGTGCATCACAAATTCCTTTTCTCAGAAAAATGTTCAGAAGCTGATTTGAAGAGGATGTATACTTTAATAAACACAGAGAGAGAAATATGTGCAACTTACTAGTGGTCTGACAACAACGGAGGTGCACATAAAGAATAGATTTCTTCAGACTAAGGGGGAGCTGCAAGACTTTCAACTTAAAGTTTTATGGCCTTTTGCTCTGCCTTCATGTCCTGCATAAAAATGGGGTGAAAAACTAGTTTGCAATGAGTCCTATGGAGAGTACCTCCTACTGGGGTAGTTAAGTGAGAGTTAATTGACCTTGAGACTTGAAGACAAGGTCCAAACTGCATCTGAACTCAGATTCTTAAAACTTTGTATATGAAATTTTTAAAGATTATTTTTTCTGAAAAAATATTTAAAATTTTCCTCACTGAATTTGCCATTAGTTGATAAGTTCATTGATTATTCTATTGTGTTTATTGTCTTAGCAGAAAAGATTATTATTTTTGGGGGGAATCTGGATGCGAGTCTCCTGCTATAAGAGCCTTGTCTTCAGTCAATCACACTTCATGGCTCTCACTTTTATAAAATCACCACTTTAGCCTTGAAAAGAAGTATACCTTGTATTTTTTGTATTGATGAGTTACAAAAACAAAAGACTAGTTTGAGTTCTAGTATGAATTCTTCATTACAAGACGACTTTGGGCTGGAGATCCTTAAATTTTTTTGGTTCTGTGTTATTTTAACATAATTTCTACTTTGACAGAGAATGGTTGAGAGCTATTTTTAAAAAAGTGAATATTTATTGAAGTCAGCTATTCTAGTTGTATATTTTCAGATTACTTAAACTTGCTTGCAAGAAAAAAATGTATTTACTGTAAATTATGAAGTGGTGGAAGCTCTGTACCATTGAGATGAAATATGACTGATTTATTTTGAGTTACTTCTCTTTGTCCATTAAAAACTCACAGTGATATCACATATTGCTGTGGATCCATTTCTATTGTTCTCAAAAGCAAAGCAGAGTAGAAGTATAGTTTATCTGTAGCTTTCCGTTTAGTTTCAGTTGGGATTTCAAAAGGATTTTCACAGAAGATTTAACTGTGGAAACGTAACTTAAGATTCCTTAGAAATCCAAATCTGTATCAAACAGTTATACAAGTTATACATTTTAGTCCCTCTGCACCTGTATGCAAAGCTCAGCTGTTACAGAGGACTCAAAGGTGATTTTTTTTTCCTCAACTTTAAAATAAAAATGCATTCAGTCAGTTCCTTATCTAACCGGAAGCTGAAGTCCTCCAACATTTTGCCCTGTAATATATTTCTGACATCAACTGCTACATTCAACATATATGTATATTTCCCAAAGTATTTTGTTCATTCCTAACCATGAGTAAATTTGTATTTATGTTAAAATAAGACTTCGTACTATTTTTGCTCTCAGGCACTTCAATATCACCCTGTTCTGCAGCATGTCTGAAACCCTGCCTTGTCTCTTATTTCTAACCTTTTGTAGATAAAATGGTATCAGTAGTAAATAACAGCTTAATATTATTTGTTCTTGTCACTCAAGAAGCAGGTCAAATCCAGTTGATTTTTTCCTGACCTCTCTGGATTGCAGGAATAGCACCCTTGGCTTCATAATTCCTATTGGACCTATACGATAAACATCTCAGATTCACATCCATTCTGCTGGCATTCAGGTTTAATTCAGACCTGTGTCAGGTAGATAAAGAAGAATGTGAATTTTAAATCACAGTTAATCTTCATGAAAGTAGTTCTCTCTCTTAATGAAGCATTTGCTAGGTGGTGGTTGTACACTGGATTATGACACTAACTGTACTAACTCATAGACACAAGACAATATGAACTAGGGCTGGTGAGCTCCTCAGCCAGGAGTAGCAGCAAATAAATACCCTCATAATAATGAAATGGAAACCTGGACGGAGTAGGTGGATCAAGAGACAGTAAAATTGTCTGGTGAATGTGTGACTGTAAGAGGGACTGAGACTGAAATGTGAAGTTTTTTATGTGCTGGGTCAATGCTTTTCTCTCTGAAGATTCCCAGGTTGCACAGTTCCATAATCTCAAAACTATTTAGATTTTTCTCTAGTTATTGGAAAGTTGTCCTGTTGCCTTAGATTGGGCAGGTACTGTCCTTAAAATCATACTTCATACTTTTATCACTCCTGTGATAAAAGCAGACCCTCTCTAGCAGCTAACACTGTTTCCCTGGGCTGTTCCCTGCTGTTAAATTCATTACTGGTCACTTATAGAGTGACAATTGATTTTGTGATCTTTGAAGGAAAACCGTTCTCATGTTCTTAGTTACTGCCTCAACTCGCTTTAGAGTTGATGTAGAAAAACAGCTTCTTCAAGAGTAATCTGATTTACTGTGAACATTGAGTAGGATGAAACATGCTGTAAAAGTGATACTTTCTGTTGGCTACAAAAGAAGTCTTTTCAACTGGTTCACATGTAGACTTCTTTATTTAGACATGTTTTTAAGTGAGCAGTCCTGGGATTGCTGATAGGCAGAGGCTTCCATGAGCAAGAGCTTTGTGTTGAAGACTGTTCATCTTATACACCAGAGTTTTGAACTGAAATTTGTAATTCTATGAGTGCCTTGGAGAAAATATGAGGCACTGGGTTAGAGGCCACTAATATTGTCCAACAGGTCACACTGTTCTGGAAATGAGAACTCCATCCCTAACGGGCATACATATCACTTACATTGTATCTATTCTTCAACATTTAAATCCTAATGTAGCAGTGTGACTCTGTCTCCCACTTTGATATTTTGAATTTACCTAACAGTAGAACAGTAGAAGCAAGTGGTGGTTGGTTTTGTATTTCCATGTCACAAAGAGCTGTGCATGAATAAACAGTGGTCTTAATCTAGTCAATTGTCACAGGTAACAAAGTAAGATTTGCGATGAAAAAGCCATTATGAACATTATGAATGCTGGGCTGAGAAAGGGGCAGGGTTCAGTTAGTGTGTTCCATGGAGGTGAGCATATGCTCAGTAACCAAAAAGACGCACTTCATACAATATATGAACAAACGGAAACGTTAGGTCTTAGTAAACATGCAAATGTGTGTATTGTGCAATCATGCATATATTTGTTTTAGAAGTACATCTTTGCATATTGTAATATCTATATGTCCGATCCAAGACTGACTGTGAAATCTGGATGAGACTGCCTGTTATAAGAGTGTCTGATGAAGAAGATCAGGAAAAACAGTTGTACAATTTGTGGTGCATTCAATGCATTAATTTGATTTTATTTTAAAATCAATGCTTCCAGCAAGAGTTCTGCATTAGAATACAAATTTTGAGGACAGAAAACTGTGCCAGCAGGACAACTTTTGTTCAGCATTTTTAACGTATTTGAAAAAGAGTTTATATTCATGGAACAGAAAAAGTTCATAGAAAAATTAGGAAAAACTGCATAAGATCTTGTCTCTGTTTTGATTCTTAAGTGATTCTTGCCGATTTACTTACTAGTGGAGGCTCATCTTAAAAAGAAGGCCCTTAGGAAGAGAATGGAAAGCTGTGCTCATGTCAGTGGCTTCCCATTTGGACTGAACAAAATATGCAGGCGAATAGAAATATTTCTTCTGCCAGTGACATTAAGAGTAGAAAATGTGATGTATTATTAAAATGAAAAGTATTGTAGCAGAGTTTGTCTTGTCTTGAATATCTCTCAGGGATTATCAGAAGAGCAAAGTTGTTAATTGCATTCTGTAGTCAATTGCTGATCTTTGTGTTTTGTAATGGGGCTATTTCCTGTATTAAATGGAGGTCTGATTTCATCACACATACATGAGGGTTTTGAGACAAAGCAGCTCAGTGGTGTTTTTGACACAGCAACCAACCACAGAAGTGATGAGTGCTTGTAAAAGGAGACTTGAAACAGAGATATGAAAAATTGAAAGCTCCGTGAACTATGCAGAACAGAGAATAGCCACAGGCTCTTGGCAATAAATTGAGCAATTAAGTGGTTATTTTCTAGTGTAGCACAGAGAGAACTATGTGAGATTGTGTTCATTTCAAGCATGTTCTGAAAGTCATCTGCTGCCTTATAGTAGAAAAAAATTGCATACGGTGACTCTGACAGGGCTGTCATGATTTCAAGTGCTTCCAGACTAGAGACTGCAGATCTTTGCTTTTCCTTCCTGCTGTATTTTTGTATCCTCATGAATAATATTTATTCGGAACTCTGTTTAGACTTGAAGTTTCTTCTTCTTGAAGAAATCTCCATTAGAAAGGCAAGATAATCGCAATAATCCTGGAGATTGTAGGGCAATTTGCTTTTACTTTCTGTCTGCTCACCTGAAGCTAAAAAATACAACAACGCAAAGCCCCACCTCCACAGCACAGAGCCCCAGACATACTCTTCTGCTTATTTCACTCTTTACGTGCTTTCATGGTGTCAGTTCCTCATTTTCAAAGTCAGAAGAGCTTTTCTTGCAAGTACTGTTCCATCAGATATCACATTGCATTTTCCTGCATCTCACTCTTATGTTTTTATGTTAAACCCAGAACTTCTGAACAAGGCAATAAAAAATGGAAAATATATTTCCTGAAATTTCATATTATTTTAGGAGAAACTATTGTTTTCTTCTAATCTCTTTTTAGAAAACAGTTTTCTTGATTGAGAACTAGAGTCTCTACTTATAAGACTCAAGGTACAAGTTTTGCTGTTACTCAGCCACATTCCTCTATGTCATTATTGGTCTGACTTTGTTTTTGTGAAAAAGATTTTATTCAAAGTCTTCCTGGTTTATAAAAAAAAAAATAAAAAAATCAAGAAAAGAGTGAGCGTGATGTTCTTCCTAGTATTCATAACACTTCATAACCCATGATTTTGAGATCTAAGCCATGATTTCACAAGAACTAATAAGAGATCTTCAACAGTAAGTTCTGATAATGCAAACATATTTCTACCAGGAGCAGGCACAACATCATAATCTAGTCAAATTACCCAGTGGATATCTTAGTAAATTTGCCAATGTCATGCTTTTGAACTACTAATATCCTTGCTGCAAGAAAAGATAACCTGGTAGAAAACCCCAAAACTATGGCAGGCGGAAAGAAAGTGAAACTGGAATGCAAAGACTGCAGTACTCTTACAAATCCTGATCATTTTCATGCAAGACTTCTGAAGACAGAAAAGGACAGTGGCTCCTTTTGGGGCAAGGAGGAAATGAAGAGGAGACAATTCAGTCTCCAAGGAAAACATTGGATTCCCAACAAGCAGAATATCTGTTGTGGGGTTTCCGCATATGGAGAAACCTGGTGGCTGTTGGAATCAGTGCTGTCACAAACAATGGAAGTAGAATGTCACCATTTGGAAACACTCGGATGTTCTCTGCAATGTGGTCATTGCACCTGTGTCAATAGAAATAAACAACAGTTATACAAATCCTAGATTTCATAAGGATCTTATTTGTTTGTGAGTGGTATCATGGTCTAATTTCAGGGAGGCTGGTTGACAGTGAAGTAGCATAATTTTCTTAATAAAAATGTCACCCATTTTTGCCCTGTCCAACTTAGACCAGAACATTTCTTACATATATATTTTTTTTTATTTAGGTTGTTATATAAAGTTGAGAATGAAATTAGAACACTCTGGCAATTATGTGATAGAAACACAAATGTATCTGAGAGATAAGTAAAAATTATTTCTAAAGTTGGTAAGTGGAAAAATGCCTCTTTTTTTCTGTGGATGAATTATGTTGTCACTGAAAGTCAATTTAATAGTAATTATAGGTAAAATAATAGAGTTACTTTAGGTAAATCCAGACTCTTTAGTGAAATTTTCCCCTTTTATTGTAGTCTTAATGTATTAAATTGTATTTTACTATGTAATGGTGTTCATTACATGTAAAGCTTTTCTTTAGTGATGAATGACTTATACACATTTGCCAAATGACTACAAAACACAGAGAAGACTTAGTTAAAAAAAGTTTATTTTTAATGGTTTTTTATTCTTAATGTCGTGGGTTTATGTTGTTGAATTTTGGTAGCAGAGAGGGCTATAGGGGTAGCTTCTGTTCGAAGCTGCTAGAAATTTTTCCTGTCCTATGAGAAGAGTCAATAATAGCCAGCTCTAAGAGAGACTTTCTGCTGCTGGCCAAGGCTGAGC
>VZRE01011843.1:2971-18816 GCA_013396775.1 Cephalopterus ornatus
GGGGGGGGGGGGGGGAAATCTCGGGACCTAAAGGGTGAGAGAGAGAGAGAGATATATATATATATCAATGCTATAATTCATAAAAACCTTGTTTAGTAATAAAAAAAATTGCTTTGTTTAAATATGAATATTATAGTCTGCTTCTCATGGTTAGGAAATTAGAGTGTCTCTGAAAAGCAGGAGGGCTCCTCCTCCACTACAATTCCATGTCCTGGGCCTCGTCTTCCGAGAAGTCGGACATGGAGCTCTCGGAGGAGCTGTCCCCGGTGCCTTCTTCCTGCTCCTTTAGTGCTTCTTCTGTTGCATATTTCTGGATGTATTCTGGGTGGGGGGCGGGGGGAAAGGGGGGAAAAACAACAAAAAAAGGGATATTTAGCAGCAGGTTTGCAGGAGTTGGAGGAGGATGAGGAGTCACAGCTCCTGGGGTCACGGCGTGTGGCACCAACCCTGGCAATTCGATGGGAATTGTAGCTATGGTATATCTAAATTCTACCTAAATTCTATCTAAATCATATCTAAGTTGTATATAAATGATACCTGAAGTATATCCAAACTATATCTGAACGGTATCTAAATTATACCCAAATTACACATTTGTAAATGATAAATTCCGTACTGCCCAGAGAAACTGTGGATTCCCCATCCCTGGAAGTGCCCAAGGCCGGGCTGGATGAGAGACAGTGGAAGGTGTCCCTTCATTTAAATTCCCTCCCATCCCAAACCATCCCGGGATTCTGTGTTTCCCAGCATTGTCCAAGAACATGGAAAACAGGTGGAGACCTCGTGGATGTGCAAACCCCTTGGGAACAAGGAGGATCCCAAGGATTCCCTCAGTCACAGCTCGCTGGGTCACATCATGTGTGTGACAAGTCCTATCAATTATATATCAATTATACCTAAATTATATCTAAACTGTATCTAAATTACAGCTAAATTACACACTCATAAATTATAAATTCCGTATTGCCCAGAGAAACTGTGGATTCCCCATCCCTGGAAGTGCCCAAGGCCGGGCTGGATGAGGTTTGGAGCAACCTGGGATAGTGCAAGGTTGTCCCTTCCCTTTAAAATGATCCTTAAGTTCCCTCGCATCCCAAACTATCCTGGGATTCTGTTTCCCAGCATTGTCCAACAACACTGGAAAACAGCTGGTGGAGACCTTGCGGTTGTCCAAAACCCTTGGGAACAAGGAGGATCCCAAGGATTCCCTGCCAGCATCACACACAGTCGGAGCTGGGAACAACCGAGTCCTTCCCAGTGGGATGGAGCTCAATGAACAGCACAGGATTTATCGACTCCCAAAATCAGGGATTTAGGACAAATCCCAAAGCCATCAAGCGCCTGACTTGAAGAAATGAAGGATCTGGGAGTCTGTTCCCTGATCTCAAGGAGCTTCTGACTCCCTTTCTGAGCCCTTCCCAGAGCAGCTTCCAGGCCCTGCCCCACCCTGTCCCTCCCTGCTCACACCCATCCTGCTTCCAGGATAAACCATTCCCTGCTTTTTTGAGGGCACTTCCCACGTGCCAAGGCTCAGAACCCCGTTTGGTCCTTCAAACTCTTCCAGGTCTTTCCCCTCTCTTAATATTCCAGCCTTCATTAATTCTCTGCAGCTTCCCAATGGGAATTCCTGAACTCTAGGAAACTTCGGGCTGGACTAGGAAGTGGCAAGGAAGGATGACCTGGGGTTTTTCAAGAATTCCTGCTCTGCCACAACAGCACAACCCCACCTGTTCCAACAGCACCATTGATCCCTTGATTCCTGCTCGCAGAACTTCCCAAAGAACTCCCAACAAACCACTCTGCATCCAGTGATTGTGCCCTGGATGTTCCTGACTGGAACTTTCCCACTATTTTTTCGGTCACACAGTGAATCGTTTCCCCCACTCCTCAAAATCCCATGGAATCCTATCCCGGTTTCCCTCAGCCTTCCCCCGTTTAGGGTGTGCTGATGATCTCCACCCCTGTCCCCCACCCCACAGCACATTCCTTACTCCATGTCACCCCCGTTTCACCTGGAAAAGGGTCCCCCTGGAACAGGGTGAGGGGGGAAAAAAAGGGGATGCGACTCCCGGATTCCCTGAGGCCGGGATCCCGGGAACGCTGCGGGGTTTGAGGCCTCACCTTTGATTTTCTGTTTGTACTCTTCTGGTCGGTGGAGGTACATGGCCGCAGCGTCTCCGTTCAGCGGATCGATGGGATTGGGATAAGCCAGGAGCTGGGGCAGGAACGACTCGAAGATGTTGGTGAGATCTGCGGGGAAACACAGAGCCGGTCACGGCCACGGAGCCGGGGAGCGGGAAAACGGCCTGGAACGGCAGCAGGGAACCGGGGAAACGTGGGAATGAGCGGAAACAACGGGAATGAAACGGAGGGTGGTGCTGGAGAACACGCAGGGGGCTGCTGCAACTCGGGAACCGCTCCCGGTCCCAACACACAAACACGGAGACGGTGGGATGGGGGAGCACGGAGGTGCCTCCCAGCACAAACCAGCCCATCATTCCGGGGCTAAATCCACGGATCCTGAGCACAGTCCATGGATCCAGAGGGAATAAAACATCAAATAATCATAAAGGGCTGAGCAGGGAGTTGCTGCAACTGCCAAACTGCTCGAGGTCCCAGCACAGAAACACAGATACTGGTGGGTTAATGAAGGAATTGGATGGACACAGTTTATCTGGATTCTTAGTCCTGGCTTAAAAAAATAGGGAAAA
This sequence comes from Cephalopterus ornatus, assembly GCA_013396775.1. Lineage (NCBI taxonomy): Eukaryota > Metazoa > Chordata > Aves > Passeriformes > Cotingidae > Cephalopterus > Cephalopterus ornatus. The sequence continues at coordinate 5,683 of VZRE01011843.1, forward strand.
GGAAAACAGGAGGAAAAACCAAAAGAAAAAGGTGCTGTGCTTCACCCCCTCCCTGAATTCTCCTCCTTCTTTGCTCTCTTTAAATGTTTCCTGCCCCATGGAAGTTGTCCCTGCCCATGGCAGAGGATTGGGGATCCCGGAGGTCACTTCCAACCCAAACCATCCCATGATTCCAGGACTAAATCCATGTATTTCATCTCCCAGAGCTTTAGGTGGTGATGTTACTGGAAAAAACCCCAAGCACCAAACCCCTCCTGCAGCTCCAGCCAAGCCTCAGAGCTCACACAAACACCCTGGAGCCTGCTGGGACCTGTCCCAAATCTCCCACACGACGGGAATCCTCCCTGTGGACACACAAACCCCTCTTCCCACATCCCTGAGGTGACAAACATCCCATTCCAGAGGTGGGGGAGGTCAGGGACAAGCCCTGTGCCACCTTTCCTCCTCGGGAACATTCCCGGTGTGGGGTTTTCCTGTGGGTTTTGCCAGGGAATGTTCTACCTGTCTGTTACCAGGCTCCCCCTTTCCCGGGGCAGGGAAATCCTGGATGAGCATTCCCTCCAGCCTGGATCCAGCTGGAGCTGCCAGGGAAGCCAATCACCCACCCCAGGAGCAGCTTGGCCACCTCCACCTGCCTCTTTTTTCCTTGGAAAAAGCTCCAATTCCCACGTCCAGCCATCACCAAACCGCTAAATACAACCCCATCTTTGCTCAGCTCAGAGCCCCCAATCCCTGAAAAATTCCCCAAAGAGGAGGGAGAGGGATGTCCGGGTGCTCTCCCTGTGCCAGCAGCTGTGGGACGCAGCCATGGAAAAGCTCCACCCGTAATGTTTCGTGCCCAGGATCGTCCAGGCTGGCACATGGATCAACCAGGAGCCACCAGCTGCTCCCAGCATGGAGCACAACGTTGGGAAGGAGGATCCCAATCCAAAAAAGGGACCATAAGAAACAGTGGGAATGCTCTGGAAGGATATTTCCTGCCGTGGCAGGCAGAATTCCAAGGGACTGGATTCAGTAATTGCCTGACTTTAATCTGTGGGATCACCCCTTGGGAAAGGTCTCTCCGGAGCTTTGGATCTTGGTGGCCCTTGGGACAACTCCAGTCTCATGGAATCTGAAGACGCAGAGCTCCGGAATGTTCCCAGGGCACACGGGATTGGAATTCTGCCTTTAAGGCACCTCAAGAATTCCCCCCTTTTTTCCCAATCCCCAAATCCTTGGTTTGGCAGGAAGTGGCTGAAGTCCAACTCCAGCACCAAGGGCCTGGAGTTCCCTTCGGGAATTCAACCACGGCGCCCTCAGGAATTCTTTGGTGGCTGTCCCGGGTCCTTCCCACCTTGGGCTGCTGCTGCTGGAATTACCTGATCCATACCCTCTGGAGCGCTCTGGCGCCAAGGGGCGACACTCCAAGGACTAATGGGTCGTTATTCCCTCTTTTCACGCTCCTGTTCCCTCCTCCCCCCACAGAAGGAGGCGAATTCCTGGAAGGGACGAGGTGCCACAGGAACCTGGGATTGGTGACTCCTGAGGGAATCCAGTCTTTCCAGCATCCTCCCTACAGCTCCAGGGCGGAATCCAAGCGTCTGGAGCACAACCCCAGCGCCTCTGGAACGATTCCCTTTGGCCCCTTTGGCTGATCTCCCCCAGCAGATCCATGTGGGGACCCTCATCCATCTATTCCATGTGGAATTCCGGCATTCCCACAAACTGTTCAACGAGCTGCTCCAGCAAATCCCCCCCAGGATTCTCCTGGGATGGCCTTGAGAGGAAGGGGAAGTGGTTTGTCCCTCCAGCAGTTCCTTCAAAGCTTCAACTTAAAGGAGTTAAAATCCGATTTCCATGGAGGAACGTGAGGGATTTGATGGGAATATTCCCCTGAAAACTCTTCCATAAGGCAAAATTGGAATATTTGAGAAATTCCGGTTTTTAAAAGGCAACCAAACTTAAGACCAAAGCTCAGCTGTGCTTTACCAAGCCCAGCTTTCCCTAAATCTCTAAATTTTAATGAGTCTCTTCAGGTGATTTTTTTTTCCATCTCCAAAAAGCAGATTCATGCCCAGAAAAATCCCGCAGGGATTGGATGCAGTTCTACCTCCTCCCCTCCGAGGAAATCCCATTTTTTCCCATGATTTTGCCTGAGTGGGGAGCCTAAAAAATTCTATAAAACACCCCCCTCTCCCAAAAAGTGTCCTGGAATCACATCCAGCTCCGAGGGACATTCCCAACTCACCGTAGAGAGCTGTCCAGGTTTGATTGATTACATCTAGACATACAGTTCCTGACCTGGAAAACATGGGAAAAATGGCATTAAAATGGGGGCAAGGATGAGATTAAATACAGTCCCACCCCAAAATAATCCCGGGATCAAATCATCCTCCCCTTCTCCCTGCCTGGGGGTGTGGATAAGTGATTTATTCCCGCTCATTCCCGATTGATCCCATTGTAAAAAAAAGCCAAATAAAAAGAAATTGGAGCTTTTACTGAGACTTAAGAGCAGAAAATTCCCTTTGAAGCAAAGAAAAAAGGGACAAAACACCCGGAATTCTGTGGGATATGAGGGCAGGAGGGATTTGTACTTACGCCTCGTCAATGTTGGGATGGAAAATTTTATTCATGAATCCTGCAAGGAAAAAACAGGAATGAACTGCAGGAAAACACCCAAATATCCATGGCTTTTGGTTTTTTTCCCACGTAGGAAAAGCCTGGGATTCGCTGAGCAAGTGACAAAAAGTGGGAAAACCAACCCCTTGGGAGAGGGAAAAGGGGGTTTTGGGAGATAGAAATTCCGCCACTTTCCCTTGGTGTTCCCACCTTTGGATCTGTCCTTCATTGGGAGAGAGATTTTAATCCCTAAACCCACAAACATGGGGCCCAAAATCCCATTCCCAGCTCCCAGAACTTCCTCTGCTTGGCACCTTTTCTAGGAATCATTTTACAGATTTAAAACAAAGGGGTTTGTTCTCCGTCTTTTGAGCAAATCAAATTGAATTTTTGCCTAAATAAATTTGATTTAAAGTAAACCCAAGTAAATTAAATTGAATTTTAAGCGAAACACTTGGAATTTTATAATGAAGAGTATTATAAAATCAGCATTTCTCCCGCCATGAACGGCACAGAAATCCCAGGATCCGGGCTGGAGCGAGGATTCCTTACCTATGGATGGGGATTTGAAAGGGTATTTATCAGGAAGGTCGACTCTAACTTTCCATACTCCGCCTTCATAAGGTGCTGCAAGGAAGGAAATTCGGGAATTAGGGCAAAACTCCTACGGAAAGGCCTTTTCCTGACATGAAATCCATGATTTTAACTGGGACTACTGGGATTTTATCTGTCTTTTTTATTCCCTTTTTTTCCCCTCCCAAGGTTTTTCACTCTGATGGAAAAGGTTCTCCTCTTCCCTGGCACAAAGTATATCCCGGGACTGCAGGAATTCCAGACCCTCTGGACCTTCAGGGCACTGGGAACAGAAACCCGGATACACACAGGACATATCCTAAACATTCCTGATCCAGCAGGAACAAGTAATTCCCACGGATCCCGAGGGAAATCCCAGCATGAGCCGCCTCATCAAAACCCGGGATTTTGGGAATCATCCGCTTGCCTTTGGAGATGCTGCTAAACCAAGTCATTTCAATGGGGAATTCCCCATAAACCGGGATGTTCAATTCCAAGCCAGGCCTTAGGAAAGCCCAGGCTCAGCTGGGTTTTAGGGAAGCTGGGGGTGGCTTTTCCCAAACTTACTTCCTTGTGGTCCGTAAAACTTCACGACAAACTCGTTGAGTCCTCCCAGGATTGTGACCTCGTGTTTGCTCTCGATCCTGAGCCCCAAGTGAAGGAAAACACGGAATCCAGGGAAAATTCCCACAGACAGCCAGAGACGGGGGGGTTTCTTGGAAGCCTGGCCACCCAAACATTCCAAACTCAGCACCGAGAATGTTCTCCCATGTGGAATTTCAGGGCCCTGACATGTCCAAGTGAGCAAAGCACCACGAGGACACTGATCCCGCATCCCGAAAAATCCCTGCCCTGCACTGAGGGATCGTGGGAGGATCCCTCCTTTCCCCTCAGCTGCTCGGTTTAGGGAATACAAAGGGAAAGGGGAGTGGGAATACAAAGGGGAAACTGGGAATACAAAAGGGAAAGGGAAAGGGAAGAAGGGAATACAAAGGAAAAGTGAGTGGGAAGAAGGGAATACAAAGGGAAAGGGAAACTGGGAATACAAAGGGAAAAGGAAGAAGGGAATACAAAGGGAAAAGGGAAACAGGGAAGAAGGAATACAAAGAAAAAGTGAGTGGGAAAAAGGGAATACAAAGGGAAAAGGAAAGTGAGAAGAAGTGAATACAAATGGGAGTGGAAAGAAAGGAATACAAAGGGAAAAGGGAATGGGAAGAAGGGAGTACAAAGAGGAGAGGGAATAAGGGAATACAAATGGACAAGGAAGAAGGGAATGCAGAGGGAAACTGGGAACACAAAGGGAAAAGGAAGAAGGGAATACAAAGGGAAAAGGCAGTGGGTTAGGCTCATGGAAGGGACTGGGATGCAAGGTTTGGGAACAACCACACTGTTCGTTAACAGGATGCAAGGGATTCTTCCCTGGGAGGGTCAGATGGGATACTGGGAAGGAATTCCTGGCTGGGAGGGTGGGGAGGCCTGGAATGGATTTCCCAGAGAAGTGGGAACACTTCCCCTGGATCCCTGGAAGTGTCCAAGGCCAGGCTGGATGGGGCTTGGAGCAAGCTGGGACCCCACGAGGTGTTGGGATTGGGACTGGATGGGCTTTAAGGTCCCTTCCCACCCAAACCATTCCATGATTCCGACTGAAAATGAAGTGGATCCCAGCAATATCAACCCATGGGAAATCTCTGGAATTGCAACAGCAGAAATGAGGAAGCTGGGGAGTCTTCTTCCTGGGAATGAGGTGAATTCCATGTGAATCTCTGATTTCCAACCCAAGTGGGAGTGAACCACCTGCCCTCTCCCCCCTCCACCAAGGAATCCCAGATCCTGGAATTGGATGAGAGCTCCAGTGGGAGAACATGGAGCAATCACAGGAGGGAGAACAGTTATTCCCATTTATCTCCAGGAATTCTTCAGGGAAGGGAACACTTATTGCCCAGACTGGGACTCTGGGAAGACCAGGAATCAGACTTGATCCCAAGGCTCCCCCATCCCACAGAGCTGCACCAGGGAACCCTCTGGAAACACGAGGAAAAAGGCTGGAGGAACACAAGGGTGCGGAGCAGAGCTCAGCCCACATTCCCAGGAAAAGCTCCCGGGGATGTGTCTGGCAGTGGAGGACACAGGCTCTGATCCAACTATTCCCTCAGCTCAGACGGAACTTGTTCCATAAGGCAAAAGTCTTACAGCCAAATCCCAGATGATTCCTGCTCCAAACACATCAGGAATTCCTCAGCTGTCCAGGATCCAGAAATTCCCAGTCTGGAGACCCACGATCCTTACAGAACCAGGAGGACAACGGACCTCCCATCCCGCCTTTGGAGCTGGATCCCACGGCAATGCCAAGGAAATCCCGGGAAGGAGGAATGCTCCAGGGCTTCAGCAAACTGATTCCAGCTCGGGAAAACCCCAGGAAAAGAGCATCGGGAACCTGGAGCAAGAATTCCCACAATTAAGGCGATTGGATTGTTGAAGCCGCTCCTGGGATTTGTGTCCGGAATTCGCAGCAATCCCTTCTATCAGCTATGGATGTGCATCCATGCACGAAGCACCCAGGATTTAAACACACATCCAGCGTTTTTTTGGGAAGCCCATGACCCCCTCAGCCTGTGATATTCCAGGAAAATTCCTCTAATCCCACGTTCCCTCTCGCCGCACTTTTCCTTGATTTCCAAGAAAACGAGCGATTAATGGATAAAGACTTGGCCATTCCCGATTCCAGGGGCAATCCAGGGTTCATCCTGCCTTGTCCCCACAGGACACACGTCCTTGGAATAAACCATTCCATGAGAGGGAAGATTTCATGGCCAAACTCCCAGACAAAAGGCTTTTCCCGTGTCCCCACGGAATCAGGATCAGAGGGACGAGCCCAGCCTCCAACATGTCAAATTTCCAGGAAAAACCACCCCAATCCCGAATTCCCAAGACTTTTGGCCTTCCTGCCTGATCTCTTCACCATCCCAGGATGCCAAGCGGACTTTGTGCCAAGTAAAGGCGGCGGAAAAATCCAGGGAAAAGAGGAAAAGCAGGATGTGAGTCAGGTTTTAAGGGGGAAGTTCCAAAGCCACGGGAACGAGAAGAAATTCCGAGGACCCGGAAGAAATTTGAGTCCCAAGGACCCGGATGGATCTTACGTATTAAGGGAATTTTAGTGCCAGGAAAATATTGGGATGACACGGAAAACCAGCTTCTTTCCATGGATCAGCTCAGAAGGGGTTGGGAGGAGAGAGGGACAGGAGGGAATTCCTCGGAATTCCCGCAAAGTGCCTGAGAAGCGCTGGAAGGATCTGCATTCCAGGAGCATCCCCGGAACCAGGATCAAGGCCCTGTTTTTCAGGGATGAACTCCTCAGAAATTCCCTCCGGAAAGCGATTCAAGGAATTTTTTTTTTTGGCACAAAACCCACCCAAAAACTTCCGAGGCTGGGGCAGGAGATTGAGCCCAACCTCCTGTCGGGAATAATCCCTGCGGATTTCCCTCTTCCGGGGTGAAATTCCCACTCCCTTCCCGCTCTCCACAGGGCTGGATCTTCCCTGCAGCAATAAAGATCCCTTAGGATTTGACTTCCCACCCAGAACTCCCCAAATCCCAGAGGAATCCCGGCCAACGGAACCTTGGGATGTTCCCAGCCTTGAGTGGCTTTTCCTTAGGGGGGAAAAAAAAAAATCTCCCTTCCTTAAATTCCTGCCAAATCAACACTGGAAAATTGAGTTTTCCAGCTAAAAATATTCCAGGGGAAGTATTTTTGCAAGGGGAGCAACACAAGTGGCCACGAGGAGCTTGGACCGGAGAGGGACACAGGGAATAAACCTGGAATTCCCCAGGGAAACATCAAGTTTTCTCCCAGATTTTAACTGCCTGAGATAAGGAATTCTTATTTTTATATATATATATGAAGTATATTATATAATTTTATATAATGTTATAATTTTATACTTATATATTTATATGTTATATATTATTTTATATATAAATACATTGATACATTTTTATATATCATTTATATAAAAAATGTATATTATAAAATATATGGGCTTTAAAGCCCATAAAATATATATTTAAACATAAGATGAATATATAATATATAAAAATATATTTTATGCATTATACAACTGTCTAAATATAACATAAAAATTATACATCATATAATACTATTATATTATATATACTATAACAATACTATAATATATATATGTGATATATATTATATATAACATAATATATATTACATATAGAATTAAGTATCTAAGTATATAATACATAAAATATATTCTATAAATAGAAATATATAAATATAAAATTATGTAATACCTAAAATATATAAACAGAAATATATGAATATAAAAATGCATAATACCTAAAAAATATTCTATAAATAGAAATCTATCAATATAGAAATACATAATACCTAAAATATAAAATACATATTTTATAATATAGAATTTAAAATATCACCCTGTACTACAAAAAGGGAATTCTCACATTATTCTGCAGGGACCATTCCCAGTTCCACACCTGGGATGCCAAATCCCCCATGGATAAACCCCTCAGTCAGCAGCGACCCCATCCCAAGGGATTCCCAGTGCAGTCACAGGGACCAAGGGCCACCTCGTGGGAGCAAACAGGGATTTTCTGGGAGAAGGAATCTCTCTCCAGGAATTCTGGCTTCCTCTCCTTGGAGTGATTCCCCTCTGGCTGCTTCCCACTGATCCCTGTGCCAAGGAATGGGAGCGACAAGGAGCAGGGAAACTCAGCTCTTCCCTGCAGACACGGATTAAACCCTAAGGCAGCGTTTTCCCAGCGCTCCGGGCTCCAATCCCGGTGTTCCCTCCCCACAACTGCCACAAGGAGCACCCCAGTTCCATCTGGGAGAGGATTTTCCTTCAGGGAACAAATGAATTCCTGGCCTTTCCCAGCTCTGTGTTGAGGAATTTCAACATGTTTGGAGGGACAGAGGAGATAGGGAGATACTGGAGCTTCTGGATATTGGATGCAGGGAAGGGAAGGGAGCTGGGAAGGGTCTGGAGAACTCCTGAGGGAGCTGGGAAGGGCTCGGCCTGGAGAAAATATGGATCGGGAGGGACCTTTTCCCTGACAGGAGCGGGGAGCCAGGGGCGGGGGTCAGGCTCTGCTCCTAGGGAACAAGGGACAGGAGGAGAGGGATTGGCCTCCAGCTGTGCCAGGGGAGGGGCAGGTGGGATACTGCGGAAATTCCTTCCTGGAAAGGGTGGTGAGGCCTGGGAACAGGCTGGAGTGCCCATCCCTGGGGGGATTCCTGGATGTGGCCCTTGGGGACAGGGGCAGTGCTGGGGGACGGTTGGACCCCACGATCTCAGAGCCTTTTCCAACCGTAACAATTCCCGTAATTCCATACCTGGAACTCAGCAGTTTAAACCCACGCCACGCTCCCGGAGGACGGGTCGATCCTGCCCTGCCAAGGTGGCACCGGGAGTCCGGCCCCTTCCCGCGGGATCCGAATCCAACCAGTGTCCCCCCAGACAACGATTCCCGAGCAGGAATCTCCTTTGCATTTCCACCCTGGAAGAACCCCCTGCTCCAGCCCCAGGCCCTGGTTTGGATCCCAGCGGAGCTCTGCCTGAGAGGTGATGATGTTTTGGTGCTCCAGGGCAGTCCCAGCCGGCAGGAAAGGGCCTAAACCCTCCTTAAGCCTGACCTAACCAAGCCCAGGCGGGGAGAAGTTGGAAGGCAGGAGTTCTAGAGGTGGAAGGAAGGGGTTGCATTTGAGGAAAGGGGGTTGGGATGACGCCGGGATCAGTGAAAGCTCGGCTGAGTTCCTGTTCCAGACCATAAGGCCACACAGAGTTGCCTCCACAAGAACAAGATTCTGTGAATCCCAGGAAAAGAGGAACAAACAGGGAGCCAGGAGGGTTGAAGGGCAATAATTATGGACAGCTGGCAATTAGAAAACTCCCTAAACGGATCCCAGACGGAGCCACTGCACTGTTGGAGGGATGAATCCCACCGGGAAGGACGACAACGTGATGCAGGAGCCATGGAATTCTCTGGGATAACAGGAGAGGCCAAGATGTCCCTGTGATACGATTCTTGACCCGATGCCTGAGCTTCCCAGCAGAATTCCGTGGGACAAAGTGGGAATAAGCAGGGATGAGAAGGCACAGAATTCACTACACTGACATTCCCAGTCAGTTCCGAGGGGAAAGGAGCCGGATCCAGGAGCATCCCAGCAGGAGTTTGGGTGGCCACACACACACACACACACACACACACACACACACGTGTCCCTGAGCTCCAGCTCCAGCTTTAATCCTTGCATTGCTCCAGCTCCCACCAGGAGGAGCCCGTTCCCATGGGAATGGTCCTTCCTGCTGGGACGGAGCCTTTCAGGGACAACAACAAACTTCCCAAGCAGGAGGGAAATTCCAGGTGTGTTCTGACGGGAACACGAGCAGGAAACCCCCCAATTCTCTCCCCAGGGGCGTTGCTGCAGCTCATTTCCCCTCTGGGAGGGCTCCAGAAGCCCCAGAACTCCTCTGGCAGAGAAACTGTGGTTGCGAAACCACAGAGCTGAGCCCGACCTGGGCTAAGCCTGACACCAAGCCTAAAATTTAAGCCCGTCTTTGGGCGGGGGCTGGGCCTCAATCACATGATTTACAAGAGCCAGGGCCATTCAAAACGCTGTGAGACGTTCCCACAACCCCAGGGTTTCGGCATCTCCCCAGTTTAGGCTTCACACAAACAGGTTTTATTTTAGGACGTGGGTTTTCCCCCACTCAAGTGAAGTTTGGGTTTAGGATTTTAGGTTTCTGGACTTCCCTGAAATGCTTTTTCCCCTCCAAGAGACCTCCCCAGTCGTTCAGAAACCAAGCCAGGGGCACACGAACCCCCAGGGGTACAAACACCCACCTCCAAGCCCCTGGGATGGGACACGTTTGCAGGCAAAGCAGATGCAGAGCCCAGCTTAGGCCAGGCTTTGTGTTTAGGATTAAAAAAAACCCCAAAACCCATCCAGAAGTATCTCCAGATCTTGATTTTTAAGCAGGAGTTTGGTGGCAGGAAGGAGAAAGCGTCAGAGCAAGTGTTTTAAACTCAGACCTTGACTTTAAACAAGAGCTTAAAGACAGGGGGGAGGAAGTGTCAAAGCAAGTGTTGTAAGCTTAGAAGGAATTCAGCTTAAATTTAAGCCTGGTTTTAACAGGGAGCAGGTTCTGGAATCAAGAGTCCAATTCCTCTTTGCTCCTCTTGGGAAGGATCTTTTCTTCCCTGCAAAAGGAGATGGATTGGGCCACGGACACTCACCCAGATGTGGATCATCAGCCTAAAGTCCAGCCCAAACTAGGAGCTGAGACAGGGCTACAGGAGGGAATCCTGGAGGTTGTTAAAATAAAGGAATCCTAAGGACTGGTAACTGAAGGAATCCTGAGGATTTTTAAGAGAGGGAATCCTGAGGATTTTTACCTGAGGGAATCCTGAGGACTGGTAAGTGAAGGAATCCTGAGGATTTTTAAGTAAGGGAATCCTGAGGATTTTTAAGTGAGGGAATCCTGAGGACTGTTAAAATAAAGGAATCCTGAGGATTTTCAATTGAGGGAATCCTGAGGACTGTTAAGTGCAGGAATCCTGAGGGTTGTTTCAACAAACCCTTCAACAAAATTCCTCAAGTCCTCTGGGAAAGACGCTTCCCACAAACTCGGCCTTGAACAAGCCAAACATTCCAAGGGGGAGGCAAGGCTCAATTCCTGTTTAGGCTCCGGCTCCCCTGGAAGCAGGATAAGGTATCTCAGCTCCCCTGGGGCTGCCAGGGACAGAATCCAGTGGGATTTTCCCTTCCCTGCTCCCAGAGCAGCTGTCCCAGCAGGGAAAGCCGAGTTATCTGCAGGGCTGTGATGGAAATAAAGCCTCAGACAGGCTTTGCTGGGCCAGGCTTTGTTAAAGCCCAGCCTGCAGAAACCACGACCTCCAGGACTGAGGCAGCGACAAGCACTGGGAATTCCAGCTGCAACAAGCGGGCTTGGGCTGGAAGTCCAACAGAAAGCAGGGAATTGGGCAGTGCCAGGGAAAAATCCGGCAGCTCTGGCACTCCCAGAGTTGCTACAGCTCCAATCCAACAATTTAATCCTGTGCTTAACATCCAAACTCCCCTCTGGAGAACTTGCCACCCCTGTGGGTGTTTCCTGCACCAACCAGGGCAGGAATAATCTGTCTCCAAGAGATTCTGGAAGTGGTTTTTCTCTCTGGAGAAGAGGGAACAACTGATACTTCACAAAAAACTCAGGGAGTTTAAAGCTCATCCCATTCCATGCGCAGGGACACCCCCCACTGTCCCAGGTTGCTCCAGCCTGGCCTTGGACACTTCCAGGGATCCAGGGGCAGCCACAGCTTCTCTGGGAATTCCTTCCCCACCCTCCCAGCCAGGAATCCCTTCCCAGTATTTAATCCAAACTTACCCTCTCCAGCTCAAGGCCATTCCCAAGTTGTTTGTCCCACAGCACTCTGCTACCGGATCCAGGGGCTCCAGCATTTCTGAGCCTTCCTGGAAAAAGGATCTGCCAAACCCTCAATAAAAGGGAGCTCTAAAATGCATCTCCAAACACTGGGAATTCTGCAGAGTGAGCAAATAAAAGCAACCTGACTTTGGAAATTAAGCTGGAGATCAGTAAAACTCCCTTGACCTGGAGAAAGAGGGGGGGAAAAATCCTGGAGCGGCTTCAATCCCGATTTCCCAACTGGAAGAAACTCAAGGAGCTCCAGGGGTTTGTTTTAGGGAGGATCATTCCCTGAGGGACCTGGAATTTTTCTTCCCTTATTAGAAATAGGGTTTTTTCCCCCAAATAAAGTTCAATTCTGCTGTGCTGATTCCCAGGAAGGGAACAGGTCGGGTCTCCAGCAGGTGGAAAATCAGGATGAGCATCAACATCCAGCCTGTGGAAGGGGGTTGCATCCAAAATCCTTGGCTTTGCTCTCAAAATCGCTGTCCCCAGGTGCTGATGCAGCACCCACCCCGTGGGAGGGCACATCCCAAGTGGTGCCTTTCCTGGATCACCCCCAGATCCAGGAGAATCAGACCGTCCTGCCGGAACTTCCAGAGGGATCCGATTTGCCGCTGCTCCTGGGATTTGTTCCAAGGAAGGGGGGTTTTGTAGCAGCAGGATTTGACACATGGCACTACGGCGGTGTTCCATCCCAAATCCCAAACCTCAGGCACGGAATCAGTCAAGTCCCAGCCACCACAAATTCCAACACAGACCATTCCCTGGATTCTCTCAAACCAAAGAAGAAACCACCAAGTGATTTAGGAACAAACACCTTCCAATCCCAAGTGATTTAGGAACAAACACCTTCCAATCCCAAGTGATTTAGGAACAAACACCTTNCCTTTCAGACCTTGGTTAAAATGCCAAGTGATTTAGGAACAAAGACTTTCACACCGTGATTAAAAACCCCAAGTGATTTAGGAACAAACACTTTTCAAACCTTGAATAAAAATCCCAAGTGATTTGGGAACAAGCACCTTTCAATCCCTGGTTAAAACACCAAATGATTTAGGAACAAACACCTTTCAGACCCTGGTTAAAAATCCCAACTGATTTGGAAACAAACACTTTCAAACCCTGATTAAAAATCCCAAGTGATTTGGGAATAAAAACCTTTCAGACCTTGGTTAAAAAATCCTCCAGTCATTTAGGAACAAACACCTTTCACATCCTGGTTAAAAACCCCAAGTGATTCAGGAATAAAAACCTTCCAGACCTTGGCTAAAACTCAAATGATTTAGGAACAAACACCTTTCAATCCCAAATGNTCACACCTTGGTTAAAAATCCCAAGTGCTTTGGGAACAAACACCTTTTAGGTCTTGGTTAAAATGCGAAGTGATTTAGGAACAAACACCTTTCAATCCCAACTGATTTGGGAACAAACACCTTTCAAACCTTGATTAAAAAGCCCAGGTGATTTGGGAACAAGCACCTTTCAATCC
>VZRE01011844.1:0-18893 GCA_013396775.1 Cephalopterus ornatus
GGGCACACTGCTGGCTCATGTTCAGCAGTGTTTCTGTAATACTGTTAACTTTTTGCATTGCTTAATGCATTTGTTTCTCTGTGTGTATGAAAGCTGACATGTATAATGATGATGATATTTATTACCATCCTATACTAGCTGGAATCAAATGTTTTAACAAAGCATCTTACAACAGGTGACATCTGTCTTGCTCACATGATAAAATATGTAAGGGATGATGTTTAGAGCTGCTAATCATAAGAACTCCACAACAAGACGTACAGGTTTTTATTGATCTATCCATTAAAGCATTAATATTTTTCTAGCACTCCTTCGATCCTTTGATTTCAAGTTCAGCCTTTGCACAACATGCTGATAGACAGGGAAAGATACGTGGCAATATTTTTTTTACACTGTATGACTTCTATCTTTCCTCCCTTCATATTGCCTTCCTCTGGTCCTATGACCTTATTATCTACCCTTCTCAAATAACTTTTATTCCTTCAATACCTTAAATATTGTGAATTTCTTTTTTGACTTCTGTGCTACTGTACTGCCAAAATTTCTACCCTTTCATCTTTTCCATGGTAATGTAACTAGGATTTCACAACTTATAATGTTCAATGTTACTATAATTTAGATTCATATCTTACCTACTACAGCAAATTTACAAAGAGTTTGCTACATTTTCCCTATCTTGGCTGACCTAAAGAAAAGGCTCTAAAAAAGCTTTAATGTTAAACTCTGGTGTCTCTTAAAGCTGCAGTTGCCAGAGATGTAATAAAGAGTAGGGGAATTTAAGTGACAATGCAGAATGTGGAGTGGTAATTTTAAGCAGCAGATTAAAATGGAAATATCCTAATAAACTGGTGTAAACTGGTAATTGAGAAGTTCTTATCCATATTGGATGATTTGCAGCTTGGGAAAAGTATAGTAAAAGCCCCAATCATAAGCCAGAGAAGGCTCCTAATCAGGGCACATAAGCTCTACCAAACCAGTAAAACTGGCACCAAACCATGCTATCCTGCAGCTCACTTGCACTGTCAGGAGGTGTTCAAAGCAGGAAAGACTGTCAGACCCTGCAGTTGGCAGATCTAAAAGGCATATGCAAAGGGAGATAGGAGATGCAGAAAGCCAGAAGCATTTTCAGAAGCAGAACTTTGTCACTGAGTTGGAAGGACCACAGAAGCAGTAGGAAGATAAAAATCAACTTAAGTGTGAGAAAGAGGATAATGTCAGACATAGCAAAAACACTGTGAAAGAGTCAGAGTGACAGGAAATGCCAGACTGAAGAAGTAATATTCAGGAAGAAGGTGAGAAAATGGGGCTCCTTCCTCCACATGGCACTTCTCACATTACAGCTTGGGAAATACAAGGCAAGGTTAGCTATATGCCCTACTGCTTTAGAAACGTGGGCAAAGGTGTATCCTGCTGGGCCGCTGCCTATCAGACAGCTCTTTCAGAATTTGCTGCAGGTGTTTTCTGCTAGGGAGATTGATCTTATTCTTGTAGGACACAGTCAGCTTTCATCTGTTAGAAATAAGGAAGTCTGATCTGCTGCTATTTTTCATAGGTGGAACAGCTATAGAGACCACAAATTACAGGATATACTAAGAACTAGTAAGTAATATCTGAATGAGTTAATTCATAAAATCCCACAACAGGCTAAATGATTTCCTTCAACATCCAATGGAAAACCAAGTAGATATACTATGAAATCGGTCAAGTAACTGGACTGTCACTGCCATGCTCCCCTCTGCTTTAATATCATTTGCTGCTGCAATAGCACTGTAATGTTCTCGATATTTGATCTGATAGGGAGTGTCTCCAGCCCTGAGGACACTACATAATAAAACCTTAATTAATATTCACAGGTGCTATCAAAATCATATTCTCACCTATCCATTATTTCTAAGTTTGAGAAATGCATCCTTTGCTGGAACAAAGATTGCAGCTTAAAGATTACTTGTTTTCTTCCTATCCTTTTTCTACAGATACATTACATTAAATAACACTGTTCTTCCATTACTGCTGAATACCATAAGGAGGTGCCAAGAAACCACAACAAACTGCTTGCAGCAGGATTTAAGTTTTTAAAGTAGTGAATTTATGCAAAAACTAGACTTGTCGCTAACTACATAAATTTTCTGTAATATTGTCAAGATTTATGTAATGCCAAATAAAAAAATAGACTCACCAAAGATAGGAAAAATGAGGGTTATTTTAGATTTTTGTGCACCCCTGCCCCACATGAGATAGCAGTGGAAAGCATGGTTGAGAGTAGTGGAGTGAACAGACCAGCCCTAGAAAAAAGAATGTTTGGCTGGGGAAGGATTGGTGTGTATTGTTCCCTCAGTATGACCCTCACAGTTGCTTTAACACCTCCTCACTGTGCTGCCAGAGCTGTGTGCATCCTCCCTTTCTGAAAATGGCTCTGCTTCCCAGCTGTATTAATTAAGACCAGATATGACACCTCTGCCTGCCTGTCCCCCTCGCCCCCAACTCAGAATAATTCTGGCTAAATGCACCAAACAAGCCTGCATACATTTCCTTTCATTAGCCAATATTTAGACATTTTATACATTTCAATGTGTCCTGAAAATCACCATCATTTGTTTGCTTACCATACTTAAAGCTGAAGAATATTTTAACTCCTTCATCACAGACAGAAAAGCAAGTAAGCAACTGAATGGAGCTGAATCAAGCTCCTATAATTAAATTTAAACAAAAACACTGCCTGTAAAAAACAATTTTTGCAGTAATTTTTCAATCCTCTTACCACTGAGATTATTGCCGCATCCTTGATCAATTAACCTTCAAAGATTACATACACTGTTCACTGCAATATTTTAAGAGGACATTGCAAAAAAATGCAAAAATCATATGCTTCAATATATAGGGAAAAAAAGAAAGCTATATTGACAAGCAGTCTCCAATGAAAGCTATTACAGACAGATGAGATACCAGTAATTAAGCAGTCTTAAAAGCAAGCTGTCTGCTGACAATGCCCTTTCATTCCTTTTTTGTCCACCATATCTTTAAAGCTAGGCAAATAAGCTGAAATAATCCAACATGTTAGGTGACTGTGCAGTGAAGTTTTGTTTCCTAATAATAAATACCATGCCTGTGCTCAGACAAAAGAAATCCCATTGAACTGATGTAAGCTTCTCTCATAAAGAGCTGCAGAATTAAAATACAGCTGCCCTGTTTTCATTAATGAGGTCCTGGGTCCTTTGCATCATGCTGACATTTACCCTTTTTCTGCCTAAGGTAACTGCAACAATAAAGCCGTTAATCAGAAAGCCTCCTGCATATCTGCCTCTCCGAGCAAAGCAACGCTTACCTTCTAAAGACTTGAAAAGGCCTTTCTACTGCAAAAATAGTAAAGATGCTTTACTGCTGCACTTCAACATCCCTTGTTCTGTAGCAGTTTACTAGGAATACAGATCCTCCACCATTTTCTTGTCACGTGGCCAGTGGTACTGCTAAATAAGCGTGATCACCTGCCTTCACACAGCCGGCTGTGTGAACCAGCAGCTACTGGGCTTTGGTTAAAGGCATGCTTAAATAAACGCAGAGCTGTGCTTCAGCCGTGAAAATTATTTTTTTTTTCACATTCCCTGTGGAGCTTTGTCAGAGCATCACCAAACTTTGATACAGCGAGTCAGCTGGCAGTACTGAAAGGCTCCCTGCTGTTTCATTTCAGTGCCTGAGGAAAGCTTATGATGAGACTGCATGACAGAAGATCCTATGGATTCAACGCATCTCAACCCTCATTTCTGTTTGCATCCATGGTTATAGAGCACATATATATTCAGATGTGGTTTGCATAATTTATTTTTTTTTTTTGCAATTCAGCAATGGGAATGTAGGTGTAAACTTAAAAAATAAACTAAATACCAACAACCACCAGTTCAGAAGGCAGGGTGGATTCAGGAAACATAAACTGTACGTGCAGCAGGAAGCAATGCTCACAGCCTGTGCTTCTGTGTTTTTTAGGGGTGTGCTTGAACGAAGGACATGTCTTCCCAGGCAGTGCAGTCCCACAGTCTCTTTTTATAAAAGCCTGTTGGGGGCAGGGTAAGTAGAAACTCCAGATTTCTTTCCAAATGCAAACCATCTTCTAATCCTAATCCCTACAGCAAGAAAATAGACCCTAGGTTGGCCTAACTTTCAGCTAGTTTCTGCCTTCACACTGCGCAGATTCTCCTGGAAGATGAGTTATATGAGAACTGGAGATCCTTTCACACCAGACTGCTTGACTATACACGGTCAAAACCAAACAAAAGCTTAATCCTGTTTTCATTTGTCAGTACACACATACCTACAGCACAGTTTAAGTAACAATTCAGTAGCTCCCACCTCATTCTTCATGGTATTAGTAATCCTACAGGGAAAATGCTCATCATCTGTAACAGATCTCCTGAGCAATCAGTCTCGAGATGCTATTTTAAAGGACAAGAAACACCAAGCATTTCAAGAAATTAAAAAATGATTGCTAATATGTAAATACATTTCTAAAGAGGACACTGCTGCAGACACGTCGCCTTTGATGTTTCTGTCACTTAGGTGTACATAAAATTTCCAGTGGTGGGGCTAATTTTAGCACTTTTTCAGCTGGCCAATATTTAATTAATTTAAAATTAAAAGTCCATACACCCATAAGTTGTATCCAGGAAATAGAGCTATAAAGTATTTATGTGCAACAGAAGTTGTTAGTAGCAAGATTATGATGAAACTGTGAAATTAGTAATGTGGCAAAAAATACAGTCTTGTTCCTCCATGCTTAGAATAACATAGAAAACCTATGAGATTTCAGGATACTTTTGAGGAAACTTCCCTGTCTGACATCCAGAAGCCACTCTGGCAGTCACACTCACACCCCCTGAGCTGGGACCAGGCCCCTTTGCAGGTACACACCCCACACTCACAGTCAGACCAGGTTTCCTTACCAGCTGGACCCCAGGTTTCCCATGGCAGAATCTCAGATGTCTCAATCCTTAAAACAATCTAATCATGGTGCAACAACAAAATAATGACTCGAGCCGGGTGTCTCTGAGTGGACTCTGAACAAAGGAAACCCAAGGCTTTTATACCCTCGTCTGTGTGTCCAAAAGCCTGTGGCTCATCCAGCAGAGTCATCGGCCCCTGCCATGTCTCTGAGTGTCCGGTCACCTGCCAGCACCGCAGGTCCCTGTGCCTTTTGTCATGCAAAGGTCGGCACCAGCTCACAGCCTCCTGAACAACTGCTCTACTGGAACCACTTACCTCACTGGGGTCACTGCCAAAGTGAGGTGTGTGTCAACAGCGTTAAAATTACAAAGCTCATTAACGCTTTACACTGAAATCTAATGTCATTGACCACTGATTGGAATCTATTATATACTGAATTAGCTCAGAAAACTGGGGGGTTTTTAATAGTGGGGGAGTTTTTCATGTGACCACTAAAGCATACAGTCCAGGTCTTCCTGATTTAAGAAAGTGGCTCTATAAGCCCAGCCACACAATTTAAGTAAAATTTCAGGATCACTAGTGAATAATAGTAAGTAGGGTGTGTTTTTTCTTTTAAAATTGTTTTTTGATAAATAAAGTGCTGTTCTTGTCTTAAAAGATTTTTATAAAGGTCTTGGCATTTGGCATGTAAATAATAGAGCTGTTTTTACAGAAATTAGTTCATCAGGACTTTACTACAAGCAACCTTCTCAGTTGTTGCTGTTTTACTTACACGTTTGGTTTTAATCTTTAAAGCACAGTCCTTGATTTAAACCAAATGTCATGCTTTGTGCTGCCAAGTGGGAGACTTAAGTTCAATTCACATTTCAAGTCCATAATCTCGTAGTTCAGTAGGAGCTAGAAGCATCACTGAAGCAGCATGCCTAGTCCCCAGAGTGCCTGGAATTGCTTTCCAGCAAATTTGGCCAATTAATAAACAATCTTGACAGGAGTGAAAGATGACAGCCCCACAGGTATGCAAGTAAAAAAGGAAACAAAGGCATCTAAAGGGAAGTAATGTTACTTTACCTTTCCCCACAACAGATTTTCAATCCTTTAGGCCCGCTATATATAGCAGCCTGCTTTGCCCATACAAGTACAAGGCAAACCTAGACTCCCCAATTCATTGCTTTATTCTAATTTTGTCATGACAAAACAGACGTTTTGGGAAAATATTGAGTGAAACCTTTGGTCACTGGGGTCAATGTGAATTTTTTCCTTAGTTCCAGTCTGTCAGTATTTCAGTTCAGTACTGGACATTGATATTGACTTGAATCATTAATGGCTTTGAGATTTATTTGCACTTGGCTAAATCACAGAGAGAGCAGAGTAATTTCAATCTTGTAATAGTCACAAATTTTTCTTTCATTACATTTAATTAACTTTATTCACTAGCAAACAGAGGCAACATGATGAAAACAGGTTTGTCTATTAAAATATTACTGGATTGCTTCCACTGCTGTGCAATTCTAATAGCCAGCAGTACAGCAATGGTCACAGAGTAACATTTCAGAAAGGGGCAGTGGAAGAATGATCTTTTCCAAAAACTCATTATAAAAGTGAGCAGAAGAGAATGATTCCTGCTTCTTTGAGGAAATGTTATCAGAAAGGTAAATTAAGCTTTCTTCTGAAGCTTTATTCTAGTAGATTAAAAACTGTGGTAGTTCTTCAAGGGCAATCATCTTCTGCTCAGTTTTGCCACCAGTTTTCCAAGCTCTCCCCCAAACCTTCCAAACATCAGTGTTCTTATTTCTACTGCTTTGCTTCTTGTTCCTAAAGTCAATACATCATTTCATAGTATTTCCTTCAGCTCTTTTTAACTGTTCCTGCTCAGGAAAAGGATAATCCTTCCATACAACAAAGGTAAGAGCAAGAATGATCTGGTATACACCACCACTAAAATACTCTGAGAAATGTGCTGGTGGGTAACAGCTAGCACAGTAATCTGCAATGTTCTCCTTCTGCCTCCTGACCACTGCCTGCATCACCACCAAGTTTCATACAGCTCTGTAAGACAAGACAGCTTCTATCAGGAAGAAAATTACCTCCAGTCTTCATAAATTCTACTGCTACCACACCTCCAGCTAGCAACAGCAAAGTACGTTATCCTGCCTATCCAACATTCATGCAAGTGCTCCACGAACTCTTCCTTTTTAAAGAAGTTGCTCACACATGCAAAGCTGGATAAAAAGCCATTTTCTTTCTGGAAAGACTGACATTAGTAATGTCCTCTCAAATATTTTTGTACTTTTTTATGACGCCAAAGAAACCTCTATGGTTTATTACTTCTGGTGTTTGTGTATTTCTGAGACAGGTTCACATCTTTTCTTCAGTGTTTTAATGCTAGCAAGTATCCTTATTCTTCTCTTGATCACACTGCTTTTCATTGCAGAAATAAAACAGGACAGGATGGAAGAACTTTACCTCCAGTCACAGACTTCCTCAAAACTGACCCTGACAGCCTAGAGAGAGTTTTTATGTCTGACAGTGGGATGAAGGGGGCAGCGACTAGAAGACATTGAAATTTTAATGCCTTTCATTCTAATTTTTGTTTAAGCTTTCTGTTTCAAAACTTCAATTCCCTCTTCTATGTAACAGTAATTTTTCTTAGACAAAATGCCAGACACCTTCTGGATGAAAGCAGAAAATGCTGCAAACTGTTTCCTTCACCGACCCTTATTCCACTACTAAAGGAACCTACTTCAGCCCAATATGCAAGCAGGAACTTCATTATTTTTTTTTCTAAACAGGGTCATAGGGATAGAAAAGAGCTTAGAAGACAGTTACTGAGTAAATGCCTCTATAAACTTTGGACTACTAATTCAGTTGTTTATTGGTTGGGTTTGAGTACAAATGATGAGTTTCTTTATTCTTCAAAGATCACAGAACCATAGAATGGTTTGGGTCGGAAATGACCTCAAAGATCATCTAGTTTCAACCCCCCCCGCCATGGGCAGGGAGACCTCCCACTAGACTGGGTTGTTCAAAGTTCCATCCAGCCTGGCCTTGAACACTTCCAGGGATGGAACATCTACAGGTATTCTGGGCAACCTCTTCCAAGTGCCTCACCACCTTCACACTAAAGAGTTTTTTTACATCCTACTTTGATGTAAATCTGTGGTAGACTCAGAGCCTCATACCAGCACCATCAGGTGCCATCCAGAAATTCTACTGCAGTAATAAGAAAAGTCTTAGTTTCTTCTCTTATGCGATGACACCGGTGTTTCTAATCTCCCATAGACTGGCACCTCTGCTGTATCACATTGTTTTAAACTTTGCTGGCCAAGAACAGCAGTTCATTTCATACTTAAAAGCTGCATACTGACTTATGTTTTAAGAATGAACTTGTAGCTTTAAAATTGTCAATGAAATGCATTAGGAAGCACTTCTAATTATACATTTCTACTACATCAGTTGCTGGTTTTTCAGCTGTTTATGTAAGAGGTTCAATGAAATGGGTATATCATCTAGAAACAATGATTCCTGTGTGTTGCATCATAATATTTTTTTTGTGTTTGCTTTGGTTTCAAAGGAATCAGGGCCTCTGTGATCATGATGTGGGCATGCATAGGGCCATCTGCATGTGTCTCCGCTATTTCCTAAAAATTCTTTTTCTAAAAATTGTCTAACTGACCACAGACATAAGCTTATTTGAAGCTTACTGAACATCAGCTACCAAGCATAGGGGAAACAGCACCATAAAAGCAATCTCTATTGCATAAGAAATTCTCATACAAGAGAATTAACTAAATATTTTTCATAGCATTAATGCTGGAAAAAACTTCCATTAGATTTTACACCTTATTAATAAAAAAGTCTAACAAGAAAACATAAACCCAAAAGAAAGTGGATTTTACTGGTCCATGCTTCCACAATTAATTGTTAATGTGGAAGCTGAATAACTTCCTTGCTTTTCTTTAATTCTTTGGGCTTCAGTATCACTAATGTAAAGGACAGAACGAGCCACTGCTACCTACTGAAAAGGCCTTTGATAATAAGGAACTTCTAAATGAGATAAGAAAAAGACTAAACTGGAAGCTGTAGTACCATATATATTCTATATTCTATATAATCTTAAAGAAATGTGAACTGCTTAGTGTGGGGAGAGGCATAGCAAAAAGCTGTGCTCTTCTATCACAGATTATCTGTATGTGCTGTTATCAGGTTTATACTGTCATACACCGGCATGCCAGCTTTAAGGGATAAAAAAGCCTACTGCTAAAACTGCAAGATCATTAGGGAAAATTTTTTTAAAAACTCAAGTCTAAAATAAAATGCAAGACAGTTATAACCTGATAATATAAGTTGTGGATGCGATGTGTATTTTATACTGAACTGGCAAGTCCTTGGAAGAAACTTGGGGGAAAGAAGTAAGTCTTGCATTTCACACAAACAGTATGTTTCCACATGTTCCATACCACATGCTTTTGAGTAAGTGCAGTTAGAAACCTAGTTTTATTTGTACTGGGAAATTCCCTTTCCTCCTCACAAGAGTTTCACTGTATAAACACAATGCCAGGTTCCTCCATTGTGAAACTGCAACACGTCAGTTGCAGACGCCCAGGAGAAGGGAGGTCAGACTTCCACACTTACATCTCTGGCGCAGCCTTAGAAGTCCCCTATAGTAGTTACAACCTCCTGGTTGTGAAAGAAGAGAAGTCAACAACAGAGGCATCTTCTCCCATATCTTTCAATAAATGGAGTCAAGAGGGCCATCTCTCTCTTCATCTGGTGACAAAGCAGAGAGACACCTGGCAGCAGTAATGCTGTCAGCACAGAAGCTGCATGTCCACCCAAAGGCAGGTCCATATAGACTCAAACTGCCTCAACTGCCAGTTCAGGTCAAACAGTCTGAAATGCTGCTCTGACCTGACTACACCCTGAAAATAATCACAAAGTCCACAACTTTCCCTCATGCTTTTCTTTCCTCTGTAAGCAGCACCTTTTTCTGACTCTGGGCCTTGACTCTCTCCTATCTTCCCACCAGTTTTGCATTAGACAGAGATAGTACTTCACTGATCCCTCCATAATCTCATCATTGGCATTGTATCTGGACTGGCAGTATCACTGGTATCTGGTTTTGGCCTGTGTTCCCTGGCCACATCTGTTTTAGATTTAAAGGTAGGTTACGCAGTCTATAGGACTTCACAGAAGGAAGACAGACTTATTCCTGCAAGGAAGTAGCCTTCAAAACAATTGCAAAACAATCCTGATTTGGCTCATATGAAGCAACCAAGAATTGAGAATGTTTTTTGAAAGGGAGAAATACAGTGATAACTAAATAAGGTAATGATAATGTGTACTTTAGACTTGAAAGTCTTGCCATCTATTCAAAATGGCTTATACTTCAATAACACAGATAACAAATGAACAGAAGACTTTGGAAAGAAAACAGGTTGATTTGTCCTTACTCTGACTTTTGACTCAGTTCTCCGCCTCTGTTGAGAAGAACCGTTTCCTCCTTCATTTCTTGTTCTGTTGCTACGTTATTTCCGAGTTTCTGTTGAGAATTTGCTTCCCATGCACCATCGCCACCAACTACTTGCAAAACATGTGTTCCTGCAATGCCTGAACTCTCGTCCTCAAGAGTTAGACTATCTGAAGGAGAACAGACTTCATGTTCAAAAGATTTCTGAAGGGGAGTTTCTACCCGAAATTCTGTCCAAGTGTCAAGAAGCAATTCCTGTGCTACAACAGCTGCCAGTTCTTCGCCAGGATGTCCAGACCCTGATTTTGGCATCTCTGACTTGGCAGAAATTTCTTCAGGTGATATGTCACTTACTTCATCTTGTCCCAATATAATCCAGCCCTCATCTTGCCCACAGCTTTCTTGTGATCTCCTTTCACCATCCAGCTTTTGAGGCACAACAGAACTTTTCTCTTCTAAGTGACTAGAGTCCCATGGAGTCCCACAAACAGGGTGATCTTTTCTCTCATTTGTAATGGAGATTGGCTGAAAGGTATCCAAGGAGCCCGGTAAAAAGCCTTCATGAGATTCTCTTTGTTCAGCTACATTACCTTCTTGAACTGCAAAATTACTTCCACTCCTTTTAAGGGTATCCTTTGTTGAAGGTATATTTTCTTCCTCAGTAACAACGATGTAATCCATCTCCAGTGAAGCTGGATCTTGGAGCACCTGGATTCTCACATCTTCCTTATCCTTTGTACTTTTCAGTTCAGGGCTTTCAGAGGAATTTCTCAGCTTATTCTCTCTACAAAGTAGAGAGTCAGTGCCAGCTTCTAAAAGAACAGGCAAATAGAAACTCTTTTTAGTTTTTGAATTACTGTTTTAGTCACCATGATTTCCTTAAATCACTGCAGTGAGATAAAGCTCTTCGGTTTGCTTTGCTCTGTTAATGTGTACTTGAATTTTATAACTTCATTACCATCATCATTATTAAAGATTATACATTAACATCGCAATCATTCCTAAGGGACAAATGATTCAGTGTCCCATATGCTAGGCCCTGTACAAACAACAGAAATAGTATTCCTACTTTAAATGTTTAAAAGCTTTAGAAATGTCTGAGAGTGACACTAGAGGTTTTCCCACAGTACAGTTTTGTACATCAGGGAGTCACAAAAACTCCAAACTCCATTAAAAGCCTCCTCATTAAACAGTAATACTCCAAACACTTCCTCCTTTCTGTGTCTCATGCATTTGCCCTGGAAAGCAAGTTTTCTTACCATCGGGTGATCTTCTATCTCCATCTGGCGGTGAGTCAGGATTGGTTGTTTCTGCTTCATATTTTCCTGGCAAAATATCAGAATCTCCTGGAGTTACTACAGACCCGGAGAGGGAAGGTACTGAGGTGTGATTTTCCTGAAGGCACTCTATGGATGTTTCAGACACCTGATCTTTAATGATGCTGTCTTTGGTCATTAGGATGCCTTCTGCATCCTCTGGAGGGGCTGGCAGTGGTAAAGGTTTTTCCAAAGAAACACTGTCATAAAATGACTGCCGTAACAAGAGCTCACCCTTTGCATGCTTTCTGCTGCCAAGGGATTCAGCATCAAAAGATGCAGAGGATGATGCATTACACACCACTGGCAGCTGAATATTGGGCCTTTCCTTGAACACAGGAACATTATTTTCAATTACAGCTTCATATGCTTTTGTTGTGTCATTAAACAGGTGATTATTTGAATCAGAATCATGACATTCATTACCACCAGGTAAAAAGGATTTGGGAAAGAGTGTCTGTTTATCATTTGATTCCCCTTCTGCTGCTTCACTGCCTAGTACTGCCAGTGTGTTCACTCCACCATATGTTTCTGCCAGGACATTAGTGTCTGATGGCTTTCTGATGTTATGTTCTACTCCTGTCTCAGATTCATCCATACATTCTTCTGACATGTCTAGCTCATTACCAGTTATTGCTGTATGGTCAATATGTGAATATTTTACTTCAGCCAAGGCACTAATTTCTTTTAAGCTTTTTTCTTCCATATCAGGTTGAGTTAAATCCCTGGAAAACAAATGCATTTGGGAGGTTGCTATTTGAGCTGTGCCAGTTGGTGTTCCTTGATGACTTGCATGAGTGAAACTTTCATGGAACATGTCTTTCAGATCTATGGATGTCACATTCATAACTTCACTGTCAATTTCTGTCAACTCAACTGGGTCAATAGCCAGTTTATTTTCTAGGCCATATTCTTCCAAAGTTGCAAATTCAGGAGGCTCCTGCGTATTAGAAGAGATGAGCTGATAGAACTCATTGATCTTTCCTAGTTCATAGTGCTGGGGGCTACCACTTTCAGAGTGCATCTCCACGTTCTGCATTACTAACTGATGCTTTGAATCAAAATCTGCCTCTTTACTCATATTTGACCATGTGTGAATTGACTGACTATTCTTGTCCTCAGGATCCACCAAAGTCTGAGAAGATGGGATAGACGCATGCTTAGCTCCATACTCCTGGCACACATCAGGACTGTTTGAAGACTCTGAACCATTGTCTTGGTCACAGTGACTTAAAATATCAGGATTTTCACCATCTGGTTTCAAAGTGATAACCTGCTCTGCATTAATCCACAGGTCAGGATCCACTGAAAAGAGTTGATTACTTTCTTGTGTGTTATCCTGTAAAATATCTGGGATAAGTGCAGTTTGGGGAACTAATGTATTCCACTCTGAACTTGACTTTTCTGTCATTTCAAAAGATAAGTCTTCTACACTAAAAGTGTCTGGCAGGGAGTTGTGCATGTCTAATCTTTCACAGGCGTCCTGCTGTTGTTCTTGAGGAATGAGACCTACATTTCCCTTATTGTCTTTTGGTAGATCCAGTACAGTAATTGCTTGAATTGATGTATTTGGTATAGCTTGTTCTCCACCTGGAAAAGAATTCTGTGGAGTCAGTAGATTCTCCTTTTCTGTAGAAAACAACTGCTCTGTCACATCCCTTTCTTCTTTATCCAGTATGAAAGCATCAAATTGTTTGAACTGTACAGTGTCTTGATTTATCTGACTATCAGGACTATTGATAGGATGTACTAGCCTTTCATTTTCTTTTTCATCAGAGTACAGGGAGGGAGGCTGATTTCCATCATTATCTGTTTTAGTCAAATCTGCTTGTGTTAGTTCTTCACCTTGGGAAGGTGAACCACAGGAGTCCTCCTTGCCGTTTGTTAACTGGTTTGTTTCAGAAGGACTTGAAACAGAATACTGGTCTTTCAATTGCTTTTCTTTGCAAGGTTGTAAATTCCACCATTCTGAACTGTTATCTGGAAAACCAAATGTTCCTACTATGGATTTTGGATCAGTTCTTAAATCAGCTTCCAATGACATACTCCACGTATCTACAGCTTTTGAAGGATAGTCTACTTTATCACCAACAGCAAAAGTTGGTGTTGCATCCTCATTCATTTGATACAAATATGTGTCTTCAGTACCTGGTTTTATATTGCAATTACTCCCCTGAGTTTTTTTCTGAAGTGTTTCACAGTGGTCTAAATATTCAAAAGTCTTGTTATGGTCAATAGAGTCAATAGTCACATCCTCCTGGAGTACCTTCCTTGCTTTAATTGTTTCAGAATTTTCACTGAATATGCCTACCTGGGCCTCCTCTCTCATCTGAGTCTTTGAACCTAAACTGTCTTCATTTGCTTCAGTACTTGTTGCATTTTGCTGAACATAATCCTCTCCAATTTCAGATGCTTTATACTGTTTGTTTTCACACTTTGAATCTTCATGAATCACTTCCGGACATGCCTCTGAATTCTCTGAAACCTCATTTATATCAGGACTTGATATAGAAGATACAGTATCAACATCCACATGGGCATTCCAAAAATCTAAGCTTTTAGGAACTTGGCTATGTTCAGCACTTGTTTCAAATCCTTCTTCACATTCATTCTGAAATTCATTCCTTGTACAAGAATCTTCAAGATTTTTATCATTTTTAATCTCCCATATATCTCTACTTCTTTTGTGATCACTGACAGCTGTAAGGTCTCCCCACACATTCACAGATGCATCACTCAAATCAGGACTTGTTCCACTTGAGTGTGCATAATCATTTATTGAATTACTCCACATGCTATCTTCTTCCAAATAACTTTTGATCTGTATATCCTTTGAAAGGCTACTTGTGGTATTTGCCATTTCAAGGACTTCACTTGCCTCAGGACTTGTTCCGGGAGATTGCAAATCTTCACATGGTTCTGAATTCCAGGCAGTTTGAGGAAAACTGTCACTAGGCACTGCACATGGCTCTTCACGAGGAGTATTATCAGGTTCTAAATTTTCAGAGTTTTCATTTCTCCCAGAACCTATTTCACGTGAAAATGAATTTTCCATCACAGACATATGTGTAATGTCAGGAACACTGACATATCCAGAAGGACTTTTCTTAAACTTATCTACAAAAGAATTTTCATCAGTCCCCTTCAGTTCTGAACTATTTTTGAAAGACGCTAACTCAGAATTACAAATGCCTAGATGCTCAGGAGCCACTTCGTGTAAGCCTTCTTGCTCGTCTCCCAGAGCTTCTTGTGGTTCATTAACTGAAGAAATTGATGTGCCTATGCCACAACCATTCTTTCCAGAGTCATTCCAGATGCCTGAGGTTCCAGGCACTGTAGAATAACTATTTTCAGGATTATCACTACCCTTATCAGAACTTTCAGAGATACTTTCCATCTGGGGACTTGTTGCATCCTCTGTCGCTGTAGCCTCTTTTTCAGCTGTCTGAGAAAGCAGCTGTGACATGTCACTATAACTGTAATTTTGTGGTGTGGCATCATCAAAAGATTTATAATTTCTGCCTTCTTCAGAAGCACTTGAAGAAGATTTTACATTATTCTGCAACAAGTCTTTCCTCTCTTCCTGACTAATGGTGTTGCTTTGATTGGAAAATGACTCATTCTCTGTGACTAACAATTCCAAACTAACACTATTCCTCATTTTTTCTGAGGTGGTGGAAACTTCAGTTGACTCATTTTCTTCAAAATCTGCTTTACATGAAGGTTCACTGTCCTCTTGCACTGGTTTATTACGAATGTCACTAATCATCTGCTGTTCACTTATCTCATGCGTTCTCTTACATTCTTTTCCTTCCTGAGAGATGATAACGGCATTGTCCCAGCCTTCCTTACAACTCTGCTCACTCTGTAAACTCCATGAGTTCAGCTGCTGCACTGAATCCTGACTATCCAGCTCTCTAACAACACCAGCTGCCTTCTTACTAAGTATCTCACTCCCTAAATCACATATTTTCAGATCTAAACTATCCCCAGTGTCCAAGGTTGTCACAGATGTGTCTGTGTCTTCCACAGGAACACTGTCCACTGTTTCTGTGTTGTCAGCTGCCATCTGCCTAGTATTTAATTCATTCTGTGGTGGTGATAAGTCATTTACTGTTTGACTATATGCCGGTCCTAGTCTTCTGTTTTCAGATACAGAAAAATTATTTTCACTGGTATGTATCCGAGTTGAAAAACACAGATTAGCTGTTTGTTCTGAATTAAGAAAAGATTTAGCAGTAATTTCAGAATTTCTTTCTTGTAACTGGGTGATATTATTTAGGGGAGTATTCCAGATATCTGTATTTCTGGTGCTTGAAAAAGGCACATTGCTAGGAGATGATGGTTCCTTACTTGCTTTCTCAAGTACTTTTGGCTCAGCCAAATGTGGGTTCATGAATTTACCAGTAACTGTTTCTTCACCAAAATCTCTGTCCTCATTTTCTCTTTCATCTTCCACATATGTAGGTGATATATATGAATCAGACGTTGAATAATTGGTGTCTGGTGGAGAAACAACTAAATCTTCCCCCATATTTGAAGAACTAAGATCTAAGTTTTTATACAACAAGGAATTCTCCCATGGCACCACTACTTCTGTTAATTCCTTCCCGATGTTTTTATCATACATATTCCAGGTATCTGTATTTTCAAATTGTTTTGGTCTATGTTTAGGGTCACCAAATAAATTTTTTTCCCCTGTGTTCAGCTTGGAATTATTTTGCATATTATTGAAAATAGAATCTGTATTTTCAGATTTTCCATATTCTTCTTCTACTGAATAACATCCTCCTTTATCCCAGGCTTCTAGGTTCTCAGTCTCATTGTCCACTGTGATTTCTGAAGAATCTGATAAACTAGTTTTTGATATGGCCCATTCCTCAGGAATATTCACTGATTTTTTTTCTCTATGCATTTTGGGCACGTTCCATACATTTTCTGAGGACCTAGCAGCATCTCCTTCATCAAACTTGGTCCAGATTTCGTAAGAGTCTCCAGCTAGTTGACTACCTTTTCCTTCATCACTACACCATGCATCTGACATAACAGGTGTTGGCTGACTGACCTTCCATAGGTCAGTAAATCCCTCCAGTTCTTGCTTTGTCTCATCTAAAGAAGCAGTTTGCAAACGTGGGTGTTCACTGTTTTTCTCTTGATTCTCATGGTTCCAATTATCTTGTTTAAACTGTTTATTCCATAGCCCTGCTCTCATGTATTCCATTTGCTTTGGCTGGTTTTGGAGGAACACAGAATCTGAGGCTCTTCTATCAATACGTTCTCGTAGCAAGGGACTTTCTTTAGAATCTTTCCATAAGACAGGACTCTCAAATACAGATTGCTGCTCACTTGAACTCCATGCATCAGCATTGCTGGACTCTAGGTCAAAGCCATCCCACCAGCTCCCATATTTAACACAAGACTGAGAATAATTTGTGCTGTCTATTTCATTAATTTTTTTAATGACATCTTGTGGGAAAATTAAAGGCTGTCCATTCTCTAATGGTGAAGTTTCTACAAGGCTGTTCATAGGAGTGGGTGGAATTCTTGAATCAGCAGATTTCAACATTTCTGGTGAAGAAGAATCACCTTCAATTAAATTGATCAAACTTGAAGTTTCCTCACACATTTCTCCTGGATTCTCATCAAATTCAGCCAAATTGTCTTCCTCATTCTTTGTCATAAGTAAATCAGTTGAATAATTTGTTGTATCATTTTCTAACAGGTTTGCCTCATCAAGTTCTTTCTGCACAGTGAGCCGCTGCCCTTCTGATGAATCACTATTAAGGAAATAGTCATCTTCTGGGGAACAATCAACAGAATGAGATGACAACTCAGATGGAGCTGTAACCACAGGTGCTAGATCAAAATTGAAAAGATCGAAGTTATCACTGTTGTTTCCTGACTGAGGCTTTTGTTCTTCAGCTATTGCTCCTTCAGGAATAGGACTATAGGAATCAAAGCCAAGCAGAAGATTGTGATGGGAAGCAGCACCTTCTGCAACAGGGCTATCATCACTAAGGAAAACAGAACTCTCCTTGGAAGACCGGCTGCTTCTAATGGTAGCCAATCCACTGTCTGGACTCACAAGGTCTACATTAACATCAATGTGGGCTTGCATAGATCCATTTAGATCTTGAGAATTTTCTATAAAATTGGCAGAACTGGGCTGTGGTTCTACATCAGAACCATATAACTCCATAATACCAGAAGATCCTTGTGAAAGTGGAGCACTTCCAGCAACAGCTTCAGTAGAAGAAGTTCTACTGTTCGATACCATTTCTGGTTGCCTTCTATTTATAACTTCCTTAACTAGAAGAAAAATTTGATCACAGGTCACCAAAGAATTTTCTTGATGATAAATGAGAATTTGGTCACATTCACATTCTAGAGGATCCAGCTCCAAACAAGGATTCTGACATTCTTCTAATTCACAGCAGATCTGTTGAAAAATAGGATATTTCAGAAGTCATTGCAATCGTGGACATAAAGGCACATATTGATTACTTCACCACATAACACAGCCATACCTATCTCTTCCTATTAACCTATTTCTTGGTCATTTTACTGCAGCGTCCTTATTATAATCCCTAAATAGATGAAGTATTAGAATATGGGTTCTACATACAAAATATGGGTTATAGAATTGGTCAGAAATTATATCATTGACTTTCCAGTTCACTTCTTGTTATAATGGAAAATCCAAATAAATGTTTGGGTTTTGCCTTAATAAATCTGAGCTACATAGGTAAAGATACATTAGAAATGTATTTCTAGAATGGGACAATTGTATTAATAAAATAAATGCATTTTTATTGACCTTGAAAACAATGGAGTCATTTAACCACCTATCCCTAAAATTAGAACTTTTTTTAAGACTACAAAAAAGGTGCAAAAAGTTGCCACTGAGATGGTTTCTTCTATCTGGGGATAAATATATTAAAAAAAAAAAAGACAGCACCTGGCTTTGAATAAATGAACATCCTAGTAAGAATTTGGTTTCATTTCAGAGCTTGAATTCTTTAGGAATAACATACACATATATGAGTTCTAGTCATTACTATTTACAATGCGTTTCTTTATCCCTCATTACCAAAGATCCATCAGTGTAGATCACAATAGAAACCCAAGCCAAAGTTAATGGGGGGAGAGGAAGGGGGGGAAAGAACATCTTAGCTGAA
>VZRE01011845.1:0-37563 GCA_013396775.1 Cephalopterus ornatus
ATTGGCCTTTTTAGCCATCAGCGCGCTTCAGGTCAGCCAGCTGCAATGCAATGAACATGAACTCCGGAAGCTCTTCACTAAACTGACCAAGTGAAGTGTGGTAGATGCGCTTCAATGCAGAATGCACAGTTCTAAGACAATACATAAGACGGGGGAGAAAAATCTAAGTTCCATGGTGAATTTATAGCATGGAGTTTACAATTCAAAGAAGTGACCCTGGAGTCATCATTGACAGTCCTGAAGTTACAGTATGCAATGTTCACTGAAAATGTCATCCAGATATTGGACATAAACAGGAAGGAACTCAGAACAAGGCAGAAAGTAATCCTGCTGCTATGTAAAGACTTAGTACACTGCAGTTTTAAGAACCAAGATGTGGAGACAAGAGCAGCATACAAGCAGGGCAAAGCATAATTCAAAAAGGTACAGAAGACTGATCTACAAAAAAGGTCACTTAAAGAATTAAAGAGAGAGCAGCCGCCTTGGGAGAAAAGACTGAAGACGCTGGGGCTCTTCAATTTGGATGCAAGATGATGAGGGGTGGGACGGTGTATCAAAGTTTCCAAAAACCTGATGGCAGTAGATAAGATCAACACAGCTGGCAAAGTTTGGAAATCTGTTACCTCTGGATTGTGAGTAGATACTAAAGGGAGCAGCCTCTAATGCTGCCAGTCTAACGACTGGATGCTAGAAAAGTAGGAGGACAGTGAGTCATACAATGGCCATGCTCAATTCTGCTCCCAAAATAGCAACGTCACTGCAACTGTTGAACATCACATATTTGGCTACACAAACTACCAAATACCCAGCCCAGTATGCCCAGCATGGTATTTCTTACCTTCTAAATCAAAACTGGAGAAGAAAATGTTAATGTCAAGTATTTCAAACTGGCTTGATATACCAGAAAAACTTATTAACATACAATTTCATTATCTAATTTTTATTATACTCTTAGGGAGACTCAGTTCAGAAAAGAAAAGTACAGTGGTAAGTTAGATTTTGTCAGGAGCTTGGTTTTCAGGATGGAGAAGAACGAAAAGGAAGATGACAAGCTTAGCTATTTCAATTATACGTTACTCTGGATACTTAAGAGCCAAGAAAAGCTTGCTTCCAAAACAGCTACACACCTCTGTGCCACAGGCTGCAACTCTGAAAGCTTCGATGTCAGCAAAGGCAGCCCAGGTTAAAAGTGGGCTTCCTGCTCCCAGCTGTGTGACCAACCATACTTATGGTTCCTTGATGTCATCTCAAGGGAATTCTACCCGGAGTAAAACACACCCCTAAAAGGCTATCTGTTTCTTCATGAAGGCATCCTCTCCAGGCAAATCTTAAATTAGGAGGAACAGAAATAACAAGCTTAAAACACCTGAGTCATTGGCCAGTATCTCAGCCACTGAAGTTTCTTCAAAAGAGACAAGGCCACATGAAGCATTTGTACATGGCTGGTCTCAAGTATTAGCAAATACAGCAAGCAGTCTCACTGATATTCCCCCCTCTGCCTTGAAAATGCCATGGAAGCAGTGAGGCTATCATCCAAATTTCTGCTGCTGAACAGCTCTACAGCCTGCTCTTCTGATCCACACCCCTACTGGGTGTGGGTCCTCCACATCTGGGCAGAGCTGTCTCCTCCTTTGGGCTCAGTTTCAAGGCAGCAGAACAGGGCTGGTACATCTTAATACTACTTTTATCTTGTTCTTTACAAGGTGGTCCAAAATCAGCTTTCAGTACTACATGATGTGATGGACAACATATAAGACAGGCCTGGAGCATGCAACCTCTTCCTGAGACAAGAGCTGCAGAGAATAAAACTCTTTTACCCAGTGGCTAGGCACCAGGCTGAGCTGAGACCTGGCAACAGCCAGACCCTGAAGTGGTGTCTGCTCTGGTCAGCCATGCTGAATGTAAAAATAGCAGCACTTGTCGGACCAACTCATCCAATGCAATTCTTGCCACGGGTGAGCACCCTGAGCCCCACTGCAGATAGAGTTTAGTGACACCTTCCAGGACCCTGGGAGACTGTGGGAAGACCAAACCAGCCAATAGCAGAACCTGCTTTAAGACCATGCCCCTTCTCCCTCCCTTTGCAGGCTGTGAGGAACCAGCATCCATGGCAACAACAGAGAAGTCTAAGAAAAATTATTTGGGGCTTTTCCACGTCTTTAGATTCCAGTGAAAGAAAATGACCCATTTAGGTGGCAACAAAGAGAACCCAGCCTGAAGCACTATACCCAAAGAACCACCTGAAGCATACTTAGGCACAACAGCACTTGATCAATCACATACCCAGAAGTGTGGATACCCCAAACACACAAAGGCACTAAAGATGAACGGCTTCATCCCCACTTAAATGTTTCAATTGTCATTTTAAGCAGTTAAGAACATATCCACACGTTTCGTAACAAGCAGGTATAAAAGCAATGAGTTTTGTTTTATTAATGAATTAAGAAAAGTGTTGTTTTAATCAACAAGTCAGTTTCTGCCCACATATCTAAATTAAGGTATCTTAAAAGTGAACACTTCTCAAATATTACCCTTCATAAAACTACAACAAACATACTTTCAAATGCCTTTGCTCACCTTGTACTTGGACTGGAAAAGAAACAAATACCAAATGAAAATAAGGAAAAATCAACCTGACTCTGTAAAAGAAAAATTGTAAATGACACACCACCAAAATTAAGATTCACTAACCGGTATCCCTTTCATTTGTTTTGTCCCAATACTGATGCAAAATTTAGATTTAAAACTTTATGAAAAAGTATTTGAAATCCAAGCATAAAAAGAAGATCAGCCACGTTAAAAGTCTTGTGGAACAGGATGCAACCTTTCCAACTCCTTCAAAAGGATGTGGATGGAACTGCCATGTTGCAAAGGCAACAATGAAAAGAATACACTGTTTATAGTCCACAGTCTCCTTCCAGTGAACAGAACTCAGGACGATCTACTTTTGCACTATTTTTATTGTCACATATTTATTTGGAGTAACTAGGAAGGAACTTTCCATGGCTGATTTAGTTGTATGGCAGTCTATATACAGAATCCCCTTTTCAGTTAAGTTTACGATATTGTTTTGAGAAATACTGTAACTGGCAATTTGGGGCCTTTTCCAAACCAGAAATCAAAGCAACAAAAATAGAAAGGAAAACGCCAAGAATTATTTATTGTTGTAATGGGCAGAGACAACACAGAACAGCAAAGAAGTCCAAGAATTAATACAGACACTTAGACTCTGTCATTTAACTAACAGAGCTAAAGAAAAAGAAAAGGGATAAAAATCTCTCAAAACTAAAAAGGCTGCAAGCTATATGTTTATTACTACTACCTTGAATTGGTAACATTCTTTTTTGAAGAGTCTGGAGTCACTTGATCATACGATAAACTCAGCTCTCCTTAAAAGCAACTCACACCTCATCTTAGGATTAAGGAAGAACCCTGAGGAATACAAAGAGGCATAACCCCAAAGACAAAAACTTCCTTCTCCCACCTCAAGCTAGGGGAGTGTTGTAATTCTGGGCAGCACTGTTTGTGACCAGTTGGCAATTACAAATAGGTACAACAAGCAACTTCTGTTTGTTTTAATGCAAAACACAGCCAACTAAAGCTCAGCACATTTAGGTTTACTCAGAGGGCAAGCACAAGTTCAAATTCCTACAAAAATGCACTAAGTTTGCTTCATAAATCTGGCAGACTTACTGAATTCAAACTAAAATTAATTTTTCAAACATACTTGCATAATGTTCAAGACCAATTACATCCACCTGCTAGAACACTGTTTTACCCAGTTTCATTATCTCTTCCCTACTTTGTATTCCCGTATTCTCTCTCCATTTACTCCAATTGCTCTTCAGATCTACTTGGCTTCTTTCAGTTCTCCTGTCCTCCTTCTTTCCTATTTGTGACTCAGAATTACAGTAGCAACCTCTAGTTTGCTCCCTTCAACTCCCTCAAATGGGAAGAGCATCTCTCACCATTCCCAACCATATACTCCAGTCTGTCTCAAGAGGCCAGTGATGGTCATTGGCATTACTTCAGCCTCCTTTGGAGCTACAAAGCCTCACTGTGATTAAAGGCAAGTTTGAATTTGTGTACAAGTCATCACTGTCCAGATGTATGCACAACCAAATGCTGGCCTAAGTTATGTTTATCCAGCAGCTGGGAAAGAACCCATCACAACTCATATTCCCTTACTTCTGCGCACAGGTGTGCAAACAGCATGATCCTCTTCCCAGAAGAGTTTCAGAACATCTACCCTGCTTTACCACAAATTCCTCAAACAATCACAAATATCCTGTGGTGCGGGGACATCAATTATTTATTTTAGGCTTCCAGTTGTCCCAGAATTCAATCTCACCCCACACAAAGGCTGGAGTGTGATAAATCAGTTCCCAAATCGCAGAACAATACAAAGGAAAAAGGAAAGGGTGACACACAGTTGCTGCCCCCCACCTGGTCTCGCACTCCTGAAACACAAAAAGCCAGAGATAGCAGACTATACCCACAGTAACCAGTCTGATGCCAGGACCAGACAGAAGGCCACCAGCTAGCAAGTTCAAAACTGCTTTCACAAAGCTAATTATTAGACTGTCATTACACTAAAATCCAAGTCAATTTTAGCCTCTGGCTACATTTTAAAAGGTGTTTTCAACCCCTGAAGGCAAACTACTTGGTAGCCAACAAGCCATTCAAACTGGTGAGACTGGTGCCCTCTCCAACTGGTGGTATCTCCAGGTACGTCACCCACTGCATCACTTTGGTATTTGCACGTATTTACTGCTCAACAGAACACCTCTTTTTTGCAACATATTCTTCTTCCAGAGGTTGAGCAAGTGCTTGTAAAGTTTCCAGAACCCATTGGGAACTTAAAAGCTCCTAATCCAAGTTTATGGAAGCAATTGTAGCAGCTTTCAAATATCACTTTGATTGCCTTCAGCCTATATGCTTTATTAAAGGATGGACTAGAAAGCACTGAGTAAACTGTATTTTCTCTAACATGAGAAGCAGACTAAAATCAATTCAAAGCATTTCTAATTCTTGTAGAGCAGAACACATTATCCTCCCCCAAACACTAATTCTAAAACTATTTGCCTGAAGTACCCCTCTACTCAAACAGTTTCCATTTTGTCCTGTAATTCACATGGCTGCTAAAAAACGTCTTTATAATACCAACAACTTTCTGGAAAAAGACAGGCTCATACACCATGCTGTCCTATCACAATTGCAGATGTGCTTTCCACTTATCAGAGCATTCAATATTGTATAAAATATACGAGCCTGCATCTTACACACCTGAAAATATCAGGTGACAATGTCTTTAAAAGGTTTTTGTAAACTGTAGAAACAGTGTGAGGGGAGCTCAGCCCTGTGCCCAACCAGTGCAGAGACCTCAGTCAAATCACCTGATTTCATGCTGTAAGATCTATGTAGGGCAGCATCAAGAAACTGCGAAGAAACAGTATTACCCTGCACTGACAAACTCCCCACTCTCTTGCAATAGGCACAGAACAAATGCTGCTGCTGACAAAAAACACTGAACTTCCCTCTGCGCGTCTAAACTAAGACAGCTTCACACTTCTAATTGGATTCCCACATCTCCAAATGC
This sequence comes from Cephalopterus ornatus, assembly GCA_013396775.1. Taxonomy (NCBI): domain Eukaryota; kingdom Metazoa; phylum Chordata; class Aves; order Passeriformes; family Cotingidae; genus Cephalopterus; species Cephalopterus ornatus. The sequence goes on from VZRE01011845.1 coordinate 5,600, forward strand.
CAAATTGGAAGAGAGAAGCTGTTTACTTCGATGATGATGGCAAACAGCAGAACTGATTGTGCATAATTTTTGGAACTGCTTGTTTAATTTCGGAAATCAGCTTCTTTCAACTGATTTTTCCGAGTTGACTGTAGTTATAAGAAATGCTACAACACTACTAGCACAGGCTGAAGAATATGAGCTTTAATACAGGCTTTCCAATTCTTCCTTTTAGGTACAAGTTTCAGCAGGTGAGGTGAATGCCTTGTGCATACAATGACTACATGCTAACTTACAACTGGTCTCCCCACTAGGCTTGATGTCCACCTTGCAAAGCAAAAACCTGAAAATCCAAAATGCCTTTAAAACTCAAAACCACTTCCTTCATAAAAATCACTCCCAAGAATTATTTTCACTGTTCTAAAAAAAAATTAAATTAATATTGCTGCACCAAAAGTCTATCAGACTTTAAAATGCTGTTAATTTCACCTTTAAACTAGTCACAAAATACGACTGGCATACACAAAATACGAATCACATATTTTCCTCAGTTGACATACAGACAGCAGTATCTGACTAGACATCATGTCTGTATTTAAGACAATCCCTAAATATAAAACCTGACCAGAAGTTTCTACAATCAACAAGTCAATTGGTATACCAGAATAGCTGCTCTTCCAAGAAAACTCCAGGTACAAGTAACCAGCTGCCAAGTACAGCTCACCACATACCAGGGCTGGTCTGAAGCCTGTTTACCTATTCCATTATCTTAAAAAGCAATGGTGATGCCAACAGAGATCTCTAGGCACTGACAGGATTTCTTTAGTAAGTACACCCATCTTCCATCCCCCTCCTTTCCTCATAGTTGACACAATTTGTAATCCGAGGGCTTCATCAGTACCCAAGACAAGTACCTCGCTCTCATTTGTCTATTGGTGGAGGAGAGAGGGATGGTAAGAACATCTCGAAAAAAAATAAAAAAGAAAATGTTACTAACTGGATGAAGCTGAAGCCTTACTGTTTCAAGTCATAACTACAGACTTTGATTTGCAAAAAAACCAGTCTTTGCTGTTTCAGGTTTTTTCAACTATCAGTATGAATGAAACAATGAAAAACTGTTTCAGTAGTGTTTTCCAGCCACTGCCACGATAAACCTCAGTTATAAGCACAGAAAGTTTCAACCTACTGTCTCCGCCTTATGAGGCAAGTCATCTGCACATAGACCTGTGTCCGAAAATCATTCTGCAGGTTTCCATCTAAGGAAGGAAACTGCTACTCAAGGAAGGATGTCTGCCAGCCTCCAGGACAAACATGCAAGTGCCTTTAGTCTTTAACTATGTTGTTACAGGTGTGGTTAGACAAGGCTGTTAAGGTGACCTAATACTTACTGCTTTGCTGTCATCAAAAGGGACACTCCTTTCTGCCCCCCTCTCCCCGTAGCCATACCGTCTGCCCCATCCCTTGTCATCTTAACTACAAAAATAAGCCAATTCAACTGGCTACCCTGGCAGAAAACTGTTTGCTCTCACAGAGTTAACTTTCTGATGAATAAGCAAGTTCAACCACCTCACTGTGTGGTCATGTAAGTTCCAGTGAGACCATACAGAAAGTAGTAGGAATATGGCCAGTAGTAGAAGCCCCTTTTGATACCATGAGAAAATTCTGCTGAACTAACAACTAAATGCACTCCAAAGTTATGTCAAAAAATTATATTCAAGAGAAGCATCAAAATAGATTACAACCTAGGACTTCCAAGCAAAACCCTAGGCCTTGCCAAATACATTTAAAAGACACTATACACGGGTACAAATATAAATATACAATTATATAAATATATATCATTTATTTCACAGGGTTTGAAGACATGTAAAGGCAATTTTTGACCTCATGTACAAGTTACTGCTGCTATTTGCTGTTCATGAAAAATCATTGAACAAAAAATTGGGACGGCAGTTCAGTATCTGTTACAGAATATCATTGATTTAGAAGACTTTCAGGGCTAAACAGATCTGAATACTTCTGTTAGAGAAGTAATTTCTAGGCCTAAAATACATGTGCAGTCCACGAACAGAAAAACCATTACAGCAATGGAGACTTCTAATTCCAATGCCCTCTTGAGGGCATCCACTTCCTTGGTCAACACTTCTCAGAAAAAAAGAAAGGGTTAGAAGAATAACCTGCTGGTTCTCTCCTGTCTCCTGAGCAAGGTGCCAACAGAGAGAAGTGGCTAATTATTTTGTTGTTGTAACTTATTTCATTATAATACTTCAGTGATTCCAGTGGCATCTGGCTCATCAAAATTGACTTCACCAGAAGTTTCACATCAAGTGTTTTGTTAGATATTATGATCAAAATTCATTAGTTCAAGTGATGAAAAACTGTCTTTATGTTATGTGTGAGTATGACTCATCCTCAAGTCAGGATACACACCACTGCTCATAATCGTTACTTTCAGTGGTAAACAAGTAGTGACAAAAACAAGAGTTACAGTCAATGTATCACACAACAGACTGCACTGAAAGAATGGCACCTCACGCTTTAGAAATAGAAACAAGAAAGGAAACTTCATTAGTAACAACAGAAGCTGATGTGCAAGATGACAAGTCAACAAGGGAAAGCTGAGTAGCCACAGAAGCAGATGATACCTGAAGAGTGATACTAAATAAAGGCAAGTGTTATTCACCCTGAGAGAGAAAGAGGGACATGTTTTGCAGAAGGCAGGCAGAGAACAATGAAGGAAAACAAAGAGAGCAAATGTGCCAAAAAGGAAAATGAGAGTATGCTTACAAAAGGAAAAGTAGAAAAATGAAATGCCACATCCCTTTTTAAAGTTTTAAAGTACATTACTGAAATTACTTTCAATGAACTGGTAAGATGGTTATTTAGACAAGGAAGTGGGTCTCATGAAAATAGGAAGACAAAAATTTTCTATAATCTCATCTTTTGGGGAGTGCTTTATTTTGCATGCATTAGTCCACAGCAAAGGAAATCCCAAAAAGCAACCTCCCATCTCAAAAAAAGTACAACTATCATGGCTGGCACGACTGAAAACATGGAACAGATGACAGGGACTGAGCAGTCAGGCTTTGAGTTCAGATGCTTTGTATTGGCAAAACTGAGTAGGTAGGACCTTTGGCTTGAAAGGAAATCACCCAGACTTCTCAGAAGTACACTCAAAAGATTTCTTCTCTTCCATAAACAGATTAAAACTAACAAATGTGGGAGAAAGGAGGGGAGGAGACCACAGACACAGAATATGAAGTAACTGTACTCCGCAGGGATTCAGGAGCAGAGGGAGGAAGAGGATGTTTAGTCAGTACCTTCCAGAAGTACTGAGATGAAGCTGCCCTACCTCTTCCTACCTAAATTACTTCAAACTTGTATGGAACAATGCATATTGGGTCACAGTCCCTCAGTACTTAACTAAAAAGACCAAACTCAAAAAATTTGTTAACACATATCATTTATGAACTATTTGCCAGCTACACTATAACCTTTAGAAAAAGTAGATTTGTTTAAATTCTAAGCATCCCTTGGTGGCAGCCCCTTGGGTGCACAGAGAAATCGTACAGACGTTGCAATGCATGTTGCAACCAATACCTCAGAGCTTAAGGGAGGAATCGGAAGACAGCTCCAGAAAGGATTATATCCTGGGAGTGTCCTCCTGACTAGATACAAGGGATTTCTCACTCCCCGCGACGCTACCTCTAAAACTGGGTCCTATGGATAAAACACTTGTAACCTACGCTACGCTTCCCAAAAATCTTAAAAAGGAACAATATCACGTGGATTGTGACTCCCTCAGAAAATGGATACACAAACCCACCACCATGAGGAAATATGTGACCACACTTACTACAGAACAGTGTGCTACAGCTTTCCATCTGCACTGTCACCCTGAGATAGTTTCAGAACAGTGTGCTACAGTTTTCCATCTGCACTGTCACCCTGAGATAGTTTCACGGTAGTTTATTTTCCCTGAATGAACACATAGTTATTGGAATGCAGCGTTTCACTCAGTTGACCTGCAATGGTTGTTCACGTGTCCATACCCTTGGGTGCCCATTACAGTAATACACAAGGGCTTCATAAACTGTAACTGTGCTCAGAATATCTGACAAGATAGGAGAAGGCCATTAATCAGTTTTTTGAGCTGCAGCACTGGACAAAGCACTGTTTGGCTACATCAGACAGCAGTATTGACTGAACAATAAAAACCCTGCCATGGATACAATCATGAGGTTATAAAGGCATTTTTACATTGGAGTAGCTATTTCCACATGTAATAAGAAATTGCATGTAATATGAAGTTTTTTTATACTGACCACAGCTTTCAACAGCATAAGCACTACTTCTTAAAAACTCAGAGGTAGCAGGATGGCAGCCAGGCACACACGGCTTGCCCAGGGTCTCAGGACAGCAGGAGGTGGCAGCTCAACCCAGATCTCCCAGCTTCCACATTTCTTTCATCTGTAAGATACTGCTGCTGCTCTTCACCCTGTTCTCTTTATTTTGTTCCCTGCCAGGACTGACAGAATCAAAGCTTGCAGAAGCTCTGCAACAAATCATTTTTTTTAGAGTTTATTCCACATCAGGCACAGCAATACAGGATGACAAGACGACTTATCTCTCCACTACTAATGAAAAACTGTCCTGTGACTTAACACAAGACTGGGAGAGCAGACTAAAAACTGAGATAGACCTGGGGACTGAACTGAAAGCCTCATGCAGTGGGCAGGTCTTTCTGGCTGACAGTTTCTTTAGGAAGTAGTGCTCCATGATAGATTCATTAGGCAATGCTTGCGAGGCACTCAGTGTAATGACAGGGATTAAACTATGACTTGCAAATTGATACGCTGGGTAAAAAATTAAACTTCTGCCTGAAGGGACAAATTACAAGCAAAGTTCATCTCTATTTCTCCCTGTTTTATATTCTACTCTGTTTTCTCCATAGATTCAGTATCTTGGTTACCACTGCTTTTAAACCGGTTCCCTGAGCTAATTAACCTTATGTGGTCACTAGATTGCCCATCTGTTTTTCCTCCCCACCACAAGAAGACCTGGACCTCCTGGGCCATTATCAGCCTATTCTGAAAGGGCAGAAATCTCAGGGACATTTTGGATCCTCCCATCAAACCAGCAAAAGAGGAATACTGCTCTAACTCTTTTACACTGGTTGGCAGAAGGAATCCAACTGATCAGCACACACATACCAGGCAAAAACATGCTCTGCTCCAGACAAGTCAAGATCCATGCCTTTAACTGTGAGAGGATGAAATCAAGGTCACCAAGTCACAGCATATAAATAAATAAAAGTGCGCAAATCACTAGTCCCAATGCTCTGGTGAGTTGACTCCAGCTGGATGTCACGTGCCCACTAAAGCTGCTCTATCGCTCCCCTTCCTCAGATGGACACGGAGAAGAAATATAACCAAAAGCTTATGGGTCAAGATCACCCCCCAGTTATCCTCCTGGGCAAAACAAACTCAACTTGGTGAAAAAACAAATCTCAAAAACATCTTCTCCCTGCTCTCTCTTCTTTCTGGGCTTAACTTTACTCCCAATTTTCTCTACCTTCTTCCCCCCAGCAGTGCAAAGAGACAGGCAATGAGGGTTGCAGTTGGTTCATCCCATGTTTTCTCTGCTGCTCCTTCTTCTTCAGGAGGAGGATTCCTCACACTCTTCCCCTGCTCCAGCATGGTGTCCCTCCCTCTGAAGACAGTCCTCCACAAATTTCTTCAATGCCAGTCCTTCCCATAGGCTACTGTTCTTCGCAAACTGCTCCACTTCGGGTCCCCCATAGGGTCACAAGTCCTGCCCACAAACCTGCTCCAGCGTGGGCTCCTCTCTCGACAGGTCCTGCCAGGAGCCTGCTTCAACACAGGCTTCCCATGGGGTTACAGCCTTCTTTTCGGCATCCAGCTGCTCTGGTGTGGGGCCCTCCATGGGCTGCAGGCGGATCTCTGCTCCACCATGGACCTCCACAGGCTGCATGGTGACAACCTGCCCCACCATCGTCTGCACCACAGGCTGCTAGGGAATCTCTCCTCTGGCACCTGGAACACCTCTTCCACTCCCACTCCTTCTTCACTGACCTTGGTGTCTGCAGGGCTGACTCTCTCACATATTCTCACTTCACTCCACCACTGTGATTTTCCCCCTTCTTCACTATGTCATCACAGAGCTCCTACCACCATCACTGATGGGCTCGGCCTTGGCCAGCGACTGGTCCGTGTTGGAGCTAGCTGGCATTGGCTCTATTGGACATGGGGGAAGCTTCCAGCAGATTCTCATAAAAGCCACTCCTGCAGCCCCCCACCTACCAAAACCTTGCCACACAAACCCAATACCACTGCTGAAAGTCTGTGCCACACAAACTTCTGTCCACAAACTTCTCAACCCTTGCTTTAAAGTGTTCCAGGGCTCTGTTTACACCTACATTTAACTTCACTTCTTTACCTACCCTGCCTTAAAAATCAACCCTACTTTTTTCTCTTACCCAACCTGCTTTAAAATCTTGACAATAAACCCTTAAGAAACTTGCATTAGTGAGAGCCACATCTTTTGGAGTACAGCACTCGGTGTTTACACCTAGTCACGTATAAAGTAGATATTCAGATTGCATATTGAATTATAACTACAACACACGTGTGTTTTCGTTATACCAGTGGACATCTCTGCCACCAATTACTGCCTACATCTATGCATGACAGGCCATAATAAAAGTAGCAATAGATAGAAACATTGCAAAAATAGCTGAAGCTGTAAATAAGGCCCTACATTTAACTCTAACATCAAAACTTATTTCCAAGCCATAAATTCTACAGTGGTTTAACAGTCTTTGCTTTTTTAAATTTTATTTGCAAAAACACGGTAACAGCTTAAAGCGGGTCCATCTACATTAATGAGATACATAACCCATCCAACCTCAATTCTATGCCCTATGGAGAATTCCAAACTGCTGAGGACTGGCTACTTTCATTTTCTTAATGCTACTGCCATCTAACAGGCTTCAACAGCGAAGCCACTAACCCAGAAGTGCTCAAGCTTTTCTGGGAAAAGTACTTCAGAGACAGGCAGGGACCAACCTACACACGGCCTGGGAAATTAGCATTCACAAATGATCTAGCTGAACATCACTAGGTGGGAAATAGCTCTAAATGAGACACGGGAATCTTTAGCAAAAAATCTCAAAAAAAAAAAAGTCAATTTCTCTTAATCAAGAGGACAAGCAGAACAACTAATTTCCTAACCTTTACATTCAGAACAGACTACTGCTTTAAGCACACAAAAGCTAAGCCAAACATGTTTCAAAGTGTTCAAGATCTACGGAACTGACAATTTGGTTTTCTATTTCTGTCTGCTTACCCTGCTGCTCCTGCCTGTAAACATTTTGTAGGAGGATGTGAAATTCAACAGAGGGGACTGTGAACTATGAATGACTCCACAGTGGCACATTCTTAGAAGTGCGTGGTGGTGCCTATGAGCTCACTCACACATGCTAACGTCACTGGCTTTAGGGTCAATTCAAGGCAGCTATAGCTCTACTTGGTTACAGCTGAAAATCAGTTCATTAATGTCGAAGTGCCCCTTCCTCATCTCTAGTGGTAATTTGAAGACAGAAGGAAGAAAAAAAGGGGGGCGGGGGGGGGAACAAGGAAAAATATGTCAATGTTTATGGGAAATTAGGTTAATAGGACACCTGGTAATACCTTCAATTCTTTGCTGGTCTTCAACTTGTAGTAAAAACACGCACTGAACACCAACATTGTATCTCATTAGGCCTAACAGTTTGATTTACCATGCTCATTTTGTCCAACTTGATGACCTGAAGACCTCTGTATTGGTTGCATAATTTACTCGGAATGCTTTCACTCTGGATTCCTCAGCTTGTGAGGCACATTAGGCAGTACGACAGCCTGTCCCCTTTGCTCCCTGGTCTGTACAAACAATATAATCAGCCACCTGAACTAGTAAAACATGATACAAAAAACATCCTAAGGTCTTACCTACAGAGGGCTGAGGAAAGAGTAAATTAAATAAGATTAAAGTGAGACACATTACACACAGGTATTCTTACTTGAAATTCGGTACGCACAACTCACCTTTACCACACCTTGACCTGATCAACCAAGGTCAATGCAACTGCTTTATCTCCACAACAAGGAAAAGGCTGACTTCATAATAACATTTAAAAGACAGAACTTAACAGTTGAGCACAACATTGTCTAAACATATCAGAGCAACTACTCATTGTATAAACACATTGTTTAAGAACTTCTCATTGCTTCTCCAAATCAAAGCCTTCGTTGATTCAGTCATCCACTTGTATCATACCTAAGACTTATATCAGAAGAACCTGCTACACATGGCACACCATATCATTAAGTGTCTGAGAAAAAGGACAGATGTAGGTTTGTTTCTCCACCAATGGTGGTTTTTCCATCAACTGAAGGCAACGTACAGGGCTGCTCGCTGTAGAACACAAATTGTAATAACAAGGGACTTGGAACCTCAACATCCCAAAAGGTGGCAAAATTACATCTTCTGTTTTATAGACACACATGTGAACAGATGGAGGGAAAAAATTATAAACCAAACGAGGGCCCAACATCTGCTTTTAAATACAGATGCTGTTTTACCCAATATGTTGCAGTTTTAAGTCCATTAAAGCAGTAAAAAAGAGAACATCACCTAATCTGTTTAATTCTAAAAATTATCATTTTAACAACTTTGGTATAGCTTAAGGCTAGGATAAGATGCATCATATATCCCCCACATATTTGTTACACCACTTCTATAAAACCAGTACATAAAAGTACACCACATGGAACAAAAGGACAAAATGCAGCACAAAACTCAGCATCTCAGAAAACCTTTGTGTCTTTTGCTCATCAGAAATGCACACGCTCAGGCAGGGAAGCGGAAAACTTCAATGTTCCCCATCTATAACACGCAATCAAGCTAAAATACGTAAAAGCCATCATGGCACCACAAGCTGATTTTACCACAAACTCAAGCAAAACAGGATAATGGTTCCCTTTATTACCACAAGGCAAAACATTTTTAACCATGCAGGGATTTACTGGAGTTGGAACCTCTCCAGCATACACTGCCCTGCCAACCACAGATCAATCCATCCAGTGACCCAAATTCAGGAAAACCAAGTTCAGACTAAACATCTCCAAGCACAACCACTCTTCCCCACCTGTAGCAGGGCTTGACTGAAATGAAGTAACATTGTCACTGCTGAAGTAAAGCACATCTATATGGAAAAAAATAAATAAATCAGGAGACCAGGGCCTCTTTGAGTACTTTCCACTACTTATGAATAAGGTGTTTGGTGTCTGCACAGCTTCCAACTTCATAAACTCATTCAGCTTCAAAATATGTACTACCACAGGGAAGTAACACTAACTTCTGCCAAAAGAGAGCACATTCCCATCAGCTTCATGGCAGTGAGCAACACATTTGACTCAAGTACCATCCAAAGGCTTGTAGCTACTGTACAGGAGCCCTAGAGATGAAAATCACATTTCGCATTAAAGACTCATCATGTTATAGGATAACTCTTAGGAGGAAAATTATGCATTTTACCTTCTTTGGACTTCAGACTTCCACATACAGGGAACTAAATGATGAGACAAAGCCAACAAAGCAGAAACTTGAATGGAAGTCAAGATTTTATCAACCATTAGATTTGGTTGTGATAGAGGATCAAAGAAAAATTTTTAATACTCTGACAACTGCAAGAACAACATCTTAGAGCTATTAGCACAACACAAGAAACAACACTTAAAAAGCAATAAACACATACTTCATAACTCTTTCCATAGCAGAAAATTCAGTGCACCATTATTTCAATATTCCAACAGAAACTCATCATGTTTATTGCCGGAATAAAGCTTCCTAAGGCCGAGCTAAATATACAGAGTATTTTTTTAAAATTTAGAGAAACAACATTTGTTGCACTCATTTAAGTATTTAGCCAATTTCTTACCATTAAAACAAGGAATCAACCACTCTACTGTGTAAATAATCTAGTGTTGTCTCAACAAATTATCAGTGGCTTTCCCTAAGCACACTGCATTTTCTGAGAATTTGTAAGTGGATATAAATCATAAATATGAAAGCAAGAGAATCCTTCAAGATCACTCAAAAACCCTAATATTCCCTATCAGCCAGAGACCCCAACTATTGTTTATAAAGTTCGAATATATTTGCATTCTTTGCAAGTTACACTGAAAGACATGAAACCCTTCACACCCTCAGAGCAGTAATTATGGCCATCACTTCAGACACCAGCATTTCAAACAAAAATCTCTTTACAGAGGATCCTATAGATAATTACTGATTTTCAGAATTTTCAGCAGTACTGTTTTTCCCACTAACAGTCTACTGCGAAAAAGAATGCTTCTGAGAGCAATCTTACTGTACTTCCTTTGGGAAGAGAGGAAAATGGGAAATTCTGAAGGCAGGCATTTTTATTTAAGTACAGTTTTAGCCTCATATTCAATGGACTGTGGCCAGATTACATTTCAAGAAATTCTGAGTAGAACCATGTTATTTTTTTTCTGCAAAACAATAAATTCTGAGCCCTGGATCACAAGCAAAAACAACAACTGTAACTTGGGTGTGTACTGGGGGAAGCATGGAGGCAAAACAAATGAGTCTGAACACACAGGGAAGCACGAAGGCCAAGAGCTGGTGGCAGAGGGACATACAGTCCATGTGTTCTGTACTGTTCCCAACCAAGATAAAGCTTTATCTTGGATAATTATTGCAAATTATTCAAAAAATAAAATGTTTATTGAAATGTCTTATTTTTAAATATCAACCAATAATATTAGAGTTTATACTTCTTCGGCTACAACTTTTTACACAAAAAATCAGATTGAGAGCCTAGTTTGTCAGCAACTAAAGGGCAAAGCCTACTTACAAAATTAGGCCAAAATAGTTCCAGTCCTAGCATGTAGATGATTATTTAAGTTGAATTAATATTTTCAAGAAAGACATGGGCAAAATGATCTTAATTCCTCTTTCTGGACCCACCATCAGGAAACGTGCTAGCAGTCAGGGGAAACCAAGGAGGGCCACACTTGGCCACGCACAATTCAAATGCAATATTTCACATCTTCATTGTAACTGTGGTTATTTTATGGCCTCCCTACAAGGCGGAACATCACCCTCAGACATATGCAGCAGCTTACATGGTCTCAGCACCTCAGGCAGTTAGCAATAGGACAAGGGGGCATGGGCTTAAGCTCTGCCAGGGGAAATTTAGGCTGGATATTAGAAAGAAATTCTTTACAGAGAGAGTGGTCAGGCATTGGAATGGCCTGCCCAGGGAGGTGGTGGATTCACCGTCCCTGGAGGTTTTTAAACTGAGGTTGGACATGGCGCTTGGTGCCATGATCTAGTGAACGGACTGGAGTTGGAGCAGGGTTGGACTTGATGATCTCTGAGGTCTTTTCCAACCCAATCGATTCTATGATTCTATGATTCTATGATTACACAAATGGGTTTGGTGAACTAAACCAGATGGTTCTACATCAAAAAGGCTAAGTATTTTGGCTTTCACACACACAAAAAAATTAAAACCCACAATAAACAAGAAGCCTTTAAGCCAGAGTTTGTAAGTGCAAGCCTGTTTACATCCGGTTTTCAACTGCATGTGACAGCACTGGAAGAGGCTGACACCTCATAACCAGAAGACGTGATCTGCCAGGCTTTACAGAAGTTGTTGCAAGGTTGTGCCAAGAGCTGAGCAAACTTCTAAACCCTGCAGTGACCAAGCTACTCCAAATGACCAAGTGATTACTTTGTAAATACAAGTAATTTCACTGCCTGCTGTGTTAAAGCTTTACAACAACCAAGAGAGCAGAAACGCCCCCACAGAGCACCTTAAACTGGTGCTTCATTTTTACGTATGATTATTTCTTTTTATCTGCCACAAACAAAGCGCACCCTCACTCTGGCCTACTTGATAGCAACAAAAAAGCATGTTATTTTCATGGAGCAGACACATTTACAGCAAGAGCTCAGTGTACTCATGGCAAGTCCTCCCAACACTACACATAGCTGGTAGCATCCTGTAGGATCAGAGGCAGGTCTCTGTTCCAGCAACAAACAACACTGTCACCAGACTGGTTAAGGCACTAAGCTCGACGGCCCAAGGACAACACACTCCATGTTACCAAAGGGAACGTAACAGCAGTGAAAAGAAAATCCACTTTAAGGTTTCCTTTAAAGCTGTGCTTATCCATCTAAGAAATGTCACTTGGAGAAAGAAAAAAAAAAAAACCACACAACAAAACGGACAACCAAGAGTTCAGCCAAAATGTTCAGTGCAGAAGAACCTTAGCAGGAGAGTCAAGAGGAAGAAGAAAAAATACACCAAAAACTCCAAACTGGCACATCTTAACCGTACATTAAAAATAAACAGAATATAAGCTGATACTTGCATGCACTTTCATTGAAATTCAACAGAATTTGAAATAAAGAAAAGTTTAGAGAGTCACGATCCAAATGAAAGCTACCTATGCTTGCAAAACCAAACTGCACTGATGTTTTACTACTTGATTAGAGTTAACTCTCTGCCAAAATGAATTTTTCTTGCTCTTGTCTGGGCACATATGATGCTGAACCTCCACACTTGCAGAAGCATTAGAAAACAAATTTTCACGATCAAACCACATTCAATACTAACAGTCTAAACTTGTCCAAGATTTTTGCCTGACATCTTGAAATAAAAAGCTCTGTAGAAAAGGTTTTGCTGTTAGTAGGTCAGAGACTTGAGAACAGTGGAAGTGGAAATAGGTGAGGCATTCTGAGCAAAACCAGTTGTTTCATTTTTTTTTTTCCCTTCATAAAATCCTTCGAGAAAAGAGGCCAAAAAGATCAGAGAAAGAACCCTTCTATCCACACCTAGAATGTATTGTTTCACTAAAAGCAAAAAGAGGCACTTAAAAATTTATTATTAACAAAAAAAAAAAAATTAAACTCACACATACCCAAAGGAAAAACTGGATGGAGAAGTAAAATTGCATTTGAAATACAACTTGAGTAAGTTTATCTAGCTGCCTTCATTTATAAGGCTTACACAATTGTGTTAAGGATCTTCTGCACAAAACATGGCATGTACTTTCTCCCTATTCAAAATTCTCCAATACACTGAATTTATAGATAAATAATCTAAACACTGAACTTAAAAATCCAAGCTGTCACACTAATGGCTTACAGGAGGCCATTCTAACAGTATAACCCCATTCACCTCAATAATTTCACAGAAAGTTAACCGTATCTTAAGGCATGTCTACAGGGTTTTCAAATCAACCTGGTTTCCAGTACACCTTATCATGCAGTTCTAGACACTAGATTCTCTCACGACAGATACTGCATCCGACTCCCCCCTCTAAATGTCACACAATCCAAGTTTAAACCAACCTGCACAAATGACGACAGCTAAAAGCAATTTAAACTTCAAGTGAGACGTGTTCCTTGCATAATACTCAGTCCCTGAACTCTGATTACAACCAGAACATTCTGGTAGTTATGGACTTTAAAATGAGAAGGGGATTCCCCCAAATAATATGTGAGCATTCCTAACATGCTAGAGGCAATGACAAAAGACGTTAATGCCTCTTAAAGAATGGCAGAAAACTTGAACAAATACTCAGTACAGGGTAGAGTTTAATTTATTTATTTTCTCCTGATGGAAAACATTCAGGAGAAACACTGACCCTATCCCACAGGAAAATGCCTTTTTTTTTTTTAACAGGTCTCAAATCTTAAATAGGACTGAGAAACTAGAAAACAAGTCTGCTGGTATAGAAAATTCCTAAACTGAATGCAAGTCAAGACAATTCAACATCCGATAAAGCTACATGGCTGTTCTAGTTACTGCTGGCCACAAAGAAACATTTCATACACATTCATGAACAACTAAATTAGAATGTTTCTATTTATGCACTTCAGCTTTATTCCAGCCACTTTAGTGGTCTGGATGAAGGCACACAATTGTTCTTTAACAAGAGCAACCAAGGCTTTTTCTTCAAGACACAACAAAGGATGTCTCCATATATGCCAGAACATCCCCCTCAGCAAGGCTGAAGTTGGTTTTCTGAGGGTTATGTTGTTAGTGTTATCAAATCATGAAAGCTTATCAGCTTTAACTTCTCACATATATCTTACAATACGCAGAAAAGTGAAAAAATCTGTTAGGTTCCCAGAGGAGTCCAACTTCTTCTTACTGAAGGAAGCTACAGCCTTGAGTGTGTACTCCATCAAGGCAAGTCTTTAAGATGCATAGTTCTTCTTGAGGAAAGACATTCTAAAAAATCTTTTTCATTGGGTGGGGAGAACAGAAAATAGAGACACTGAAGCAGAAACATATCCTTTTACAAATTCAGTGCCCTTGTTTTTACACAAGCAGTGTACTTCGAGAAGTAAATGCAGTAATTAAACTACTGTTTGCCCACTCTGCCCTCAAAGTATTTACAGAGAAAAAAATTAAATCTACATCTTCTCTATTTTGCTAAAATTAAGACAACTATCATCAGTTTCATTTCCTTGTTTGCCTTTCCCCCGATATCCTCGCTTGTACTGAATTCCCCTTTTGTGAAGCCCAAGTAATCAGGTGGGCGCATAGTGTTCTTCATGTGGCCTCAGCAGCAACAACTACATCTCCTCTATTTTTCCCTGTCTCCACTGCAGAACACCAACCCAAATCACTGACCACATTTACAACTCCTTTGTTCAGATGCCTCAGTCACACCAGTGTCCCTGTGCAGAACCTTGTCCGTGCACACTTCCAAATGACAGGCTTTCAACGTCTGAGCTCTCCACGTTACAGCATCCAATTCCTAAGGCACCTGTATTCGTGGCCGCTGGAGCGTTCCTGCTCACATGAGCAAAAGTAAGAATCTGTCCCATATTAAAGACTGTTTAAAAATAGAAAAAAGGCAAGATGCAGTGAAATAAAAAGAGTATAAATTTTACTGCTGTTTCTCAGATTTTCTTGAATTGCTTGAGACCTCATATTTTCTTCCCACTGGCAGGAGTTTGAAGAGTGGCACAATGAAGTATTTCTCCTTCATTCACTGCCAAGACGACTGTTCTCCTCCCCTATAACAAAAGCAGTGCTTTTGGGTACACGGCATGACTTAATTAGCATGCTTAGTTAAAAACTTCCCAATTGGATCTGCTGATCTGCATATCAATTTTAGTCCAAATCTAGAAACTTAGCCCACTTGCATATGCTTCTACTACCATCTCTGAAAAGGTACAAAAGCCAACATCCAAAGAGTTCTGAAATATTTTAAAAACATAGCTAAGACATTGTAGCATAGAAAACTTCGAATTAACACTGATTTCTTTTTTTAAACTAAAAGTGCATTTTTTAAACCAGACCCATTTTCAAGTTTGCCGTTCCACTTACTCTTTTCCCTCAAAAAACATTCTTATCTTTGTAAAACATATCTGCATAAAAATGAGACTCACAAAATAAACCCTACCTGTGAGTGTAACGTCAGTTAACCTCCGGCATTACAAACAATAAACTCCACATTTTACAGATAAGTCCATTCAAGAGCTGTGGTTCCTTGTGGTTTCAAGCACAAATACTGACTACACCAAACATAAAAGGATCAAGAAAGTGAGATGTGAGCATTTAAATCAGAAGTCTTTAAAGATGGAGACAAGTTACTAGTATTTTACAAATACGGAAGCGAAGCAATGAGTACTTTGCTCCATTTTTTTTCTTCATGAGAAAGTTACTTCGATGATTAACTTAAAATTTCAGTTCACTTACCAACTGCCTCACGCTCATCTAACACATCCTGAACTCAAAGATATGCTCAGGGAAGAGAGAGAATTTATTTATTTTAAATTTTGTTATTAATAAGTTTAAAGCCTCATTTCCAGAAAACTCAGTAATCTGAACAGTTCCAATAATCCAAGAAGACCACTTGGTTAGGCTCTACCTTAACTTCTTTCCTTGCTGCCTTTTCTGATGCCAGGTTACTTTGTTGACTTCTTGTCACTGTCACAGCACTGAAGCTGAAGAATGCCAACTGAGGCATCCCAGTCTCTCACAGCTATCAACAGGGAAGGGGAACGAGTTTTCCACAATACTCAAGTCGTAAACTCTTCCATCATTCAGACAATGACAGCTGCAGACAAAAAAAGAACTATACACCCCACCAGCCTAAGCCATCTAAGAGATGGGACTATTTTGTGCATGTCAAAGTCAGAGCAAACACTAAGCAAAGCCTTAAGCAAAGCACTGCCTAGAAACGAAGTACAGCAGTCTCCAGCAAGAGCCTTGCTTACAGCTAACCATCTAATACTGCCATCAGCCAAAGATTTAAAAGGGATAAAATAAAAGGCTTTTTGGACTACTACTGTATCATAGGAGGACTCTGGCATAAAGTTTCTGGGTTATCATTTCTTCTCTCTCATTTGAGCAGAATAAATGGAAAAAAATTAATGACATCTATTATTTAATATTCAAAAATCACATGGATTATGGAAGTAAAGCATCAACAGAACTTTACAGTTCAGTTACATTTACAGTGGTGCAGGATTCGGACCTTCCACAGTAACTTCACACGTGTACTACATTAGACTGTAGCTAGGAGAGGCATAAAAAAGCATTTGTTAAATTCCAGTCAAAGTCTCTGCATCAAAAGGGAAACCATGTACCAGTGCAGATGATCATTTTTGCTCTAAAATATTTTTATAGTTTTTCATGTGAGAACTCTAGACTTCAGAGTTTCACACATCCATCTTATTTGTATGTCAAAAAGCTAGGTATAACTCAATTAAAATCCATAAAAAATTTAGATTATAAAGTGACAAAAGGCAACTCTTTGATTTAAGATCCACATCAAATCTTTGAACCAGGGCACTAATAAAACGCAAACAATATAACTAGCTACATTTCACAAATGTTCAAGACCAAGACTTTATTTTCTTCCTTGGTTCATACTCTACGGAATTGGTTTCTACACGCCATCTTCAGACACTCATCCTTTTATAAAATTAAAACTAAAGCAACTGCTGTGAATAGACAGTTATATATTAAGGGGCAAATCCTGCACTGGCAATATACACCCAAATAATACACTCAATGTTCTTTTGGGCAGATAGATACCCCTAACAGAAGCTTGGTACTTACACAGCTACTGCAGTAGGATCCTTGTCTACGCTTGAAGCTCTGAGCAGTTCTTCACTTGCACTAAATTCTTGTGTGTTGAAGTAAGAACCACAGGATCAAAAATTGAAGGAAAGCATTGTTTTTTTCAGGACCCACACAAAGCAAGCTCTAGAAATCCCCCACAGAAAGTCTGTGGTTCTCAACTGCAGCACAGGACTACCAAACTAGAGCAAGTTTTCATTTGAAAAGCACTTACATCAAAAAAACAAATTCAGAGCAGTTATAAACGTCTGACTAAAAACACTCCCCAACCACTTTTCCTAGCACAGTACATTTACCTAAAACTCCAACGCTAAGGAAGTTCTTTGAGACTAGCTGTAAGAAAGAATTTTGTTTACAAGGGTAGTGAAACACTGGAAGAGGTTGCCTAGAGAGGCAGTGGATGCCCCATCCCTAGAAACGTTCAAGGTCAGACTGGACGAGACCCTGAGGAACCTGATCCACTTGAAGATGTCCCTGCTCGTTTCAGGGGGTTGGACTTAGATGATCTCTCTAGGATGATCTATCTAGCTTTGAAGTGTTAAAGCTGTGACCAGTGTCAAAAATTTTTATCTTCATATCCAGTAACTGCCAGCAAGATGCCAGTAACACAAGGCTACTTCATCCCGAGAGAGAAGGAAAAGGAACAGTGCGCTCTAACTGAAATTCATCCCAAGACCATGCAGAAATAACTGGAATGACATAAAATAATTCCATAGGGGACTACAGGCTGTCTTAATTAAAACCTCTCCAAACTTCTATATATAAACTACCTGGCAAACATCTTCATTTTTCAAACAGGCACTACTGGGAATCTGACAGCTTTCCTAATCTATTCCAGTTCCTGTTCTTAAAAGTTGACTCAACTAACTTAATGTTTGCTGCAGTTGAAGCCCACAAATTGTTTCGTCTCCAGCAGGTGAGACAACATCTTGGCCTTTTCTTTCCAGCTATCTTTTGTGTACTGAGAGAACATTATCAAAAGAAATCTCCCTTCAGCCTCCTCTAAAAAAAGAAAAAAAAAATTATCCAAAGTGTTATCCAGTGTTCCCTTAAAGCACATTTTCTAGACCTCTGACCATTCTCCTTTGCTACAACTATCCTTCTCCCAGTGCAACACCAAAACTAGATGCTGTACTTTAGCTCATTAGCATGCCAAGTCAGAAGGCTAACTTCATGTATTTTCCATGACACTGCTGTAAATACATCTGGTAAAAGATTTGCTTATTCTCCAACATCAGCTGACCTGTGGCCATCATGCAAACATCTAACTCCAGATTCTCCTCCGCAGATCCACCTTCCCTGTTACCCGCCCCCCGTTATCTGCACAGCCAAATCTTACTGAAGACTAAGAGACAACATCTGCCCCTCTTATATTTCATCCTACTTAGGTACCACCGCTTTGTCAAGATCATTTTGAAACACATGCTCTTTAGTCATTGGAGCACCACTGACAGAGTGCAATCTGCAGGTCTGGAAATTTTACTCAGATCAGCTGCAAAAGAACTTATTTCTACACTAAAGAAGATTCTGCAGAACCCCCCTGACCCACCCTTCTAGTCTGAGCATGAGTCCTGACTAACTTCAAAGGAACATATATTTCATAATGGTTGCAGATCCTTCTTAGACAAACAAAAGTCTGATTTTCTGCCAAAATGCATAAAATAGCTAACGCTGTGAAAGCGAGCAGTGACAATGTAACGATATTTCATTTTTAAGATGAGATATACTGGGTCAGATCAAGTCATTTTCCTGTCTTAGAGAGCAGCCATAAGCAAACACCCAAAAGAATAACATCCAAGCAACTAACAAGAGGCATGCATACAGATACACACCTTAAATTATATATACACAGATGGCCTCTATTTTAAGCACATTTGGTAACTTTACCTAACAATAAATTACATAGTTGTCCAGCATGGCATCTTGTTGCCCAGATCCAACATCAGTTTAAGGGAACAAAGAGCTCTCAGCTGCATGAAGCCAAAAAAATGAAAATGATGCAGTGACAGAATTCCTGGAGGGGAAAAAAAAAAAAATCAACAGATTCCATAAAAGTAGACACTTGAAGTTTTAAACGGATGATGCATTTTTACACAAGCACTTTCATGCCACATCATTGACTCCATTTACCAGCACGTTCCATGGCTGATCTGTTTTTAGGAGGTTTCATTTATGTGGTCTACATATCCTTTTCTTCAAAGAACAGCACTGGGATGGGTCACTGTGTAAGAATCTGAAGAGCACAAAATTTTTTAAAAGGGCAGTTTTGAACAACTTCTGGAGGTTTTCAGTTATTTATCCTAGTGGCACAGAGGAATATTCTTTTTCTTAATCCTATGCCAAGTTGAAGCAAAAGTGATTCATAACTGCCTACTTTCCTGCATTTTACAGAAGAAAATACACTCTTGAACTTAGAGCAGCAGCACCAGCTCTCAAGTCAAACTTCCCAGCTTCCATTATGTCACTATTGTTCCACTCCATTTTTCACAACATTTGAAGAATGACACACTATATAGTCTACCTCAGGATATCCAAAGAGGTATATTTTACAAAGGAGAACATTTCATATATAATTTACAAATCTGGCAGAATGTTAAAATTATTGCATTAGGTCTTTGTATTTTCATTTAAAAATGGGGGGAAGGTAGTTTGAGGTAGTTGTAGGTTTAATGTTTAATGATTTACTTTCTACCTAAGCACAAAAACAAGTAATACATCTGCCAGAGACAATGCTACACATAGAATAATTTCATATATTAGGGCTGAAGAAGTTGTAAGAAATAACAGTGGTCAAATAATGACTACCTAACTTGCTGTGTGTTTCCTAAGTATGAGTAGGTTTCATTTTAATACAGACAGAATAAGAAATCAAAGTTAAACAGCACAAGAGATGTCCAGAGAAATTCAAGTTATTTCAACAACTCTCTTCAGGAGTTCAGGAACATCTTCTCTCTTTAGTGTCAGATGAAAGCTAATTATTCCTCTCCATATGCAAACAAATTCCCTATACCTTTATTAACTAGTTTTCCTGATAAAATCCTGGACATTGACTGAATTTTTAGAAACACTTGCCTTTGTTCTCTACTATACTTAGAAATAACAGGTCTTTCAAATACATTACAGTCATAAAAAAATTGCACCTACAGTCTCAAAGCAAAACTATAATACCCAACAGTCCTCAGCACCAACACTTTGTTCTCTTTGTTTCATAAATGCCCTGCATCAGTTCCACAATTTAATGGACTACTGATCTATTTTCCATACACTTCTCCCTCATATTTCCCAGTAAAATATTTAGCATAGGAGCACACCAGACAGAGATGCCACCCCTAGAAACCTTGATTTTGAGGTTTTTTCCCCTGCAAGAATTATAAACTCCCTTCACACAGACTGAAGGCACCCCTGGCAAAGACTAGGTGAGGATGGCTCACCTCTGCAGGTGAACCCCTACACCGGCAAATCCCAGTGCACTATGACTTTGGGACTTCACTGGAAGCACAGCAGCACACAAGAATGCTGGGAGAGGTGACAGCACCACAGAGCAGAAGACATTGGATTACACACTAAGTGTGAATAGCCACAATAAGCAAGTTAAAACCTACATCTCGCCAGTCTTCCCAGGTACTCAAACAAGAATACCATGAGCAGCTTTTCATGTAACGATAAACTTTTGTAGTCACACATTTAGAGCAGCCTGTAAAAGCCTTAAGGCAGAAGCTTTAAAGCAAAGCCTTCACACATGGTCTAGGTTTAAACTCCAGATCTCAGAAACCTAGATCACCTCCTCTCCTCCATATTTCTGACAGTGCATATGGGTGTGTCTTGCTACACTCAAATACATGTAAAGAGTAAAAGAGTAAAAGGAGTTGCTAGAGGACAATTTATCATGATTTTTTTTTTCTCAGCTGGAGCCTACTGATTTTGAACTGGTCTGCCAAGAACTCCTTCCCAATTTCAGTTGCTCTTCATTTAAAAGAAAAAAAGACAAAATTAACAAAAAAAAGCCCACCTCCAGAGTGTTCAAATAAACTAAAATAACCTAAAAGGTGTAAGTAGAGACCACATGTTCTAAACTAACTCTAGAAGAAATTTATGTTTTATAATTATGCCACCAGGTAAGAGTAAAATTAGGCTTTCACCAGATATTTTGAAATGCAGTCAGTGTCACTGTCTCAATGAGCATTTCTAAAGTATCATAATTATTAAAAGTTATGGACACAGCATAAACATTTCTGCACTACTCCCTTTTAGAGTCGGCCCACTATAATAAAATTTCCAGTCAATCATGAATTGCTCAAATATTACCACTGGAAAAATAATCCAGTCTATTATTTAAAAAAAAAAAAACCAAAACAATTCACAGGCTATTGCATAAATCTAAGTCACTGACACCAAACAGAAAATGTTGCTTGTTGCCTCATGAATATCTGTACCTGTCTCCAAAATCCCACAGGCATTTCAAGCGTGCCACCTGGGAAAACAGCCGCCATACCTTTGCTGTCACAGATCCCAACAATGCCCTTATCAGCTTCCAGGGACACTGAAGCTCAGTAACTAGTTGAAGAGAAGCTTCAGTCCACTGAAGTTGAGTCTATCATGAAACAGAAGAGACTTGGAGATTTGGTAGCATTCATTACCCTAACAAGATCTTCCATTAAGCCAACTATGGTTTCTAAAAGACACTCCAATTGAATGGCATTCAGAGAATTTGCGGGTGAACATTATTACTCAGACATGTAAAGAGTCCATCAGACATACTCAACTGCCATTCCCATGGCCACTTGCATAATAAGAACCCACACACAATCCCAAACCAACTCACGCCAGTCGCACTGATGAAGGAAGAGGCCAGCTCAAGCTGAGCTCAATCTAGAAATGCCAGCACCCTCCCTTTTGAGAGCTGCAATTAAAGCTCTACCTGCCCTCCCACTGACCAGCTCTGAAGTTTGGGTCCACAATTTCTGGAATCACAAAGTTCACCCACTTGGTACAAACCTCATGCTTTTGTCCCTAGGTCATTCAGTAGCTGATCTACCAGAAAACAAACCCAGACAACAGAAAAATCACCCAGTTTTCCATAGGCCTATAATGCAAGACTCAAATCAACTCTGCAATCTGTTGTGGCTACTAAAATGTGTAATACAAAATTAACAATTTCGGTCAACCTATTCCCAGGTTTCGAAAACTGAAATTTGATTAGTAAGGTTTCTCTTTTCTGAGGAACACAGGAAAAAACGTCAACTTGCAACTACTGTGCTGCGTGACACTTACACACACCCATGGTTCCCAAGGCAGTACACACAATCATGAGTAAGACTGAAAGATTAGAAGTGAAATGGTCAACAGATTTGATCTTCTCAAGGACAACACTATTTTCCGCTTCTTTAGGTTTCAATTGAGCGATTGTATACATAAAGAAAAAACATTCCAAAAGCCTTACATCTACTCACCTCCAAAGAGGATGCCTTGCCAGCAAGCTTTTATTCTCTAAGCAAAGCACAAAACATTCTTTCTGATTCTGATACTGAATCCCACAAATGTGGGGAAATTCATTTATGGCTATGGGCTTCATTCATGGGGATAAATATCTGCACCAAATGATTCTTATTTACTTTGCCAACAACCAAATATCCTGTTTATTTAGGCATTCGTGTCCCCTTCCTCTCTCCAGGAAACCCACTCATACAGGTCAATTTGTTGTGCTACTTTTTTAAGTAGATACTTAAACTAAGCCGATGAGATGGGGTACAAATGGCATTATACGTTCTACATAACTGTTTACCGCAGGGTGCGAATGCAGAAAACAGATTGGCACTATCAACTGTGACTAAATAGTTTTCCTCTTTCTACACTGCAAGAAAAATCAAATTCTTCCTTTGCAGCAACAGTCACAGTTTATCTTTCTGCAAAACATATTCTTGGCCTGTCTGAAAACTAAACAATTGCCTGCATTCCTGGCAAAAGATATTACTTTGAACTACAGGGCTTGTAGCCGACAAGAATTATATTCCTACTAAAAAAGTCAAGAGAGATGATGTGGCTGTAAGACGTCTGCCTTGGTTGGAAAAATTCAGCTGCTACTTCCCTTCTGGTTACAACTTCAGAGCCAACACCCAACTTTTCTCCTTCTGAGTGCTCTGACCCAAAAGACTGCCAATTTTTGCTGCTACACTCAAACACTTATTCTCATGGCACACAGCAGCACAGTGCAGGGACAACATTTCTAAGCCCCATACACCCTCCACAGCATTACTTATACAGTGGTAGCAATCAGTAACATCTTCTCATAACAAGAGATCTACTGATCATCTACTCTCAAGCACTTGGACTACTAACACATTTCTTCCAATCTGCCCAACTGCCTGAAGAGACACATCAAGCAACGTAACTATAACCGCTACACATTCCTCTGATATGTCATCTTTAAGAGACACTTTTCAGACACAAAAATAGTTTCAACATGGCTACACTGGTCGTTATACCCTACAAAGCAAGAGACACAGCCCTATTCAGACCTATTACAAAGCTATAAAGCTGTACTTTTCTCAGCTGTAAGTTCTTACATGCAAGCTGAAGTGAAATTCCTGTGGCAGGCACCAAGGCCCACTGCGGACCCACAGTGTTATTCCTTCAAGTAAACTGACTTCATAATAACCACGAAGAAACCTTGCAAATCATCAAGAAATTAATCCACATGGAAGATACCTGGCAACCCACTTTCATCCAGTCAACTGACCAGTCAAGTGCCTGTGCAGGAAGCACTGATACACATTTAAATGCCCCTTCCTCAGCTGATGAGGCTAAGCTATAAAATGCAGGATCTGCTCCTATGGAGAAGCAGCAATGCTCCTGGCAAGGACTGGAGCCGTCCCTTCAGAAGGAGCTGTTGCTGTACGGCCTTTGTTAATTAAAAAAAAAAAAAGCTCTTGGTGCTTGACATCGACAAGCCATCTTACCATTTTCCTTTCTTCCATTTTAAGACAGACTAGGTGAGAACACAAACTGCCTTAAATGCTTAGATCTACTTCCCGTCTGCAAGAGATAAAAGTACAGAGTGAACTGCTTTGCTTTATTTCCTCTTCCGAACAACAGACAAGTCATCTGTGGCAAGAGCCCCTAATGAAAAGATTCTTTGATAGCACTGATCATACAAGAAAAATCACTGTCCACTTCTTTTAGAGGCACAGCAGTATGACTTCTGGGCATCCATGCTTTTGACAATTCTCAGATATAGAGCAGTGCTTTCAGTACGGTCCCCAACATGTATTTCTCTTGAAATACCATCATCTCACCTCTTCTACTGCCCTGACAAGACATCACACAGCAGCACTGTTAGAAAATACAGGATTGGGTCAAACATGCACTACACCTAAATAACTGACCCTCTCTCTATGGCACGGTAAGCTAGTACCTACAGGGGCAGGAGGGATTCTGAAGATTTGGTGAAACTAAATAGCTGTTGTCCAAATACAGTTTGCAAAGCTTCAAGTAGAGATTAATTTTAGGCTTCTGTCTGATGAGATACAGCAGCACTAACCAGGAACAGCTGTCTGAGCATGACTATGATGCCGAAGCCATTTCTCACAGACCTTATCTTGCTACCTCGTCTCACACCTTTCTCACCTCAAGACCAGACTCCTACAATACACTCAAATGGTTACACTTTAAATCAATTCAAAAATATAAAGTGGCATTATGTCTCCAAACTTACACCTCCCCCAGTGGCAGTATACAGCACTTAGGCAACAATCCCCATCAGATAAGAAGTGACAAGGGGGTTCCTGGTTTTGCATCTGAAGAGAGTGGGTCTGACCTGCACAGCACTCTATGGGTTTGAGCCTTTATGGCTGAGGGAGGATTTTTTCTTGTAAAAGCTGTAATTAGGGTTTATTTTCAACATACGTAAATAAAAGAGCACCTATTTGTGCAGTTTACCGAAAGAAGTTCTGAAAAGACAAACTTTTGGATTTCACACGGACTTGGGTCAAAGAAAAAAGTGGAGAGCTGTTCTGCAAGGCATTCAGACTTCCAATAATCTCCTTTCCCTAGCTGTTTGACTTCAAAAGTTTTGTTTGTCTTTCAAGGCTGCACCGGGATGATGCTCATTAAATTCAGAAAGCAGCCAAGTAACTGCACCAGCCATATAGCTGCTGCAGGAGACAGCCACTTTAACACTTCCCACACTAGTTATGGGTGACTAAAAGTCCTCAGAGTAAAGTTAAATTTTTTTAACAAAACCAAAAGGGAGAGAACTCCAGAAAAATGTTCGAGACTTAAGTCTTCTACAGAAATTTCTGGAAACTCAAAGGTAACAGACTTTTCAGTTTAAAATGGGACTCAAAGTCATTTAAAATAAAAATATTCCAACAGCTCAAACCAAAAGGCTCCAAGTGTTCTCCAACCACCTTGCACATTATTAGCTCATGCATTCAAATAACTGAGGGGTTTAGCATTAATTCATTTCAGAAAATGCTAGAGCTGGTCACAGCACAAAGCTTTAACTGCAGGTTTTTTGGGACACAGATACCCTACAGGCTTTCAGGATCTTCCTCATATCACCCATATATCCACTTTAAGGGAGAACATGGGGTGAGGGAACATCAACAGCCAGTATTCCCGGAGATCTGTATCATTATGAAGACCTGTAATGAGTAAACTTGACACCGATATTGGAAAAATCCTTTATGCTCTCTCTAAAACACCTCTTAAAGATAGAATACATGAAAATTAAAGAACTCTCTTGGGGCAGTAGAGGGAAATCCTTCAGTCTGCGGGGCAGTCTTCAGCAATATATAACAAAGAACTGCTACTTTCTTTATGTCCCCGACTACTTTGTGATAGGTTCTATCAGTTAACAGACGAAGCGATACAACTTCCCGAGCCAGGAGAATACAGGCAAGGAACATATTCCATAAGCCATATGGGTTTCCAAAGCTGTATTAACAGGTGAACAAGATGGTTACAATATTGCTAAGAAATACAAAAGGTGAATCAAGTGCCAATACAGCAGGGGATCACCTCCAAGAAGCAGTGTAGAGAAGAGGAAATGTGCAGAACAGAGGTGGAATAAAAAGGTTTAGGATAATCCAGAGTATGTCTTAAAAGGGGGAAAAAAAAGAAAAAAAAGACAAAACAAAAACAACATACAAAAATAAGATATGGAGGACACAGCAGAATAATTAGTCAAACTATGATTTGACAGGTTCCATTGGCAGGCCTCACTTTTTTAATTAGATATTCTTCTGCTCAACTACCTAATGGCATGAATAAAGAGCAAATAGTTTGGCAGCATTAGAATTAAGTACAGCAGACAGTTGTTCTATTCCTTGTCAGACTGCAAGGCAGGACTTAGGGACACTATAGCATGCAACACTCTTCACTCCCACACACGTGTTCATTAGCTGACCCCACTGGTGCAATTTTTTCCAGTCTAGGCATGAGGAAAACTGTTCACCCAGCAGCAGTCAGAAAGCTGGACAGGGCTAGGATCAGCACCGGCCAGACACATACCGCTCAGCAGGCTTCTGGAAGGGAGTGATCTTCCTCTCTCCAGCAAGGAAAGCAGGATGGGCGGCTTTCAGTTTCAGAAACCAATTAGGCAGAAACTGCTATCAAAGCAATAGAGAGGGCCCTACCCTAACTGGGTTGAGAAACACCAGGTGGTATTATCTGGAGCATTTCATCAGTTTCAACAACCCCACTCATGCCTCCTCCCCGAAGGGGCCCAGGGTGCTCTTTTCCTAGGCTCTTCCCGCACACCTACTCGGACACCACACTGTATTAAATGCAACTGTCACCTAGACACCACAGGCTACCTAAAAAGCAGTCACTTTTATGTAATGGTTTATGGAATAATGGCTAAGAGAGCAACAAACTCCCAGACTTTACTCCTTCATGAACCACTTTTAAACAGCCATCATGCTCAAATGCCAGCAGCAGTACCACGAGTGAACAGTACCCAGCAATACAGGTTCACCAAGCTATTGTGTTTTCAGGAGATTTTACAGTACAAAAAAACGCCAGTGAATCTAAGAAGAAAAGAAAAACAACAAAGCCCAAGTTTGGCACCACTGTAACATTCTTCCACAGACTCCAAAATGAATTATTACAAGATTGTCCTTTAGATTTTGCAACAAAGAGTATGTGTTCGTCAGAATTAGCTAAAGCAAGTAAAATTGCCTCCCTCACCCTCCAAGTTGACAAATTCTGCATAACCAATTACAGCGCCACGACAGTCACACATGGAGCAAAAAACTCTCATGGTAAGGGTTAGCCAAGACATTATTTACTGCAGACCATCAAGATTATTGGCTACAGTTACAATAAGTATTGTTGTCTACAAGGACTTGGTGTTACTTGAAACACTTATTTTCCAGAAGCTCAGGGAAGGGGGGAAAAAAAAAATCAATTCTACAGTCATTAGATGAAAATGCTTAAACTGCAAACTTTGAGACTTCTATTTTTATACAGATATTTTTGGTTACGTGTTGCATGACTACCCCTTATATTTCAGGATTATTTTTGTCCCATTTGAGAAACAAGGTACATCTGGAAGTAATGCAAAAGCAACTAGGTGAAGAACAAAAGAAAGCTTCCAGCTCATATCTCTTCTCACACTACATCGAGCAGGTTGATAGTATCAGCAAGTGGAAAACTGCAAGTTCAGCTCCCTCCTTTTGAGGGACAGGCTCAACACAAGGAGCACACACACTTTTTTTTTGTTCCTGTAAAGCCTACAAACCCGCACAAAGAATACCCTATTTGAGAACAACTTCAATGTAAAAATCCATATGGTGGATTCTCTATAAATAGAGAAATAAAAATAGTCAGATTTCAGAAGGTGGATGTATGGCTTGAAAGAGATACACCAAGGCCACAGGGTTCCTACTGTTGTGGAGAAGGTAAAACCTTTTTAACACTCCTTACAGAGCAATGAGAGCAGCACACATTAGAAGTCATCTACCGACAGCTGCTCGTCCTTTGACTGTTGGGGAAATCTCCCATCCTTCCCTTTACAGCTCATGCTTTCTTACCAACTTCTGAGAATGAAGTCTCATAAATCTGATAAATTACACAGCAAAGAGATGAAAAATCCTCGCTCACCCTTTCTCCCCCAGATACCCTGGGGAGAAGGACAATCACAGCACGGTTCTAGTACTGCTCCTCCCAGGTAACACAAGGAACAGTGAACCCTCCTCCAGTATTTTATCAATCCCTTTCTCATCCTTTGAATCCACCCTTCCTAGATAACTGTTGCAGTGCTCAGCCAGGACAAGCAATAGCCGCAGAGACACCAGAGAAGGAGTGACTTCATCATTTGATTTCACCACTCCTCCAGGCTTACAAATAAAAGCAAAAAGATTGACATCAAACAAGTCAAGTTCTACTCACTGCAAAAGACTACACCAAGACAGAGGTTCTAAAGATGTCCAAGAGACTCAGAAGATACTAATCCATGAATTTTTACCTATTTCACTAGGACTCTTTTGTCCCAGCTTTAACTCAAAGGAACTCAGAACACAACTAAGTATCAGGGTATATATATATATAAAAACCAAAGAGCAGACTAAACTCAGTTCACCACCCAAGCACTGAATATCTGTCAATAGATAGCTTGCTACATCATGTTACCAAGATGTTACCAAGACTCCTGCTAACCAGCGAAAGACCACCTTTTTTGACACCTTGGAATTTTTTTCACTTAAAAAGGAAAAAAAAAAAGAAAAAAGGAAGAGAAAGAAAAAAGTTAACTTCTCAGGCTGTCTTACATGGATGGATTAACTGAAAATAGAAACTGCATTTCCCACAGAGTCCTTGAGTGTGGTTCTGTTGCTTTGTTCTGACATTTTTTTCCAGACAGCAGAAGGACCAGGAGCACATGACTAGAGCGACTGGGGGGGTTATCACAAGTGCATGCGCTTTATGCTACGGCCTTTGTTTCTCCCTCAGTGTTATACACTTGGGATTGAATCGTATTTGCAAACTTGTAAGTCTGCATCAGTTAGCACCCTCTTCACAGGCAAGCATCTGTCTAGTCTTTGACCTCAAATAAACGTGAAAGGAGCATCAATGACCTTTCAAGAATCAAACTGTAGTGCCTGAATAAGACAAATTTACTCACTAAGCATGATAGGTTGAGGTCTCGCTTGCCACCTGCAGAAATACTGATCAACAAGACCTGCTTTCCATTCCACAAGCATATAAAGTAAAGCAATAAATTAAAATGGAATCACCGATGGGTTTTCCCGGTACAAATCAATAATCCTTAATAAATGCTAATGCTGGACCAGATTAAACATACGCTCTCATGCTGCTAATATGGGTTAACTGCACCCACGTATTTTGAAGTGCTGCTGGCACACTGATCATGCAGATACAAGGTGGACTACAGGCCTCTGAGCCAAATGCTCTCTTCAAAGCTTCAACCGCAGTGGAAGACATTTCAGTGCAGAAAAACATCAAGATTTCTGATCTGTCAAAAAGCTCACAGTCTCCCGGCCCTTTGGCATGAAATGCATAAACTGATGTGATAGATGCAGTCATGCTCCCACAGAGCCATGTCAGGTGTGGCTGTACACAAGTATCATATAGATCAATCGAATGGCAATGCATGTCGAGCATTCCCGGTCCCATAAAGCTGTCACCCTGCATTTCCGCAAGAAAAAGGAAAGTATCTCTGAAAACTACACTGTTAATATGAATCTGGAAGAACAATTCAGTTGTTAATGTGAACATATTCAAATCCGGAGTTAAGAAATTCCCTTTGATAAGCACATAGCCGATCTTTAGCGGCTCAGAACAGGGCCTTTTTGTATTCACAATGTGCATTTGTTCACATTTAATTTATATTTTCAATTCACATACACCAGCTAACCCCACCAGCTAAAATACGAAGGATGGGCACACACTAAGCACAATTTCTGACATGCCTTTGCAGAATAAAACACAGGCCTCATTATTAAAAATATTCCTCTGATCAGAAAATTGGAGAAGGAACGCCGAGCTTGACATGTGAGCCAATAGAGTAGTTATTCCAAAATAACCATTTTCTCATCCCTTCTATTGAGCATTTTACCAAAGCCTGGAGGGTATTAGAGACACCTTTTGTAAGATCCCCTCCCCCTCCTTTTTTTTTTTTTTTTTAATGGGCTGGACTAAAAGGTGCTCACACCCGATCTACGGGTGCATGGAAAAACCTTCCATGCTCTCTCCCCCTCAGAGCCAGGAGACCTTAAAAAAAAAGAAAAGAAAAAAAGAAAAAAAAAAAGGCGCACATAATGAACGTGAATGTCACGGTCATACCTGTGTGCCTGCAATTCGTTTCCTCCTTTCGAGGGAGGAGGAGGTGGGGGGGGGGATAAAAAGGAAATACAGGCTACGGAGCTCCCAATCCGTTTCACAAAGGGGGTAAAAAAATGGCTTTTTTTAACGAGCCAGAGGCCGCTGGCAGCGACCAGGACCTAAGGACGAGGACAAACCCACCGGGATTTTCCGTCCAGCAGGCCCCGCACGGAGCGGCGGCGTGCGCCTATTCAAGGTTAATGGGGGGGGAAGGGGAGAGAAAGGAGCCGCCGAGGCCGGGGCTGGGGCCGGGCTCCCTTCGCCGCTCCCCGCCCGGGCGAAGGGCGGGGGGAGCCCCCGCGGCCCTCACCCCCCGATGCGAGGGGGGTAGGATACTCACGGCTGACTTTCATGCTGCCGAAGGCCGAGGGCTGCTGCACCGGCTTGCAGCTCTCCGCGAAGGAGGTGGTCCTGGGCCGCCCGGACATGGTCTCCCCCACTCTGCCCCGACGGCGATCACCTCTCTCCTCTTCCTGCCTTCGCCCTCCGCCTCGCCCCGGCGGGCCCGCCTGCCGCTCCCTCGGTCGCTCAGCTGCAGGAGACGGGCGGGACGCGCCACATGAAACGCCGGGACCCCCCCCTTCCCCCCACGGGGAAGCCCCCTCCCCTCTCGGTCTCTGTCGCCCGGCGGCTGCTGCTTCTTCTCCTGCCTCCTCCTGCTCCTCCTCGCGCCGCCCGCTCCTCACACGACCATCCTTCCCGGCCGCGCCGGTGGGTCCGAGAGCCGCCTCCCCCCGGCGCCGCTCCCGAGCGAGGGGGGTTCGCTGGGCCTCGCTGCCCCCACCCCGGGCGCCAGTCACATGGGGCGGAGGCTCGCGGCCCGGCTCCTCCGATCCCGCCGCCGCGCTTCTCTCCTTTTCTTTATCTCTTTCCTTTTTTTTCCTTTCTTCTTTTTCTTCCTCCTCTTCCTTCCCCCCTCCCCGCTCCTCTCCTTTCCCCTCGCCTCTGAGGGAGGCGGCAGGCAACGGGACTATTTTTTTCTCCCCCGGCGGAGGGATCTCGAGGGTACCGCCGAGCGGAGGCGATGCGGCTACTGCTCGCAATAGGATCCGGCGGCGGGATCCGCGGCGCGCGGAGGGGGGTGAGGCGGCCCGGGCGGCCTCGCTGGTCGCTGACGCTGCTGCTCAGTGCGGCGCTGAGGCGGCGGTGGCTCCGGCGGGCACGCTGCTCATTGCGCCCGCACGGGCACCTGGCGGCGGCTCAGGCTGGGCACGCTGCACTGCGGGCGACGACCGGCGGCGGCGACACAGGCCATGACGGCGGCGGCTTCCCTGCTCGTCCTTCAGCCCGGCTTCAGAGCGCTGGCGGCGGCGGTTGCTGCTGCTGCGGCTGTTGCTGCTTCCCGAGGCGCTCAAGGGACGTAGGACTCGCGCGCTCGGCTGAAGCCTCCCGCCGGGCCCCCCCTCCCCGTTCCTGCCGATCAGTCCCTTTGTCCCCGCTGCTG
>VZRE01011847.1:0-206765 GCA_013396775.1 Cephalopterus ornatus
CCTTGTAATGAGCTGCTTATTCTGACTGATATTATTTCAGTGGCGTGAGCTCAAAGTTTGAGACCCCACCTGATCTTTACATTGAACAGCAGTAAGAGAGCTGTCAGAAAGGGATGCCTGCTAACTGCCATGAGCAGCTCAGCACAGGTCACCTAGGGGATGTCTGTGCTGCACTACTCATCAGCCCATTTTATGGGCATCTTGTGGGTTTTTCAATTTTGCTGTGCAAGTGAATGAATAATAAAAGGTTTTTCCTAGCACTCACGAGACAGAAGTTGTCAGCCAAGATCTCTTGGGCTCTAGTGCCTCATCTCGCACGAAGGGCACTTCTGTTTGAGCAAGTCACTATTTCTTCGTGGAGGGGTTTCCCCTTCTGTGCAGCTCTGTGCACACACTGACTGGTTTGTGAGTCATCTCCTATGGATGTTGGGAGGATTAGACTCATTTAGAGCTGAAACAGACGAGGGTAAAATCTCTTCCTACTGCCGAACTTCATTAAAACTTTATTATTCTACAAACTATGAGCAATTAGGAATATAGCATTCAAAAGTAAGTACATTCTTCTTCCTTCTATCTTTCTAAATTCTGCAGGCAACAGTTCAATAGTAAGGCAACAGTCCATTTTTCTGGCTAAGCTGGACAAGCAAGGGTATTTGAATACATTCTATCCTACTTATCTTTGTTTATCCTGGGAATATAATGGAAAAGAGCAAAGGTCATTGTCTTGAACAACCAGAGCCAATAAAAGGTGTTAATTGTAGACTCCAAATATTTCACCAGTTCAGAAAATAAAGATTTGGTTATATGTGAAGGAAATGCTGAGATACAGGAGATGACTTTGAATTAAATAGTGCCTGAACACGAGAAGTTATAGGAGTGGGAAAGGTGTTGGGGGTAGATTACTGTGTAATGGTTAAAGCTCAGGAGAACAGAATTTGTAGCTATTTAAAGGACCTGCTAGGGTTAGTAACTTGCAGAATGGAGTTAGTTTTTCTTTTGCTTTCAAAATACAGTCTGCAATTTGTATGGACAACATAGTGACTATATGCCTTTAAGTATATGGGCAGAAATCATCAACTGTAGTTGTAAGCGTTCAAAGCACACGTGATGTTGATGACAGTGGGTCAGATTTTGGAATGAATTAGAGCGCCTGAGGTGCTGACAAGCCTTCAGTGCGTGACAAATACCTACCCTGACTAGACCCCTAACTTTCCTCGGAAGTGGGTAGGTAGACACCAATCCGAAACTGGTGAGCACAGTGCCTGTTCCAATAACCAGCACTAAGGATGTCCACCTGGGAACTCCTCCTGGAAGAGTCAACCTTGCGTGCACCAATTCCTCCAGCTTGTACTGAGAACTTCCTCAGCAATACTTGAAGAATGATTTAATGTAAGGCCAGCTGTGATGACTGTCGATGTAACATCTGCCTCTTTTTCAGCCCTGCTCCTCCTTTGGCTCATCTAGCAAAGCCTATGGAGCACAGTAAATAACTCCAGGCCATGAGAGCATTTCGTATATATAAGGAGTTCTGCAAAAAATTGTCAGCTAATTCAAAACAACATAAAAACAACCTAATATTTATAGGAGTTGGATGATTGCAATATTTGCATTCAAATACAGTATCACCAATTAAAAATAAATGAATTCTCATTCTTACTTTTTAGGTGCCTTTGTACACTGAGATCATCTGCCCTATTTCATCGTGATTTACTGAAGAGAGACACTGTTTTTACACCTTTCCCAGTTCTAGAAACAGTTAAAATGTAATCCTCCCTACCGGCCCAAAAGCATAAAGATAACTTCTGGCTTGCTGAGTTGTTGCCAGCAATCAGTAGCTTTGCCTCAATTTGGCAGTTAACACAATTGTTACGTTATCCTCCTTTTTATCACATGCCCAGCTTCAGTTTTACCCTGCTAATGGCATTAAAAGGTTGCATGTTTACCATATTTTTCTTCATAGAAATTATTTTTCTAAACACTCTTTTAAGCACATTTCACAACTAGGACAAGTGGTTCCACCCCTGTTATTGATCCTGTGATTTGATTACAAAACCAGTTAAGTAAGGATCCAGTAGGTTTGCAGTACCAAGCGATCAACTTAGAGCAACATTTACATGATTTTCTTAGAATTAAATCCTAGTTGTTTCTGAAAATTTGGCTGCAAAAGAGCAGTTGTGCCCTGGATCCATACTTCAGAAAGCAGGATCTGGCTTTGCATAATTTTCCTCAGTTGTTTTAATGTATCTTGAAATATGAACTCAGTAAGCCTACTTGTAGATAGAGGCATTTTCAGGAAAATTCAAACCAGGACAGCAGTGTTTCTGCTCAGGTCAGTCTTTTCTTGCAGGAACATTGCAAGGTGTCTCTAAAACAATAAAGTGGCCATTTCCCCAGAACAGTTACTGCAGACCTTAGGGTTGTTGTGGTTGTCAATGACAAAGACTTTATTTTTAAAATGGTGTCACAAGTTATCATTATATCGTCTGCTAGGGCTGTGGGCTGGACTGTGCTTAAAAAAGGACTTATGTCAGTGGCAAAGCAGTGACTGCATGTGCCAGTGGCTTAACCTTGTCATTGTAAATGCAACAGTCTTTTGTAAACAATTTAAAAGCAGCTGTGGGTTGGATGCTTCTCTGAAATACACTGCTGCGTTAGTCTGAATTTCAAACAAAGAAGGACTAACCTCTCTCTCTGATGTGAAGCTGGGGTTTCAGTCAATCAGATTTACTAGGTGTTTTTGAATTTCATTGACACAAGTCAAAATAGAGAAAAATCCTCCACTTTTTTATTTTTGTTGTTGTTTAAGCTTCAGCAGAATCTCTGTGTTTTATCACAGTAGTGCCCAGGGTCATTGCTGTACAGTGTGTAAACATGCAGCCATGCTAAAGCCCCTGGGCTAAGTACTGGTGGTCACCTGTGAAATGTGTCCAGGCCAGTCTCACCCTGCTGTGGTTATTTTGTATCGCAGTTTTTGACACGATCCCATTTTTCACATATTAGATGCTTTCATTTTTCTCCTCTCACAAATGTCATCCTGAGTTAGATTGGAAGAAAATAGCCTCGAGGTAGCTCAGCTCTTCCTGTGAAAGAGGTTGTAGCCATCAGGCATGTTCCTGTGGAGAGACAATTGGACACCGTGGCTCATTTATGACAGAGAAGGTACATCGCATTTTAAACCCACTTTCTTCTCTCAGGTTCCCTGAAGTCCATGTGGGAATCTTGCCTCAGATGCAGCAGATGTATTCCTTTGGGACACTATTTTGTCAGCATGGCTCTTTACTTAAAGTACAGAGAAGGTTCTTATATTTTTAAATACTGAAATATTTTGCTGTTGTAGTGAAAATATTTGAGCCAAGTTGATCCAAGGGTATAAATAAGGTAAAGTTTGTAGGAAAGGACATTATTAACTGGTACAAGAAAAGCTATCACCTTTCTCTGTAAACCTTCTCCCAGTTGAAAGGCTTTTTCTTCTGAGTTGTTCCCATACAGGCACTTCAGGCACAACCTGCCCTCAAAAAAGAAGTCTGTACAGCTATTGAGTGACACAACCTGAAGTTATCCCAATATCCCTCTGACCTAAACCATATTGTCTTCCACACCACCCTACAAAGGATCATCTCTAACTGCCTTTTTTTCTGCTATCAGTCTGTACCAAAAGGTTAAGGAAGTTGCATTCAAGTGCCTGGAGCACTAAAGAAAACACTCACAGTGAAAGCAGCTCTGCACATATTTTCAGTGTCAGGCACACAGATGGGACTTAATTTCAAGCGTAACATACTTTGTTTTCTCCATTTATGTTATTTCATTTTAGCAAAAGTCAGGCTTTTTATTTCCCCCTCCTATGAAATTCAAATTACTGCTGATTGGCATCTACATTCCATATACCCATGTGGCACAATGCAAGAGCTTTTTTTAGGAGTCCAAGGTCATGATTCATCTCAAGGAATTGCCTGTGTACAGGGAGCAATCAGCCAAGCACACCAGAGGAAGTGGACACATACAGCTCTGGTGCACGGGGAATTTCTTGTTTCCTGCACCATTAAGGCAGATACAAGGGCTTTCATCATTTGATAATCTGAGGATCAAAGGGGAAGACAGAGTCTTCCAAAGACATCTTTTTGTCTATAACCTGCATAAATAACCAGGGAGCACAGTTCTTATAGACTTGCAAGGAGGTTTGTGCCCTTGTGCCACTAAGGGGCAGATCCACACAGAAAATGCTTTTGTGAAGCTTGTTCCCACAGTGAGTTTTGATACATCTCCCTCCATCTGTGTCCTTCAGAGATCCTTGGACACTTAAAAACTTAACTGGATCATGAGGTCTTTGGTATCATCTATCTTGCTAATCGCTGTGATGAGGTGTCCTCATCCTCACTCCCTGCTGTGACTCCACCGCTGCTTATTTTCTATTTGACCTTCTTAGATGTGTCCCACAATCCTCCAGGCTGATTCCCACGGGGCTTCAAAGTAAACATGCAGGAATGGGAACTGTGATTTATAGAGTGCTGCTGGGATCGCAGGACCATTGGCAGATGACTAAGCAAGTCTGTTTCAGAGGGAGAACAGAAACAGGGAAGGGGAATAGGTTTATGACCCTTGGACAATGAGTCATGACCTGTACTTTAAGACCTTCTGGCTTAAAATATCACTGGAATGTACAAGGTCTTAGTAGGTATGTTAAGAGATAGAAGATAGTAACATGTTTGCAATGAGAAAAGCAAACATTATCTCACACTGGAAAGCACTGAAAAGAAACAGTACAGCACCTACATGCACTGTTATTACTTTTGCTTTTTGAACCTGTTTTCAAGACTTCTGTTGCCCTCAGTAAGCTTTGGATCTTCAACAACGAGACAAATCACCAGAGCTCAAGGAGAAAGAAAAGGGAATATTAGGACACATGACATTCTGAAAAGTTCAAATACTGGGGGCGGCGACGGCGGGGGGAAATTCTGCTGTGATTGCACTGATAGCAAATTAGAGGTGAGGCTTTTCTAGAATGGCAGCCACAATTCCTCAGTTGTATATGCCATCCTGAACTCTGGTGTTGTCTGTGTCTAGCTTCCAGCTGCACAGCCCAGATGGATTTCCTACTGTGGGGACCCAATGGTTACAGTGAAAATATGTCCACCTACTGCTGAAAGCCAAGAGTGGCACAGATCATCAGAGAACTGATGTGGAGGATTGGAATCTGCATGGGACCTCTGTGGGATGAATATATATCCAAGCAGCAATTAGCCTAAGCACATGACGTTGAGGTTTGGCATTAAAGACTACGACGGATATTCTTCCTGTTTTCCCTTTTGCATTCCTGTGTATAGCAAACCGGGAATCCAGGAGGAAAAAATATCAGGGACACACAGGTGATCACAATTTCTCTGTGCTGACTAAAGGAAGCTTTGGCTCTTACAATCAGATACAGTGGCCTTAAGCTGGCTTGGTGTGGTGTCATGGAATTGCTTTGAACTTCCAGAGGCAGTATTATAGTGACATTGATACCAATTTGTATTTTTGGGTTTATATTTTTGTATTTCCATTAGGACAAAAGTTCTTTGGACTGTGAAAGACTGAATTAATCTTCCTGCTCTTTACCTCTTGACAGACTGTAACACCCGTATTCAACTCTGAAGTGTTAAAATGCTTCTGTAGTTAGTTTGTAATTTACTTTTGTGTTTGTAATGCCTTTGTTTAAAATTATTTTCTTGCTCACAGAATTTGCAAGTCCCCCGTGGTTCTCTTGGCATGGTTAATAAGCAAGTTTCAAAGAACCATGAGAAATTCTGTGGAAATAAACAGGAGAAGTGTGCCATGAATAATCAATTGAATTAAAATCAAGTAGACAGATGATAAGGGTTTTTTTACAATGGGTCTTCTTTGCATAGCTTAGTGAGGATGTCTCTAGCAGTTTTTAGTGGTTTTTGTATTTTGCATGGCACTTCATTTTTCAGCCTCTTGCCTACTTAATGAAAATTGAATTTTTCCATATATGAGTAAATGGAAATGGAAATTGAACTGAGGTAATAATGCACAAATTAACATTTATTAACGCTTCCCCAGCTGTAAAGAAAAGCTTTAACTTACTCTTTCTTGAGATAGAGCATCTGCATTGTGAGTATGACCTAATTTGAAGCTCGCTTAGATTAAGGAATGATTCCATTTGCTAATAAGGAGTTTGGACCAGCAGCCTGCACACTCTTCACTTTCCATTTCTCTGCTATGCTTATGCTGGATTTCTCTTGGTGAAGTTGCCACCTTTGGTGTCTCCAGAGCAATGTTGATTGTCTTTCTGCTGGGTCTGCTTAACTCCAGCATTTGTTAACTAGGCAGAACATTGTAATCTCTGCTAAACAGGAGCTCAGATGACAGGATCAGTGTAGTTTCTTTGAATTTTGAACGTAAAAATATTTGCTTTACAGTATTCATTCATTACATCTCTGGAAGCCTAAGATCCTAGTAATTAATCTTAATGAGATAAAATTCTGATTATTTATTTTAAATTTCTGGACCTAGCCACATTTAGCTGTGTTTTATTAGAAATGTCATTACTCAGAGAATTGGGAAACACATTTTCATGATCCATTCAATACCCATGGCGAGCAAGAGAAATCTATCTCATTCCCTGTACATTTTTAGAAGATGACAGTTTTGGATCACAGTGTGCAGTGGGCCAAACTGGTTATATTAAACGTGTAGGAAAATAACACTAAGATGTATTTTTCAGTTACATGACAGCAACAAATACCTTCAAAGAACCCTTCCTCGAGTTTCTGGTTTTATCAGGGTATTTGGTCTCTCTGGTTCAGTGCCTAGCAAAAATAGTCCAGCTTTAATAAAGCACAGATGTTGACATATTCACTCACCTTCATCATTGCATGGATGCATTTCATACTGAATTTCACCTAAGGAATTTTAGACTTTACAGATAAAAATCAAAAACACTTCTTGCTTCCCATTGGGATCATTGCTGTTTTTTCAGATCAAAGATGCCCCATCAACATAATGACTTGAGATGGAAAGTTGGGATTTTTTTTTTATGTACTAAAGAAAAGATTAATGTGGCTTAAGTATAGTAAGTTTAGCACCTCTGTTCCTTAATCTTGTTTAATGCTTATGCCATTAGACCATATTTTTGCATCCTTTCCTAAAATCCTTCTTTGTCCTTTGCTATCAGCAAGGGTAGTCATCTATAATAAAGTTAGGATTCAGTTTCAATATAATTAAATATATTTCCTTGCTGAATACATTCCAAGCATTCTTTGGAAATACTTTCTTTTTCATATATAGAAAGCCCAGTATGTTTAAATTTCAAACAGTACCATTACTACACAATCCAGTATTTTATTTCTAATGGTACATCAAATCTGGAAATTCCTCAGTCAGTTCAACACAGGCAAAGGGGCAAATGTTCAAAGTTGCAAGCTGGAGGTACACCCGCAAAATCCATATAATGGGTAGCAGATTTTTATACTTCCCTTTGAAGATTTATCCCTTTCATGCTGAGCATGCTCTGTAGACCATAATAGATTGTTACCACTGATTAAAAATAAATCACTTTCCAAAAGTGTACCACCTTTAGAAGGAAGAATGGTTTAATGTGGTTATTTTAATGAACAGGTCAGTGAGGAATAGCTGAAAAGATGAAGAGAAAAGATCCACTTCTGGAGTCATGAGCGATTTGGATGTTTTACTCTCTGTTCTGTTAATCCCTTGCAATCCCTACATACTGAATTAGAGGGAATCCCCATGAGACAATGGAACAAAGGAATAAATACATTAATTACTTAAGTGTGTGGACGTGGGAGTTCAGCCAAAAGAATAAAGTGGGTAACGAGTGGGTTTTTTTAACAAAAGTAAATCTAAAAAAAAAAGACTCTGTGCATGTGTGTGTCTGTACGTGTCTGTGCGTGCGTGTGTGTGTGAAAGAAGGAATACTGGTGGAAAGCGTATCTGTTCTGGTTTACCTGTGGAGGGAGTGCTGTTGAAGGAGGACACAGCTGCAACACTGATGCTACAGCTGCCATTTACCACTGTAGCATTCTTGGAAATGGCGAATGGGCTTATCCTTCCTGTCTTACCATAGCTTTTCACATGGCTGAAGGCTGTTAACATGTAGTATTCTATTCTGCCATCGCCTTCTCACAGTTCTCATTGCCTTATATGACTTAGATTGATTCCTTGTTTTGCTTTCCTGTTGACTCTCAAATTTATCTCCATCTTCCTTTAAGTGTAGTGCATAAAGTTGGACATGGGAATCCACCTGGGGCTTCCCAATGACAAGCAGGGTGGAAGAATTCCATCCTGTACCTTGAATCACAATCCTGAGTTCATTTTTTTTGCTGTTCCTTATAAATGATTTCTTTCATTATTTTGACAGCTGAACAAAACAAATTCTGTGTCCGTTTGTTTTCGCCTGAAGGAATGGGAAACTTCTAATGAACTGTTAAAAGTTAACATGCAAGTAAATTTAATAGCCATACTCTGGTCCCAGAAAAGTCTTTGGAAAATTAACTATTGTCTATAATGTGATCAAGATTTGGCCCTGAGTAGACACCAGTGCTTGATAAAATAAACGAGTTCCGAAGTCTGTAATTAATTGAGGTACACAGCAGTTTGCAGGTTCATGTCTAACCTTTTGTCTTGTTCCCCAAGAAGAAATTGAAGTGGGATGTGATTGTGTAGCTCATAATAGCGTGCAAGCCTTGGAAGAAATGCCTTCCTTCTAGGAAAATTATAACAGGTCTGTTTGAGAGCCAGTCTTTTCTGCTATGCAAGGAAAATCCCAGCTTTGGATCTATAGGCTGTCCCTTGCAAAGCAGCTTAAATTTCCCTGACTGTGTAGTCCTTTACTTTGATCGTGTTCCATGTGTACAAGACAATCCAACCAATCTGTCATTTGTGACTTAAACCTTGAGTGTTATAAATAAATGCTGTGCAACTGCTGGCTAAAGGACAAATCAGAACATTAGGACGATTAAGAGAAAGCAAAGCATCAGTCCAACTACAATAAAGCTAATATTCAGTTCACTGTAATTTAAAACATCTGTCAGCTAGTCCTGGCTTCTGATATAACAGGCCAAATTCTTGGACACTGAGTTATTCTTAGAAATATGCATACAGGCATTGGAAACTCATGCTGCAAATTGCCTGTTGCCAGTACCCTGTCAGTTATATGTGCCAACAGATATAAAAACTATTGTTCTAACTCATGAAAAATAACTTCAAGTTTTTAATTTCAAATTACTCAAGGATTTCAGGGATATGGGAGCCAATGAATTTTAAACTAAACCTCACACAAATTAGAAATATTTTAGTAAACATTGTTCAATTCACCTCAAAGGTAAAGGAGGTTCTGCTCACTCCTTGTAATGGGCTGTTTGTGACCCAGCCTGGTCACCTTAAGTGAGGGATAGGAAAAAAGAAAGAACAGGACAAAGCTGCATGCCCTCAGAATGAAAAAAAAAAAAAAAAAAAAAAACAAAAAAACAAAAAAACAAACCAGTACAAAATAACTAGGTATCATGCTTTTCATAAAAGTCATAATACAT
Source organism: Cephalopterus ornatus (assembly GCA_013396775.1). Taxonomy (NCBI): domain Eukaryota; kingdom Metazoa; phylum Chordata; class Aves; order Passeriformes; family Cotingidae; genus Cephalopterus; species Cephalopterus ornatus. The sequence goes on from VZRE01011847.1 coordinate 9,546, forward strand.
GTTATTTTAAGTCTTGTCTGTTGAAATGTACACTCTCACCTATTTCATCTATCCTCTCTTTTAAAGATCCGTGCAGCTACCGGCATTTCCTGTGTAATATCACTTAGGAAAGTGAAAACATAAGTGGAATTTTCAATAAAAATGTTGTTTGATACAAAGCTGAGTTATTTCCACATAGACCATATTTTCAGCCTCAAGAGCAGAACCATTTGCCCTGCTGAAAATTTGTATTAGGAGTTGGAATTGATGGAATATACTTTTTCTTTCTTCTTTTCATGGAAATGTGTGATTCACAGCTTCCTCTTTTCTCCTTACTTTTTTCCTTGTCTCCTGCTCCTTAATTGGATGCCCACATTTCCACAGATGGTAAATGGTGTAGGTAATTTGGAAAAGAAGGATGGCAGGAACATATATCATCATGATGTTCACATGACATGTTGATACAGGAACACTGCAGCTATTACTGAACTTTACATGTAAGATGGAATGGAAAACTGCACTGGTTGTTAAAAAAAATATAATTTTTTATTGCATTTTGTGAGGAGTTCAGACCTATGCCTTATGAGTTCCAAAACTGCTCAACCTTATCCTTTCAATAAACAGAAGAACTTCACAGGATTTTTAGGTGTGCAGTAGAGGGAGTGAAACTCAGTCCTGTCAATGTCCACGTGCAAGTATGGACTCGGGAAAGTCTTAGATCAGAAACTGTGTGGCTGTTGAAGCTTTAGGCACCTTCCCGGTAGACAGTGACTGACCCATGGTTTTAGGGATGCATTTTGCATGCCTAAGTCCCCCTTTGTTGCTGTGTCTAAATCCCAACTGAGTTTTAAAAGAATTGTGATGCCAAAGAAAATAAGTGGATTAAAATTTGTCCTTAGTGTATCTAAAAGTTGTTGTTGTGGGTTTTTTTTTTCACATGGGTTTGTAATTATTTCATGCTCTTATGGCTTTGGTGGTTTCTTTTCTCAGGGTTGATGAAAACCTTATCTTTTGTTTTGGTCTGTTTTGGTCAGGGTTTTAATTTGAGCACTGGACTTGAAAAAAACAACTCACTCGTTTAATTTGATTTGGTCTTGTCTTCTGATGCAAATATTTTGAGCAGCAGTGGTTCCGCAAAAGTTGTAAGTGAATTTGTAAGCTGTAGTACTGTCAGGCTTAGAAACAGAAACATTTTGCCGATGACTCAGAAGTCAGATGTAAATCAATCAGTTGCTCCTGTTGTGTTCATTTATGGGGCTCCGTCAAAGGCCTTTGGTTCCTTACAAATTGCAGTACAGCATACCAAGGGTCAAAAAGGAGCTTATTTTTCAAAAGGCAAGAATTATTCTGGACGTACAGCTCATGAATGACCAAGATCTCTTTGGAGGTAGAACAAACACTAGCAAAAGTTAAATAACTTCTATTTTATAATAGGACTGATAATTAGTAAATGGCCATTTACACTACTGCACTAGGGAGCCTTACCGTCTCATAAGTGTCTGAAGCAAGTCTCACAGCATGGGGTATTGCTCCTCTTTTGCAGATGGAAGAAGCTGGGGTAGGGAAGTGAAATGCTCCCACAGGAAACCTTTGGCAGAGCCAAATAATGAGACCTGATTCATGGTCTGTGCTACAGTTGCTTGATTACATTTTCCTTTTCTTCTTTCCTTGTTTGCTAGTGAATCATGATAGTGAGTGACCCCAATTTATATTGCAGATGGTAACATTTAAATCTCAGGAAAGTCTTGATCTAGTGAACCTTACTTTTCAACCTCATAATATCTTTTTACAGAATTTTAACTGAAAAAAAGGAACCTCTGTGTAGAGTATCAGGGTCTACTAGTTTTACAGTCTGATGCTGGCTAAAAGAAAGAGCTGGTTTTAGAAGTTGTGCATGGGGATTTTTTGTTAAGTTTTGTTTGTTTGTTTGTTTGTTTTCCCCTATGATTGTTCTTCCTGCCTTTGTTTTCTTTCTCCATTTTTCATATGGAAACCAGAATTATCGTTATCTTGTGCTGTGTCCATATAATGTTTTAACACTGAATTTCTCAACTCATCTTAAAATCGTTATCATACAATTAATAATCACTCTTAAGGATTTGTCTTTTTTTTCTCAGCTATAACTGTGAACTCTATTTTAACTTCCAGTCTTGTGGATTCAGCACTACTGTACTGATAACAGTTACTCTGATTTATAATTACTAGTAGAGAACAAAATTTTCCTCAATAGGTTTTTTATAACCTGTGAGTTGCAGGATGGTATCGGAGTTGATTTAGACTGGATCTAAACTACAAAGCAATGCTCACTACCAAGTTGGAAGTGCATGGGCATGAACTCACACTGTGGATTCTTTCTTTGTACTGTGAACAGTGCAGGCTACTTCATGTTCTCACTATCAAAATCCTGTGGTTTTCTTTGACAAAATAGGGGGCTCTCTATTTACTTTATAAAACCTATGAACTTATTGCGAAGAGAAAACAAATGGACACTGTAGAAAATTTCTCAACAGCTTAGCTGAAGACAGTTATTCTTCCAAGAAATGTTTTTCCATGGAAATCTGCAAGCCTGATTTCAACATAACCGCAGTGTGGAGTCTATGGGAATGCTAATTACCAGCACCATTCAAACAAGGTGTTATTTTGTCCTTACAGATCTCTCTGAGCCTTGAGGATAGGTTCTCTTTTGCTGCGTGTCTGAAAAGCAAAAAAAGTAGATTGGCTGAACCAGAGCGGTGGGGTGAAGGGGGGTGAAAAATGAGAGAGGCCACTCTGAAATTACTGTTAATCAGGGAATGCCCTGAGACAAAGTGACCATCCATTTACTTTCACATTTTCTTTGTTAACTTTATGACCTTATGAAGAGAACAGGGGACTTCAGGACATTCATCCTTATTGTGCCAAAACTCTGTTTCTGAATGCAGAAGATGGGAAATATTCTGGGGAAAGAGATTTTTGCAAGGGGACCTGTGGGTTGGGGGCACAGTTTGTGGGTCAGCACGTTTTGCTGGGAGGTGGAAAGAGAGCAGGAATCATCTCTCCTCCATGCCCTTGCAGCCGAGAATTTTAGTTGCGACAGGCATGACTCAGATTAGACACCAGACAAAACTCCCCCCAAAGGCCAGGAGACCAAGACAGGGGAATAGGTCGCCCGGGGCTGTTGTGGAATCCTGTCTGGAGGATTTTTGAGCTGTTAGACAAGCCTCTGTCAGGAGTGACAGCAAGCATAGCTGATTCTGCCCTGGGGCAGAGGGATGGGCTAGCTGACCTCTAAAGGTCCCTTCCAGCCCACGTGGTTGTGATTGAGGGAAAGGTCCAATTACTTATGATGGGAGCGACAGTGAGTTGACAGCAGAGGAAATGCATGATGAATGGTACCTTATCTAGTTCCCTTACTGTTCCCTCTCCTTGCGGGGATTTTGGTGCAGTGTGATGATACATTTGATTGTAGTGCTTTATTCAGCCACTCTAGTTCTCTTTGTTTTACATAATTAAAGAGAAAAAGTTACCTTCTTTATTTTTTTCTGTAATTTTTTTGGCAATGTTTTACTTTCTCTGCTTAACTTCTTCCGCTACAGCTGATGCACCATTGCTTTCGAAACTCTGTTTCTCATGCCTGTTAGTTGGGGGCCTGTAAAGATATACAAATTTGTTGCAGCTGATCAATGACGCTGAAAACTTTAATAGCTCTTCTATATCCAGATAATTATCAGTAAAATTAATCTGAAAACATTCAGTTTGTTTCTCTGATGTTATTAGTAAACAAGAAACAGGCATCCAAAAAACAGGCTTTGGTCTACAAGTGTCCTTAAAACTTCTCTGCAACACAGCGTGCTTGAGAAAGAGAAATCTTTCTTAAAAGAAATATTTTTCCAGCATTTGCAAGATGTCATAAACTGTTTTATGAAGAGAGAAAAATGGAACATCTGTGCCATTCATATTTATTTTCCCAACATAACTTACCAGAAAATAAAAGAGAAGGGGGAGGGTTTGTTTTGCAATTTCTGTGCAGCTGTTTGTGTGACTGTCAAGGGCTGCCAAAAAAGAAACTAAAAGAAACAATCAAATAACTTCTAAGATTTAAACAAAATGGAGTAAAATAATTTAGAAAGGAGAAGCCAGCATTTGTCTTCTAACTTCTTGTGTCATTTATCAGAGTTCCTGCACATGCCAGGTTAACTGTCTGTAGCATTTTCCAATGTAGTGAGGAGAGCAATTCTCAGGAAGGTTTTCAAAGAGCTGGCTCGGTGACCTTGGACCTGCAGATTAATTTCTAATGTTCCCACATAAAAGCATATTGTCAGCTTAGTCTACGCCATGCTCCCCTAGCCCTCACACCTGTGATAACTCTATTATAAGGTTGTGGTGAGGCAGTGCCCTCCTTGAAGACTGCTCATCCCTTTTGATGTTAACTGAATCACTGAATTATTCAGCAATGAGATCATCAAGGCAGAACTCATGTTGTGTTTGGCAATTATATGTGCTATCCATGGGAAAGTCCTTCTTGCACAGCAACCTAATTCCAACCTGATGGCTCTTCTGTCCACTTTCAAACTGACTTCCTGAGGCCTCAGAAGTAAAGCTCTTACTATTCGATATGTAGCAATCTATGGCATCCAATCTGGAGCTGGATTGAGACCCTTCGTATGGAGGAAGAGTCTCTGACTTCTTCTTGGTGGGCATGGGCCGGTGAGAAGTTGGCTGGTGTGAATCCCAATCCCAGGTCATAGCTGGCTGGAAAGAAAGTGGCCTCCAGCACCAGCTCTGTGTCTGGTGGCCAAACAGTTCTCTCACATACAGTGGGACCATGAACACACATTGAATAGCTTTATTTGACAAAGGACAGGAGTTGGAACCAGGCCTGAGTGGGCACATCTCTAACACATCTGTAACTTACACCTATTTTTTTCAAGGTATGAGCAATAGCAGCATTTGCACGGTGTGGGGAGTGGCTATCAGATCTCTCTCTGAACCTTATCTAATTAATCTTGCCAATGCTTCAGGAGCTGATTTTGCATCCAATAACATTCTTGAAGTCTAAAATAGATAGTTTTTGAGAATGAAACATAAAATCCTTTTGTATAAAAATCAAAGAATAAACGGACATGCCTGGAGAAAGAAAAGAGCACCTCTTTAGAGGCACAGCAGGAAGTACAAAGAGAGCTGGACAGTGTAGAGTCCATTTTTTAAAACCAGAACCGGTAGGAAGTGGTAGCAAAAGAAATTTGCTTACCCCAAACTAGTGTAAGTTTTCAGGAACAGAGAAAGAATGAGGTGACAAGGCTGGAAACTGAGAAGCCAAAGTGGGAGTGAGAAACTGTTTTTGCTGTGACTGAAGAAAAGAGTTGAGGTGACATCAGTGATTAAAAAAATGTAATGGGCAGGAGGGGAGAAAGTGAGGTAACAGGAGTTATTTAAAATTACTTAGAAATGGCAGGAATTAGTGGAAATGTGGAGACCAGATGCAGCTATACTGCAAAGAAACACTTATAAAAATGACTTCTTGGTGCATTAAGGCACCATTCAGTACTCTAGCTGGCAACGGCATCATGGATTCAGGCCTCTCCCCCAGGTAGGTCTCAGCCTGAACTGGCCTGGTTAGCTGTATTTTATTAGAAAATACTGTGTTTCTGAGGCTGACATCCTGAGGGTGAGACTTTATATATTGGGTTTCATACAGCCCTTCTCCAGGGGCATAAGGGAGGCTTAAAATGTAAAATTGAGACTTGGCATTTCTGTTTTATTGATTTCAGTGAAGAATTTCTCTTAAAATGGGGTTTGTGAGAAACTTCTAAGGCCTTGTTTGTTTGTAGGTATAATGGTAGTTCAGGGACAGATGATGGGATACATAAGCCAGCAGGCACAGAGCATACACATGAACTACCATTCCTGCCTGCATCAGCTTCTGCTGGTACAGGGATGCACAAAAAGGAGGCAGCAGCATCCACAAGGTGGCCGGGTTTCCTATATCTGGAGGCAGAAGAGGGATGTAGAGGAAAGAAGAAACTGTTTTCTGTCCCTGTGTTGCACAGACCTCTATAAGAGGGTCAGAGCACACTGTGAGAGGTGGCATTTGAACCATCAGGCATAGGTTTGATACTGTGATTCTTCCTCTCCAAGTGAAGAGCGAAAGCAGGTGGCAGGGTGCTGTGGCTCCATGCCATTGCTTGCTGCTCAGTGTCTCCTTGAACACTGCAGTGCTGAGGGCTTCAGGCAAAGCTGTGCCAGCTTGTTTGCTCTTTGGTCTCGTGAGATCTTCACAGGGCAAAGAATAACATCAGATGATGTTCTCTGCAGATCTGCTGGTGCTTTTTCTTTTTGCATGGTGATCTGCATGTTTGGACAAAAAGTCTTAAAGAAAATAGACGGTTTTCTTTTATAAAACCTCAAATAATAGGTCCCACGCGTTTCTCAGTGATTAAGAAAGTTTCTGCTGTATTGTAAGGACAGGAATAGTGTGAAGCATTTTACAGTACAAGACAAAACCAAGGTCCCAGCCTTGCAGCTGGGGTTACAACACTCACGTGGCCCTGTGGGCTCACAAAGAAGCCGACTGGCTCCAGACCCGACTCTTGGGCACTCCACAGCTGGGGCCCAAGTACACCCAGCCCCAGGCACGGCCTCTGCCTCGCTGTCTGGCCATCCCTGCTGGAGTAGATGGAGATAAATATTCAAAAAAACAGGCTGACAAGGCAGGCAACTTCCTGCCTTAGCATTCTGCTGCTCTGGTGATGAGGAAGAATTTAAGGTAAAAAGGGGGAACACACATTGTTCCCATGACAGATGCAATTTGCCAATGCTGCCACAAAGCTTGTGATCGGCCCTGAGCCTACAAATCCGAGTTGAGATCCCACTCATCCAATTGCAGTTGAGCTGTAGGAACAGCAGCTGCATTTCTTGTACTAGGGCAAAATTTGGCTTAATTTCTCTGCCTTAAGAAGGAGAGCCAGGTTGAAGCTGATATAAAGCAAGGTGAACCCACAAGCTATGTTGATTAAAGCCCTGGGGCTGAGAGCAAAGGAAGTGTCTGATCAGAGTGGTAAGATGGACAATTGGAAGAATAAATAATCACACCAAGGCTGGGATCTGCAATCCGCACCCAGCTGCCAAAGCAGTATCAGCCCTTCATTCAATCTTTTGCCTAAAAGGGTAATTTCCATCTGTGTTTTCTGAACCCAAATCCCACCAAGGCTGGCCATCAGCAGTCTTAAGGGGGCATGTGTGTCACAGGCAGGGGGGCTGGAAGGGCTTGGTTCCCATGCAAGGCCAGCAGCACCAAGAGCGTCTGACCCCACTCCTCAGCCTTACCTGCTTTAAAATTACACTTAATTTCTCAGAGTGTATCTTGAAAAGAAACCTAGCAAAAGGTTTAGTGCTGTTGTCATCCAGCCTTCCAGCTGTTTAGTTTTCAGAAATTATTGCATGAGGAACGGGGAGATTAGGTACTGGCAGTCAGCCCTCCCCTCACCCTGACACAAAAATGTTGTTATCAGTGCTTTTAAGCAGGCTAATTGATCACTTGTTAACAGTGGCCCTGACCATCAAGGTCTGGGAGGGGCAAACTTGTTAAAATGATGGCTGCTATTTGATATTTTAAATTTTGGGTAGATAAAGCCAATTTGCCCATGACACAGGGCTTAACATCATATTGTTTTGAGAAGCGCTGGGGGATTATTGGTGACCCCCAGGGATCACACCGTAGTCATTTTTCCATGTCATCTGACAGGGACAGACCTCATTAACACACAGTACAGGCAGCTTCTACCAGAACGTTAAACCAATGATGTTACGGAGGCAAGAGTGCTATCTGCAAAAGGCATGCTGTCATTTCCTCTGACTTGTAGAGTTTCCTTTGCCATCTCCTTCACAATTTTCTTTAGCCTGCACATATGTATCAGAATCTGCAGAGGATTTTTTTAAAGTTGAGTTTGCACCCTTGTGCTGTCTTTTCGTGAAGTTGAAGGAGGATTGACAGTTGGGGGATTGCAAGAACTGGTGTTTTTCTTTTTCTCCCCTCCCCTCACCACTTCTAATTATCTGAATTGTCAAGTTTGGGATCCATCAGTCTGACAGAAGTGATACTCAGAGGGGAGAAGCTTAACAACTTGCTTACATTCAGCTCTCCAGGCATAATCAAATGTTGGGTTTGCTGTATCTTTTACATGTTACTGTTTGACCCAAAACAGCAGTGATTTAACTTGAAAGCAGTGGCTTGAAAACAAATAGAAAATAAGAGCTGTAAACTGACCTAAATTCCTCCTCTTGACTCCTGGGTCATCCCACCAGCCTCCAGGTGCCATGGGCTGTTTACGTTAGACTTAAAAAATGAAGGAGAGAGCTTGCAGGTCCCTATCTTTGCATCTACAGCAGTGTTTGACCCAGTCTGTAGCCTCTGTTCCCTGGGTCAGAGAAAGGAGAGTGCTTAATAATGCTAGTAGCTAGCTTATGCTGTTGTGCCTATATGAAGAAGTGTCGGTTTTGTTGGGGCTTTGTTTCAGTATCATACCTAGAAGAATCATCTGAGAGAAGAGGCCAAGTCATCCTTCTCCTGCAGTCACTACAGTCAGCAGTATGTAGAGTTTGACTTTTATGCTGGAAGTGGGAAGGTGAGAGGCATGGGGCAGGAATGAATATGCAAAGGTCTATCCAGTGGTTTCAGAAGCTGGTGAGAAGTGCAAAGTTTGGGGTCAGTGGCCCTCCTTCTCAGCTGCTGCTGGCTACAGAGGTGTGATACAATAAAAATATCACACCCTTCTTTGATTTAGATTCATACTGTCTAAATCATAAAAGGAAAGTAAATTACACAATTACGGAAACGGTAAAGAACTCAACTGTGGAGCAGGAAGAGAAGGTAAAGGCAAAGCAGTTGTCATACAAGTGAGGGGAGAGAGGGGAGGATGTGATTGGGGTTGGGGACTGGGAAGTGGCAAGGAGAAGGGTGGAGGTTAAGATGGGGACAGGAGGTGAAATGGAGAAAGAGCGGAGTAAAGAAGAAATCAGGCTTAGGTGGACCAGAAGCAGAAAAGTCAGCATCCATGGGCCTTGTTCTCTCTTGCAGCTTATCCACCAAAGAAAAAGAGCCTCTCTAGCTCTCTGCAGCTCCCTGCTGCTTCATGGCAAAGGGCAGCATAATGAATCTGACTACTTCCCCGTTGATGACTCACTTAAAGGTCACAGTGATTCCACCTCAAAATGTAACAGGCCTGAGAGGTTATCTGTACCATACCTCCTGTGCTCTCGCTGGAATTCATTGGTATGCCTGTTTTTTCAGATAGTGGTTTAAAAGCTCAGTTAAATGCACACCAAAAATCCATTAGAGGAAGGCTGTGTTTGCCAAGCCCTGCTCTTGCAAATTAGCCAGTTATTACCAATCTGCAGCCTGAGTGCAAATCTTGGGGAGGCATTCTGATGCCAGTCGGCGCATAAAAGATTATAGGGATGCGGGGGTGGTGTGGGTTTTTTTATTTTGGTTTAGTTTTGTTTGTTTGTTTTTGGTTTTGTTGGGGCTTTGTTTGTTTGGGGGTTTTTTTTGGTTTTGTGTGTGTTGTTAAAAAATTCTTGATTGCAAATCCAGAGCCATAGCCAGAAAGTCGAGCCATCACCCAAAATACAAATGCTTTAAAGCTAGTTCCTTTTACATGGCACAAAAAAATATTAATGAACAGAATAAATAAGTGCATTTCCCTCTGCCAGGCCGATCATGCGTATCATGTCTCTCAGATCAGTACATAAACAGTCCCGCATGGAAACATAGGCTCCTTTTTCAGTGGGGGATTTCCCACCAGAGCTCTGCAAGAATGTGTGTCCTTGTAATGCTCTTTCTGAACAAGGACTGGCAACAACAGTTGCTAGCAAGCTTGGATAGCTTTGTTAAGAGCAGATATTCGTGTTGCTCCCCTTAAAAAGAAAAATGTTACAGCAACATAGGGGAAAATAAGTCGAAATTATCTGTCAAACTTGTGCACACAGTATGGACCATAGCAGTGAACTAAGAACCGGGCTGTATTTCTGCCCCATGTCCCACCTTGATCTCTTCTGTGTGCTTGGTCCCAATAAAAAACTGTGCCTCTGTCAGATATAATAACAGCCTGTGCCTTCCAAGCTTGCTGGGTAATAATTGCAGCAGCAAGACTGAGCCTCTTGGAAACCCACAATAAAGCTTTGCCGTATTCCCTTTTTCCTGTTTCTCTGAAAGGTTAACTCTGGATTGCCAAACTGTGGAGAAAGCAGAGAGGAAGTGCTGTCACCCTCCTGAGGTCTTGAAATGGTTTGCCAAGGGCTAAAGTACAATTTTAGGGTACATCATCTCAGGAGAGGTGCTAGTGACAGCCCACTCAAAAGTAAAGGTTCACTTATAAGCAGGTAAGTGTCCCTGCCCATGGCAGCGGGGGTGTAACTAGATTATCTCTAAGGTGACTTCCAACACAAACCATCCTATGATTCTGTGATTGAAAATGCAGTGTGTTTTAAGGTGTGATAACTGTCTGTCTCCTTGTTTATGGAAGACTGGTTGCAAATTTCTTTTTAGTTCATCATCTTAAACACAGATATTATATGGACCAAACATAGGGAGATGCAACCAAACTCTAGTGACCAGGAGACGTCCCACTCACTGACGTGCCATTAAGAAATACAGATGGTAACTACAATACCTGCTTTGCTGAACATATGTTCATTGTAGTCCACTAAGTGATTTCTCTGTCCCATTGGGCTTCACGACAAGTGTTGGATATTTGAAGTCTTTTGGGAAGCTCACAAATCAGTTAGTGTTGTATTGTACTTAATCTGATTCAAATTTTACCATTTCCCCCCCCGGCCCATCATTACGCTTTCAGAAAGACAGGTTCTTCCTTCCAAAGTCATTGTACTTAAACTTTTGTTTAGCATGTCCAAACACTTCAGCCTCATGGTGCTTTTACATTTTGGAAAGAGTTATTTATAGCTCTCCAAACTGGGCAAATCTTTCCCTGTCTGACAGCTAATATTTATATTTATTTTCTTTAAGGAAACATGCTCACAACCATCTGAATGATGTATGAACAGCAAAGCACCTTCCCTACATGTGCATAAAAGCCAAGCTCAGATCTGCTAGTGCAGCTTTTTTCTCTGGACAGACAGTTCAGTCTAACTATACGTATTGTTAAAGTATCCCAGACACCAGAATTAGTAGCAATAGATGGAAAATAAAAAGAGGTATATGTGTTAAACTTGAAGGCTGGGATTCAACTGAGGACACCCTGTTCTGCATCCTGGAACAATCTTCTTATGGGGCAATAAGCAAGTCCCTTCACCTCAGAACAACCCTTCTCTATCTTCTTCTTGCTTGAGCTTTTCTGAGCACCATCTCCTGCTTAACACAAATGGCCTTTGTACCACTTGAAGGAATAAAGCTGCTGCCTGTCATCCTTCTGACAACAGATGATGAGTTTGTAGATAAAGAGGAGGATGTGGCTGGAGTCTGAGGGAGGTGGTAATGTTGAACCTCTTACTTTCTTGTTTGACTACTGCAGTCACTCATAGAGTCCTAGAATCACTGAGGCTGGAAAAGACCTTTAAGATCACTGAATCCAACCATAAACTTAAGATGGCCAAGTCCACCACTAAACCATGTCCCTAAGGACCACATCTACGTGTCTTTTAAATACCTCCAGGGACAGTGACTCAACCACACATGGTTTCAGTGTGACAGAAGAAGAAACACATTCTATTCTCTTTTGAATGTCCTTAATTTTATGGAGATGAAATTATGATTCGTACTGTAACTGAAGCTATCACGAGGGGGATATTTGCAGCTAACTTCGCACAAGCCTCCTTCAAACTAACCTCTAATCTCTTGCAGGGAGCAGTCTTCCGTTGCATTCAGGACAATTATGCAGCCAGTGAAGCTACTTGGAGAGGTGGGTGGAAAGCTCTGCTATCCTTGCTACAGTCTGCTACTCAGGGGTGACCTAAATAGGGATGTTGCAGGGATTAAAACATGAAAGGATAGCTATAACTGAGACACTAATAGAAGCAGACAACACATCTGAAGGGGTGACAGAGAAGCAGAGGGTTAGTCAATGGAGCAGAGGTTTAGGAGAATTCTGATTAGGGTTAGAAGGATGTTACAATTTAAAGTGAGGAATATTGTAGTGATGCAGCTGGCAGCTGAAACTAGTTCTGGTATGGGGTGATCAGGATGGCTCTATCTATAGATCTGTCATGGCTCAGGCTAAGGAACTCTGCTGTAAGAGTGAGGAAGTAATGTAGTGTCTTGAGAAAGAATTGAGATAGAAGAAATCATCTGTGTAAACATATCTCTTCTCATCCAGAAAGTCCTTTCTGAGTCTGAGAGACTTTGCTGGTCAAAGTCATTGGCTCACTAGTGAAAACCTGGCGAAAGGGTTGGAAAACAGTAATGGATCAAATGAGAATTAGACTGGATGAAGAATAGCATCCCAAAGAAGACTGAGGGCAGGATGTATTTAAAACGAATTCCAACAAAACATTTCATATGAGCCTAGATATTAACTGTATGCTTCATGCTTAAGGGAGGTTCAGGTGGATCTTTCATGACTGAAGGGTTCAATTTTGTTCCACTTTCTGATGTTTCTTAAGACATCTTTAAACTCTGAATTTATGGAATTTATGGCAATGGAAGTGAGCCTTACAATTAGTCTGTGGAAGCTCTTAGACAGGGCTTCATCCCCAGCTGCTGCAGCTCTGCTGGCCGGGGAACTGCTCTGTAGGTGGGATAGCTGGAGAGGTGACCTATGGAGTTTCTAACGATTTACAGTGAAGGTCATAGGACAGGTTTTCAGAACATCGTCTAAGCCCTCCATATGACTGAAAGGTCTTTGTTTTCAGAATAGCTAAAAGGAGAAATAGAGAGTGAAAACTGTAATTTTGGGTTGCCTCTGGTGAAGTGACATGCAAAACATTAATGAGGGTTTTTGGAGGGGCACACACCCCCTTGTTTCAGCTTCAGATGAGGTTATGACTGCAATTGTTCAGGTGAAAAACAACTAGGCAGCAGAGCAAAATTTTCACTGCATTGTATATCAGACTTCAGTAAAGATTATTCTGTCTTCCCAATTTTTGATGTTTTAGGCAGATTTGCAGTGCTCTCATTCACCTGAGCATGGCTCTATGCCTTCTCCAGCAGAGCAGCTTACACACAGCAGCCTATCCTCTAATCCTGCAAGGTTCTCAGGGATCTGCTAAGAGGGAAGAGGACTTGTGACTACTTTTGCCCACACCTTCCAGTGCACAGTTAGACTTAGCAAGCTGCAGAAACAAGTGTCCTGCCCCTTCCCTGGGACAGTCCTGAACTCAATGACATTTGTGGAGGGCAATTTGACAGAGATCAGCTGAGTTACTGCAGACTTCTTGTGACTGTCAACAAGATCAGCATCTCCACTTAACCGATAATCTGTTGTGCTTTGCCTTAGTTGTCATTTTCTGTTATCTGTACCCACAACTGATGAGAGCACACAAAGAGCCTGTTTTGCAAACTGATACTGTATCTCAGAAGAAACATTTGCAAAATGTTGGTATCCCGGTAGACATCCTGGGCTTATAGTTCCAGTAAAATAAATGTATGCCCATCCTTGACATCAAGCAATGGATATTTGGCGAGCCTGGGTTTTGCCCCTTAGTTTCTTTAAGTCCCATGCAAAATTTCAGGTTGAATTCTAGGTTTTGTTCTTGTGGTGATTCAGCCAGTGAATTGCAATTTGAGGGTCTTGCAGAGATGGAAAGGGAAAGTCTGCCACTAACACAAAGTAGTCAGAGAGACAGTGGCCCTGTGCATTTCCCAGGTAAGACTGAAGGGGCCAGTCTATGCCTCATTCAAAGCAGGCAGAGCTAACATCTTACAGGGAAGAAATAGTCCTAAACTGAGTATCTTTATATAAAAAGTGCCCCATCTCATTCAGCTGTCAAAAGTTTTTCCAATCATGCTCGAGTGTGAACCACAAGAGCCAGTTCTTGTCTATCAGCTGGTTAGTCCAAGGAAATGGGGTGTATTTTAGAGGTTCCATTGTCCCTTCATTCCCGTGTTTATTCGTCTTCCTCTGCAGAGCTCTGAAAGTGATGGATAGCTTGTTGACTTCTGAACTTGAAGATAACTTTTTGAGTTGCATCTCATGTTGGAGGGAAAGAAGTTGAAGGGGAGCAGAAAAGATTTCAATGATTTTGTGCAGCTGAGGTCAGGAGCAAGCCATTAATTAGGTGCAAAGGAATAATAACACATAGATAGGCTTTTTATTGTATTTTTTTTTGCGAGTTGAACTGTTAATGTGAAGTGAATAGCTGCTGTAGAATGATTGCAACCCGTGTAACCAACTAGGACTTTACAATCTTTGTGTAAAGATATTTAAAATATTAACACAGCTCTGGTAGAATACATTAGTATGCTGGGATAACAAGGCTCTTTGGAAAGCTTTGGAAACTTCTTTCCAACCCACCATCAAATTACCTCCAAATTCTTATTTATTATTACTTAGAGAGCACATTAAGTGCACACTGTGCATTGTAACAAAGCCATGGTCCCTGCCCTGAAGATTTTACAAGTCTGAGACTTTGATCTAATACCTACTTAAATCTGTGGGAGTCTTTGCCTTGATTTCAGTGTGGGTTGGATCAGATCCTCCTAGGGCATTTAAAGAGACTTAGCAACAGTTTTTGTTACACTTTAGTCAGCTCACAGCAAATTCATGGCTGAGCAGTTCTCTGCAATGGTCCTGTTAAATGCATTGGGGACCTTCACTCCATGAGTGAGTGAGCACTTACTAACCTGGGCAAATGGAGCCCTGGTGGGAGAGAAGAGAGAGAATGGAAGGATGGAGGTAACTGTGCTGGTTTGCTACTGGCTTCTTTGCACTAGGAACAGCACGATTGCCTGAAAAATACACTGGGCTAAAATTCCTTATCCGTGCCTACTGCCTGAGCGCAAGCTGTGCAACCACTGCCTGTGTGGAAATTTCTGAGGATGTGATTCCCTCCACATTCTGCCACAGCCACCTTCCAAGTGAAAACTGTGCATGCACAGCCTTTGCCCCAACTTATTTAACTGCTTTGACTCACTCCAGCTTGCCAGGGTGAGGGGAATTTACAACCCCTTTTCAGCTACCACAGCACCATCTCTGCCAGCATTCATCCTGTCGTGGGTGCTTGTGTGGTAAGGTTGTTTGTGCATGGTTTTGCTTCAATACAAATGCTTTAGGCCTCAGTGCAGTGAAGTAATTAAGTATATGCTTGACTTTAAGTCCATGAATGATCTCTGAATCTGCGTCTTTGTACTCAGAACAAAACCCCTTAAATAAAGGAATAGCTTGAATGCCAGCAGCCCAGCTGTTTTTGAACAACCCTCCAATAACAAACCCGAGAGTATTTGTATTGGTAGAAACAAAAGTTGGATAAGGAGGTTGATTCACTGTCTGGCTTCTGGAGACATTTTATAAATAGCTGCAAGAAAAACACAGGAGGTTTTTTTATTATTATTATTAGTTGATAAAACATGTTGACAGAATCCTTTTCAGGATTGTAACTTGGGGGCAGCATGTCTTTTTGGACAGCAGACACATGGCAAAGAGTTTATTTGCTGAAGAAAGCCAGATGCTCTGTGTCCTTGGCAGGCGACTTGTAAGATTAGGGAAAATCAAGCTTATGACTAGAGTGTGGTAAATAGGTAAAATAAATAAATAATGGAGTCACACTGCCCTCAAGAAACTCCTTTGTCCTTTTTGGCAGGACAGCTGGTTTTCGGCTACTACTGCCCCACAGTGTGTGACTGACAAGGAAGAGCAGACCACCTGAGGGGAGAAGTGCTCCTTGCTTGTCAGCCACTGCCCTCTCAGCACAGCGCTGCTGCATGAGCGAGCTCAGACGCCTCTGTGGACTCTCACAGAGTGTCCCACGGAAGAGTCATGGGCACAGTGGTGATCGGCTGAGAGGGGGAAAGATGCACGTGAAAGTGAATACAAGAGCCAGGAACTTATGTGTTAAACGTCCTCCATCAAGCAGTTGCCCAGCCTGACTCTGAAGCTGTTACGCGGCAAGTAGACACCTCTGGTGGAATATGATGGATAATAGCCCAGAGATCAAGGGCCAGAAAACAGGAAATACAGTATGTCTCCTACACATGGGGCTTGATCCATAGCTGGCGCAGATCGACATCATGCCTTTGGAAGAAGACACTTTGTATAGACTGAGTACAGCTGAACACCAGAATTTCCAATAAAATAAAGTAGTTCTGTGAATAAACAAAATATTAGTGGAGGAAAAAACAAAGATGATAAAGTTAGTGTTGTTTATCCTTTACACAGCTGGTCTTTTCTTAATTTTTCTTCAGCAGATGTCTGAGCTGGCACAGCTTAGAGATCAAAATATTATACTGCTTTCAAGCCAAATCGGGGAGGGGGCAGGAGTGCTGTAAAATGTTCCCTGGACCATTAGAGTTTATGAACCAATGAACTAGATAGACCATGTAGTAGATTTTTGAATTTGTCTGAAGCCTCTGAGTTCAACATGCTCTTACCCCTACTGTCCCTCCAGGTGTAACGTTACTCTTTCTTTAATCAGGCTTCCTCCTCAGTCAAAATATTGACACTGCTTCAATTACTATTAGGATAATTCCTCTCTTGCCCATCTCCATAAAGAGGAACATGGGAGGATTCTCCCACTTGCTGTTCTCTCCTATGTGGGCTTTATATGTGACAGTATATGAACATCTTCCAGTAATGCACTGTCATGTTGACAGAATCTCTAATTCAGTGTTATTCTGTTTCCTTCACTCCCATAAGAGACTGGTGGGTGCACTGAAGGCGTCAAGGGAAGTGACAGGACTTAAGGAAATTGTCTTCTATCATGGGGGCCATGCTCATTCATAGTAGTCTTCTTTCCCTTTTGTGCTAGTGCAGGCAGGAAGAAGTGAATTAGCTTAGTGTCATCACACAAAGGTAAACCAGACATATTTTTAATTGGGTTTGTTATTTGAATAGCATGAAGGGAACCCTGAAAATTATGAGCATTTTTGATGTAAACAAAGAATTCCCTTCCCTGCCCAGATAGCTAAAGCCATTATGGACAAAAGAGAGAGAGCAACGTATGGACGATGCATTACAAGGTGAGGAGCAGAGTTGCTCAATGCTGCCTAAATCTCCCTAAAGCACAGGAATTTGAGAAAAAAAGAAGTAGGTGGCAATGCCAATGTGATTTGAGCCTCCTTCTCAGGAAGCTCAGACTCCCTCCACCTCCCAAAATAAGAGATCTGATCTGACATCCCTCCTGTATGTGGGCAGAGACCTCCCTGTACCTCTTCTGGTCTGAGAGGATCATTGTGTGACCTCTTGAAACTTGAGGATGACAAGAGATGAGTAAAGGCAATGAGCACTACAAGTGTGTGGGAGAGAGATACTGGTGGCTGAAGACCTTGTAAAGGCCTTGATTTTTTGCAAGGTCTATTTTTAATGACTGTAATATTCTATTAATAGTCAGAGGAGATATAATTAGGACACTGTTTCTATTCTGAGGTAGTTTTTGTCTGAGTATTGGTTTGGACTGGAAATCAGTCCTTTGGCAAACCCCTGCTGGGAGAGCAGTCCTTGGCTGCACCTAATGGGATTGGAGTTAGCATTGACTAGACATGCTCACCCGGTTAGCTCCAACTGGGCATTTGGTGGGATTTTGGTGAGGCAGACACCATGTTGTCTGAGGCTCAAGTGCTTTCAGTTGCTGGAACCTAAAGCTAGGGATTCCATAGCATCAGATAAAAGAATACAAATAGTCAGATGTTAGGATTTTGAAGTGTGTTTAATGCAACACTTTAAAAAATGTGCATGCTATTTCATAGTTTTCTCTGATTTGTCCAAGTCTAATCTGGTGTGGGCAGTGTTTTCGTTAACTGTCTCCCTGTAAAACCATCCTGCATAATCATGCACTAGACTATTTATTCCTGGGGATGGCTTGCATCACACATGAAAGAATTTAATAATGACACTTGGATGGAGTACTGTTATTTATGGAGGGAAAGGTCGTGTTCTGTGCCTGCACCAGCAGTGGGTGGCTGCAGCCTTGGGTAGCACACTGTTGGATCACTGTGCTGCCAGTAGATAGGGGACTTGCCTGACAGCCAGCCACATTGCTTTGTCATTAGAGCAGAGCCAGGGCATCGTGTTCCTCCTTTCAGGCTTTGTTATTTATATCACTCTGTAAACAAAACTCCTGCCTTTTCCTTCTGATAAATACTGAAGAAGCCAGTGCAAGCTAACATGAATGGGGGAGTGAGCGAGTACATTATACTGTTGATTTATATTGGTATCCCCATGTCTTCTGTTATGCAAGGGAGAAATTGGTGGCTGGTTTTTGGTTTTACTTCTGGAAAGTGATCATTTTTAATCCACAGTCTTTCTCCCTTTGCATCCAGCTCCTGTATTACTTGCCAAATTTTCCTTTCAGATGTTCTAGGAACACCCTCACGGCTGCAGGAAAACTGCAGGGCTGCCAGCCATGCTGTGTCTCATGCCCAGCTGGGAACTCAAATCTCCCCACCCTGCTCAGCTGGGTGCTCCCTGGCTCTGCAAAGCAAAACAGTGTCTTTACTTCTCCCCCTGTCTTTGCATCTCTTTATACCAAAAGTTTTCTCATTTGGGGAAACGTAACAGACACCATGATTCCATTTCCTTTGTCATGGGCCTCTAAACTGAACTGTCCCCTTTTCATTTAACTGTTCCATGCATGTAAATTTATAATATAGGATTTCCTACACAAATAACCTTGTAGAGACACACCATCTCTTTCCTCTTGGTCATTTTTTTTTAAAGGAAATGAGAAAACAAATCAAAGGAGATATTATGCAGCTTAATATTTAGGAAAAGTACATGTAGGAAGAAGAAAACAGAGCTTAATCCTAAAAGAAAGTCAGGAGAAAATGTACACCCTTCTAGAAGTGCTATATGTGTCTATTGTGTTTTGCTGTGGATAGAACAACAGGTCTTTTGGAAAAAAAACCCAGCTATGTGGAGTTCTGTGTTGACTCGACATTGCCAAGCCTGGATTAAACGCAGTAAACAGAGAAGGCCAGAGGATTTCTGTTTCAGTCCCTGCACTTAACTGCTGTCACTGCCAGTCGTGTTGGCGAAGCATTGCCACCAACAGCAAGGAGTATGCTGGTCACAGTATTTTCTTGATTGCAAATCCCTTTTCTTTGGATTTTGGAATTGACTGTCACGACTCCATTGGCTGTTCACTGTTAACAACAAAAATGAATGCACATATGGTTGCTGGAGTGAGCGTGATAGGTAATGGATATTCAGAGAAAGCAGATATTTTACAAAGTCAGTCTTCTAAGTAAAAATGAACTTCTGGTGAAGAATTGATCATCTCAGCTATCATTTCTAGGGAAGAAAAAATCCATACTTGGTCTTCAGCTCTGAAATGGCTTATGTATCCTGTGTGTGTGTGTGGTCTAGACTCCCGTGCAATTTAATCATAGCCTATCCCTGATTTTCCCATTGTTTTAAAATTAAGGCATGCTCAGAGCTTTCCAATCTTTTTGTCTTTCCTCAGCAATGTTTATAACTTACCACCTAAAAAATGGTAAGGGTTTTAGAGTCAGTTTTCATCTCTACCTCACTGCTAGGTGACCTGATGAAATACAGTCTTGCTGTCACCTTATAAATCAGCTGTTTCAGAGGGGAAGAAGGGACTGTGCAGTTAATTACTCTGAAAAACTTGAAATGATCTATGCCTGAAGCAGCTGGGAAGACTGCTAATATGTAGTAGGAAGTTTTGTGTAAGAGAAGCAGTGAAGGGTTACGTACGTCCTTCCTCCTCTCCCCAAACACTTGTGGATGATTGTCAATACAGAAATGACATCTTGGAGCTGTGGTGCATTCACATGGGGCCACTGACCACTGACAAGTCCTCTGAAGTGTGAAAGCCCTTCAGAAGCCCGAGGCAGGGGAGGGGTTCCCCTTTGGTTCCTGCGGTTACAGCTTTTTAGGGTAACAAACCCCATCTGGCCCATGCCCCATGTGGGAGTGGTGGGGCAGGAGTCTGTGTCTGCCTGACACGCCATCCCTGTGCCCAGCTCCATGTGCTGCCCCACTGTTTGACTTTGAACTTTGATCCTCCTTTCTCTTTATTTTCTCAGTGATTGAGTTAAGGGCGAGGATTTAAGCTAGTTGGTTTAAATTCAAGCCATATGAGACAGAAGTGATTTTCTTGGACAGGAAAAATAATCTTGGGGAGTTTATAGGACTTACAATTGCTCTGTATTTTCATGGAGTATGAGCACAATTTGTCTCTTTACTTCTCAATCTCAAGGTCTTATTGGATCTTATTGGATTAGCTTGTTGTTCTTGGAATTTCCATGTACTGGCATGGGCTCAGCAAGCCTTCTTTCACATTTAGTTAGCCTGGAGATTGCAGCTTTTCTTTTACAACGTGAAATTGCTTCTACAGATTATCCCTGCTCATCATTTTCTCCTAACTGTATTCAATACAAGTCCATTTCTCTCCATCCAGCCCTCCTTGGACCCAGGCTGACCTAAGCTGATATCCCGGACAAACCAAACACAACTAGCCAGAGGAAGATGCTATTAATGCTCCTGTCACTTGCTTACAAGCACCAATTCCACAAAGAACTGAATATTGGTAAGTGAGGAATTTGCCAAAATCAAGAATGGTGTGCTAGTGCATGGCTTTGGGATTTTTATGAATAATTGAGAAGCCTTTGAAGAACCTTTCTGCTTTCCAAGTATCATGGGGCAGAAGCATTTGATCATCTTCCTAGAAAAACTCCATACCCTTATATTGCTCACCTTGAATGAAACACCAGTCCAATGCAGCGTGCCTGCAGTGCCGTCCTTCCCCCATGGTGCCTGCACAGCAGTGTGTCTGTAATTCTTTACATAGAAGTCAGACTCTTCTAAAACCCAGACATTCATATTCCCATCAAAATCTGAACAGTGGGGTTTTTCCATCAACAGTTTCAGGCTATCAGCCTCGGCCGTGAATGAAAAATTCATCAGGCAAAGGCTAAAGAAGTCACACCTGTCAGCCTGACACACTGTTTATCTCGAAGACTTTACTTCAGAAAGTATAAACAGTAGAATATTTATTTTCCTTCCTGCCATCTATGAGGCCATTCAGCAATTTGAAAGCTCACGCACAGCTTTCATGAGCCAACCTTAATTGCACAGCAATGTGCCATAAAAACAAAGATTAGGCATTATTATCTAGGAACCAAATTTACATTTTTCTCCTCTGACTTGAACTGTTTAAAATATAGGGCACTATCTCATTTTGGCTGTACATAAATATCTCAGTTGTCAAACTGCCCTTACTCAACCAGCCAACTTTTCTTGGTGGTTGAAAATCATAGTGTTTAATTGTGTCAGTCAAGGTGAAAAATGTTATTGGTTCACCACCTGGCTGCACCATACAGTTAAAAAAAAAGTTCAGAAGCAGAATGTGGAATTCCAGGGACTGCAAAAATATTTTACCCATTAAGAAATTAATATGATGCAAGAACAGAAGGAAGAAAATAAACAGATTGTGTATTTCTTTATCCAGGTGAATTCTTGCTTTCTGCTTACTAGCTGGCTTTAAATCTTCCAAACAGCATGTGTTTAAATAAGGTGTGATAGGGGCCCAAGGCATCAGGAAGACACTTCTGACAGATTTCTACAAGCTTTCAATTGGTCTGTGACTTTACAGTCTTCAAATTGTTCAATAGTCACTGTCACCTACAAGAGGAGAACTGACAAGCAAAAAGCATGATGGAACAACATGAAATTCAGTTCTTCTGGGCTTAGTATTTACTGTAATTCTGGTGACCTCATCTGTCTTACAACAGAGAGGAAAGCTGTTCAGTGCAGAAATTCATAGCAAACTCCTTGGATGCAGAAAAAAAAAATCACATATTAAGTTTTAGCACCGGCTGAATGCTCTCCATGCTGGACAAGTTTTGGCAAGCAGTGTAAGCCATCTGCTCCTAGGAATAGGTTCCAAGGAGGTGGCTTATGGTTTATGGTTCATGGTATTTGAAATCCCTTTTGTGTAATTCTTCATCAATGAAGAGTGCAACAGTGGCATTAGCTCCCTGATAGGAATCTCCCTGAGAAAAAGCTTTGGGGACCAGAAAAAGTGGAATACATTGTCCTATATCAACTATAATTTACAGAAAATCAATTACCTCTTGTGTCATGCACATATAATGCTATGGTGTTTTTTTCAGGAGAAATGTTGATGAGGATTTTTATGGTAGCTGAACTACCTGAAAGCTCTCCCCTTTGTCCCATAGAGATACAACCAGATGTGAAGATCTAGCAAATTTAAGGTGAAAAGAGAGAATTAGATAGATCCATTAGGCTCTTTTTCTGCATACTGTAGGCTATGATGTTTTCACTCAGTGACTCACACTCTAAACCAAATACTTGCCTTGAACAAAAGCATTTACATATTCAGCCAAAACCCCTCACTTACGTGGGAGGTAAATGGCGGGACAGACTGAGCTAAGTACAACTTACATTAACATGGATATGGCTGGATGAAGTGCATTCACATCTTCTTCACAATCTCTTCTGTCAAGCTGGGAACATTGCTGGGTCCCTAGGAAAGTTTCCAGTGTGGACCAAGAAGGCAGTTATCAGGAGGCAAGGGAAGGAAGGAGAGCTGTGATATGCAGTCCTTTGGCCAAGGAAGGAGATGTAAGGAGCAAGCATTGAGTCCTGGGCCCCATCAGAAGTTTGCAGCAAGGCTAGGCTGTGGATGTGGGAAGAGGGTGAGACACCAGGCATAAGAGAAATGCTTACAGCATGGCTGCTTGGATTCACAGAGCTTGCTGTTCGAAGATAAATAAGCTCTACAGACACTCTTTTACTTGGGACTAGTGGAGAAACAGGATACGGATACTATGAATTGCCATGAAGGTGGCAGTCTCTTTCTCCTGAGCTTTATTTTTCTTTTGGATCCACTCAGGCACACTCCCTGTGGTGGCATTCTGAGAGTCCTGGCCATACTTTGTGCATCCAGGGTTCTAGTGGGCACCAGTCTGTGCACTCATACTCACAGCTGCCCTCTCCTACAAGGAGCTTGTCTGTGGGAGGGTCCAGCAAACCAGAAGGGCTTGGCCTGACTTGAGTGTGCCAGGAGATAGCCTAGTGATGTGCAGGGGCAGAGTTATTGTCCCAACTCTCTTCTTTTGCAAAAAGAAAGACGCTTTAATTTATATTCCGCTATCCTCTCATTGGTGAATTCTTCTTCACTTTCTGCCTATGTCTTATGCTGTATACCAGCCCAGTGGAACAGAAATCTTGTTTTCCAGTCCTAGGGCAAGTTTTGCTGTGAAATAAAAGGACAAGGCCCAGCTTCAGTTTTAGCATACTGTACTAGTAACAATTCACTGAGCATTCTGCTTGGGCAAAGGGCATTTCCTCCCCTCCCTCCTTTCCTCCTTCTCTGTCTCCCTCCCTGCATTCTCACTAGTCTGTTCTGAAAGTAATAAACATAGGATGCTTGTTGACTGGGTGGAGAAATTGCATTCAGATCACATAATGTCTGAGACCTGGCAAGTGAATCTGTTCTGGTCTTTGCTAAATGAAGCAGGGTGCCCTCCAGTCTAGCAGCAAATATCTTAGGGGGAAAGAAAAAGGAAAAAAAAAAATCTGCTTTGTATTGCTATTGATTAGAGAACCAGGTTAGTATGATTTGCAGCCCCTTGACCCTTCTCATTTATTTATTTATTTCAGATAAGAGATTGTGGTCCTCATCATGATGGAAAATAAAGTCTGTGGTTGGAACCACATTACGTAGTACTCACCAAAAACTGGCACTTCTACAGGTCATTATAAGGTGATAAATATGTCTGGGCCAGGGATTTTCTAGGGTCTTTTGGGTATGCACATATCACCCAGTTCCCTTCTCAAAGAGAGATTAATGTATCTGAACACAGATGGGCTCCCAGGCCAAAAGATAGAAGCTGTAACAGCTCCAAATATGCATCTTTCTCAGGCAATACAACTTGCAACCTTCTGCTTCTCCCGTTAAGAGATCTCGAGCTGTTTCATGTATCTGGGATCTCTCCCCAAGCCTTGTCCCCTACATTTGTTGCAGAGGCAGTTCCGTGCTGCTGTGCCAGGTCTGGTTTCTCTAGGACTTGTCTATCAGAGCACCATCCTCGGTAGGCCTGACAGGTTATGTCTTAGTGGATGCCTTGTTTGCTTCTTCTACCAAATTACACCGTTTCCCTTGGGCCGCTCTCAAAGATTTCAGCAGCACATGCCTTCCTGTTTTTTATTTGTATGTATATGTGTGTGGCTCTTCTAAACACTGACAGGAATTTCCTTTCCTGAGTCTAGACATCAGCGACTCACTATTTCTGTAGCTTGCTAACAGACTGTCTGCTGCCCTGGGCCCTTTGATTTTTCCCATGAGAGCAGCAAATTTGCACTGGGCTGATAGAGAGGGCCTTGTATGATACTCTGGGCATGCAGCCTGTTTTTTGCTGGTGGTGTTTTAACTGCTCTAATGATCTTTGCAAAGCAAACCCGGCACCCAGTGGGGGTTGATTGTAGGGTCTGTCCTTGCTACCTTGGTGTTGCCAGAGCACTTTCGCCCCGGGGAGAAAGAGAGATGGTGTGATCCCGTCCCAAACTGGTGTGACAGTGAAATGCTTGGCCAGATCCACACCCTGGAAAGTTACACTGGCCAGGCAGCCATCTGGGAGCAGGCAAGCCAAGGTGAAGCTCTTCCCATAGCTGTCCCCTTCCCACTGAGTGGGATCCCCTCAGTAGCACCCTGGGGCTTCCTGCACTGATTTCAGTGTTGGCTGCAGCAACTCTGGGGCTCTGCTTAGTGTAGCATCCTCCCAAATAAAGCTCTTGGGATGCTTCCTGGGTTTTCAGACTCACAGGGTGTGGGCTGCTTCCGATGAATCTCACAGATTTCAGTGGTCTTTCAAAGCAAATTAAGTCTGTCAGTCCTTTCCTGGGACTTGCTGAGAGCAACAGATGGAGCCTGGGTACACTAAATAGTCATTTTTTGCAGCTTTTCTCAGTGGCTCCTGTTTTATGAATTTCCCAGGAAAAGAAATCTTTCTAGGCAAGTGACTACCAGAGGGATAAAACAGCTCGTAAGATTTGTCTCAGTGTGCATCAAGGGTGAGCAACCAGTGACTGCACATCAGAGATCGTAAAGTGGAGCAGAAAAGATTGGTAAGATGATTGGGAATGAAGTCCCACAACACAAATGATTTATCTCCCCCTTCCTTTTCAGCCTGTGACTGTCCATCTGCATGAGTGTCTGACTGCCTGTATGTCATTCCTCCTTCCCTCAGAAACTTTTGAAGTGGTTGACTTATTTCAGCCGAAGTAGCTGAAGGATGAAGACCTCAGCATTGCTAAGGTCCTGGGATTTTCTGGAAAGTAGGCATCTGGCTTAGAGCAAGAGACTCTGCCAATGCTCCTCAGCTGGAGGAGAGGGTGCAGGACTATCTGAATCCCTATGACATTTTGTGGGATTACTGTGTGTCCACAGGCAGGAGGATGGCAGAAAACCAGACTTTTCACAGACATGCTTATTTATGCATTTAGAGAAGCCTGCTACAATCACAGGTTATGCAACACTGCAGGACAAATGAGAAGTAAATGTCTAGATGTGAATACAGTCACTGCTGAAAGTGCTATAGCTTTGGCACAGCCATCCCTGTGCCTCCCTTGTGAAACATGACTGTGAAGGTCACCTCCCAATGACTGTGGGAGCCTGTGGAGCCAGTCAGTATGGACTTTTTGAGAAGTCTGCCTTTGGACTCCATTTTTCTACTGGAGCCTCTCAAAGGACACAAGGAAGTTGACAGAAATAAGAATTCATTACTGCAAGCTTTCCATTGTAACAGAGAAAATACAAAATTTTCAGGTGATATGGCATTTCCCGGGGAAATAAATAGCCAAAGGCATATTCAGTGACATAAACAGTGCTGTCCAGGAAGGCCAGTGGTGCAAAAACATGCTTTTTAAGAGGAGGAATGAGAGGTTAGGCGGATGACGAATAAACAGTGCAGATCCGGTGAGCAAGTAGTGTGTCCTGGGTAGTGGTGACAAAGTGCCATTGGGCGGGTGAGTGAGTAACAGTGGCCCAAGTTGGCAGCGGGGCTGGGGCAGGGAGGCAAGGCTGGGCTGTGTCCAAGGACTGCTCAGGAGCAAATGTGTCCCACCCTGCCTGGTTCTGCTGCCTCTCACGCTGGTCCCTGCCCTCAGACCAAATGCTGAGAACCTGTAGAGATGTCAGAGAGGAATTACTAGAGAGAATTAGGTGTTAAATCCACTTCTGGCAGCTGAAGATGTGAGAAGATCCAGGTGGTGTGTTTATCTGAGTAGGAGACAGAGAGGCCCCCCGGGTTTCAGCCCAAAGTCTTTGCATGGGGTGGAGGACAGGATACCAAACAGACCTCATTGTGCCTTGAGCACAGCAGGATGTAAGACTTGAATATGAAAATCAGAAAAATCCAAATTGGGAATGTCTTAACCATGAAGGCAACATATGTCTGGAGTGGATAAGCAAAGATGTGGTAAATTCTCCAGCACTTGAAGTCAAAATCAAGATACCCTGGAATTCCCACAAGGTACAAGGCTTGATTCAGAGATCAGAGTGAAATGCTGTGGTGCATATTATGCAAGAGGCCAGACCAGATGATCAGTCTGGTTTGCTCTGGCCTTCAGAAATATGAACCATTGTTGTAGCAAGGATCTAGGAGAATTACCATGAGACAAGAAACAGAATAATTAAATAACCACGGTATTTGCAAGGGCTCACATCAAAGCGTGGACCATTTTTTTAACCAGCAGCAGAGACTGGAGGAAGATCTTGGGCAGTAAGGAGGTTGCTTTGTTTTCCTATTTGGAAACTTGCCCACTGAATGACTTCGACCCCAGAGATAAAGTTGGTCTTCATACTAGAGGTTCATGAGCTCATTTATGGACAACATTTATTGGAAGATTACTGGAGTTTCAATGTGGGCTTATCCTAAAGTATTGCTGGCTCACAAAATGCATTCATCAGTCTTCAGGGTGCAGTAAGGTATGGTCTTGCACAGAACAGATTTACACAAATGGTTTATTAACAAAATCAGGATTAGGGCCAAACAGATGTCAGTATGACTGATTAGCTCAAAATAAACACTGTTGTGAGATAAGAAATAGCTGTGTTTTTGCTTCATCTTCTTGTGGTCGCATACTCAATAGATGATGGGAAATTACATGTTAGGTATGAGGTAAAATGACTCATCCACTGCTGCAACTCATAGAAGGCAGAGCACAAGAATTCAGGAGTTTTCAGTCCATGGGTATAAAATAAGCAATGGCCCTGATCCAGGAAACTCTGCCATGGAGACGGATCCCCCCAAGGGGTGCAGACTCGCTTTCTTAGGATTGTGCAGGTGTGGGTTTTTATTTTGGCAGCTGAAACTCCCTAAGCACTAAAATTACTACAATTTTCATTATGCCACATGCATTACAGTTCTAATAGGGAAAAGTATTAGAAAAGAAGTAACAGTTGTTCTCCCATGAGGCTTTAAATATTAATTGATTTGGCCAAACGAGGAATACAAAACCTTTTAATGGTTTCTCCGTGAGAGGAGAGATCTGTGTTACCTTGCTTGGTCCATGTCATCAGTATGTGAAATAGTAGCGGATGTACAGACCAAATCTACTGCTAGAGGTCAGAGAATTGTATTAAACATGAATTGGCCACGTTCATCTATGTACATTGAAAACTGTAGATCAAGTTCATTTGCTTCACTGCTTTACAGAGAACGTGCAAGTCAGACTAAAGGCAAGGAGATGAAAATGGTAGGAAGAATTACTTTTTGGCATTCCTTTTTGTACAAAACATAATTGCTTGCTCAAGCATGGCAGAAATTCCCTATTTTTTTAATGTTCTAAATGAAAAACTGGGATTCGCATTAGGAGGTATTCTGCTTTGATTACTATATAGATCCATGAAACCAATTTCTAGTCATTCAAACAATCGCATTCGTCCTACCATTTTCTAAGCAAAGCATTTGCATTTTCCGGTTTAATTTTCAGTGCTAATTTTTCACTTCACTAATTTAAGAAATTAATTATTCAAACCATTGCTAAGCAAACCATTGCAGTCAACCTAAACAAAGTCATTCCCTTCTTCAACTTCCACTTTTCATTGTGAAAGTGAACCAGATAAGGAGCAGGAAGAACTGTTTCAGATCACTTTGAAATTAAACTATTCTTGATTAACATTTCTTACAATTTCTGTGATCAGTAGGCAAAGACACTAACAAACCAAAAGCCCTGCATGTGAGTTTCCTTGAAAACATGGTGCTGTTTGATGTGGATTGCACTATACATGATTTAGTTAGCCTTTCAAAACCCTGCCTGGATCACTTTGTGTCTTACTTTATTGATTTCCAGACTGCAAATGACTCTATTCATTTGCACTACAGGAGCATTATGAGAATAAAATTCTCAAAAGGAAAAGATTTTCCACTTTGATTGCATCCTTGATCTGACTCTTGTGTCTAGTTGTGCCATTCCTCATATTATCCAGGCAAAGATATGTGCAGTCATAATCTTCCTCCTGTCCTACCTTGATCTGTGCTCTGCCTCAGATACTAACTGATCTCCAAAATCAAGGGAAAGATTTTGTGTATTTTTTTTGCCCCCTCTGTCCTGTTCTCAGTCCTTTTACCACTATATGGCCTCTGCTTTCCCTCTCTGCTTTTAGTCAATAGTAAGTGTTAAGATAAAAATTCATTCATTAGCATACTCCCACTGCTTGTTCTCCCCGGAACCTCTAAATATTTTCCTATCGTATGGATGTTACTGAGAAGCATTAAAATCTAATCTAGAGGTTCCCAGAAATGCATGGGGTTATTTTTACATATTTACACTGCCTTTTAAAAAACAGTCTTTTCTAAGAGTTTGATCTTTGAATTGGGGAAGATCTGCTTTCTTAGGAAGAATGTAAGCAGTCTTGAGGGGATGGGAAGAGACGATTTAGTATGATTAAGTTGTAATTATCTTATCCCCTCTTCAGATATCAAGTGCTTAATTTATGAGATTTGTTGCTCCAAAGTCTTACTGAATCGAGTGGAATGAGAACAGCACATTCAAGATAGTTCAGTTCTTACCTTGACCCAACACCACTACTTTAAAAAGTAGTGGCTTGCAGTACACCTCCTTAGACAGGTCTCCAGCTGACGCAAATTGTTGGTACCTCTCTCAAGGTGAGTGGAATTGTATCAGCTGGTTGCAACTCAGGCTCTGCCCTTCTAAACTTTGCTGTGGATAAGACTGGTACTCCTCATTTTTACTCTCCTCAGTCAGAACATTTTTGCTGCACTGATCCAACTTTCCCTATAATGTGTGGTATTCCACACTATGATATTCCAAATTTCTGGGTATCCCCTAATCTGACAAGAGTCTACAGTGACTGCTCTCCTTCATGTGCTATGACCAGATTTGGTACACCTGCTGGAAAAGGCTGAGGCAAACAGCAACTCATGGGCAGCAGGGTCTTTTTTAGCCCGTGAAAGTGGAGGGTTCTTTGGGTGCAGTGAGAGCTGTGACTCAGGCTTGAGGTTCTCTTTCACAGGGTGCTGTCAGAGAGGAGATAAAAGTCCCTACATGCAGAGCAGAAAAAAAAAAATGAAATGCCTCTGAAAAGAATTTGTCACAACTTTGCAACCAGTGGTGGTAATGGTTTTTGGCCAGGGCTTGTCCTGATAGTTTTGTAAGTGGAGGCCAATTTTCTTTTCAAGGCACTGTATATTCAGTTATTTAATCAAGCTAAATTATTCCTTCTCTCCTCACCCACAGTTAGATCATGGCAGAAAATTAAGCACAGCCTTTCATTCCACCTCTTCTTGCCTCTCTGTTTGACCTAGACTTTGGGGAGCCAATAAGTTGTCTGAGATATTGATTTAATAAGGATAGAAGAATTAAAAAGGACAAAGAGACACCTGACTAATTGGCATTTCCAAGAGTTTTTTTGTAATCAGCCAATGGGGATTTTATAAGGTATGAAGTATTTGCTTTCACATAAATTTCTTCCACATTCTTTCTCTCATGTTTGCTCAGTAAACCTTCTGGAATAAAGTACACATCTTCTTCTTTGTAAGCTTTATACTTGGGAGGTAATTGAGTTGGCTCTTTGTTATGAGAGCATGTACTCGTTTAATTGCACATATGTGTCTGTGAACACACTATCCCTGCTTCTCTCCTAAATTTGATTTGGAATGAATCCCAAGAAAGGCTGTTTTCCAGCGTTAATGGATAGAAGGTCTTTACCAAGGGGAAAAGTATTCAAACACTAATTTAATAAAGTTAAGTTTAAAAGTTGTTTCTTTGCAGGAACTCTCACTGAAAACACGCAGTTCTGAAAGTAATTCCTTTCTCCCCATAGCAATTTAATAACAAGTATCTTCTACTGATTTTGTGATTTGCAACCAGTTTTTGCTTTGGAAATACGGCATAGTAACATGACAATTGAATGGCATGACAGTAACACATTTACATTGTTGTCAGAGTTACTTGTTACATCCTGCCCTGACCTGCTGAGCAGTAATGCAAAACTTTGGGAAGATAAAATCCTTCCAGGAGATGAAAATAAACACTGTGGTAATCTTTATCCCATTTCTGGACTTAAGGTGCTGACCTTCATGTAGTGATGCAAGCAAGTATTCATCTTCAGCATGTTGCTCTCGGAAATAGCAGAGCAAAGTGTAAGGAGGGAGGTGATCTGAAGGCCTGGAGATCTGTCCCTTAGGCTGAGAAGTCACATTACTCAAGCCATGTTAAGCAGTATAGATAAGGTAAACTATACTTTGCAATGCAGTGTGTCAGTTTGATAGATGACTGTCCTGTGGGCTTTTTATCATTTTCCATTAATTTGGATTTTATTGCGTGCCAAGACTTAGCAACTTATTGTTCTGAGCTGACAACCTGATCTTTTTATTCAATTTCTACTTAGCATTTGTTTCACACTAAGTCAGATAAAATTTCCAAGAACTGAGTTCTGCTTGAGAGAGAACATCAAGATTAGGGTCAGCTGATTTCTTGGCCATCTCTCTGGCTTTTAAAAAAGTGCATTGTTCCCTTTTCTGTTTCTTCTGGAGAATTTGGCAATGTTTAGGTCCCGGGGTTTTGGTCTATCCCTAGAGGAAGACTATATACATTTTCAGAGACCAGTATCTTCCAAACAAAATGCTTACCCTGGGTTCATAGGGTGTTTGTAACAGAACACTTGATGTTCAGCTGGGTGGTTAGGAACAAGTAGGAGATGTGAAAACAGTACTAAGCTGAGTGTTGTAACCACGGTTTCATAGGGCATGGCAAGGAACTAGAGTCTGATTCCATGAAGCGGAGACATTTATAAAATTATCTCAGCAAAATTATGCTTCTGATTTCAAAATTTATTCAAGTGGTAGTTGTTTGAATTTCCAGACTTTGCTTGGGCACTGGTTTATGCTTTATACTGGTTCAAATACTCAAACACTGGTAGACAGATGTTGTACAACCAGTTAGTTGTGGTGTCATTAGATCTAAGACCAGTCTCTTCAACAGCAGCATATTTCCCTATCTTCTATGTATCAGGTCACCAATAAACTGGATACTAGTTGGAATTAACTGATTGAAGAATTAGAAAGTGGTATTTTCTGAAGAAGATGCGGAGCATCTATTGTTGTAGTCTGTTTTGACTGAAGCTGTGGTTATAACTATAGGTTAGGCCAGAAGGAGAAAAATGTTTATTCATGTCTCTTTCAAGGTGTTGGGATTTATGGCCAAGTTCAGAGCTAGACTAGATTCATGCCTTCTTTGAATCCTGGCTCAAATCTGAGTTCTGTATCCATGGTCATAAAATGGCTACTGCTGAGGTATGTGTAAGAAAGCAATGGCACAAATTCCTTTTTTTAAGGTTTATCCAGGTGTAGCCTCTCTAAATTTTGCTTGACAACTTTCAGCTTTGACAGAGAATTGGAGTTCCTGCAGTATTTTAGCACCTCTGAAGTGCCTACTGTATATGGAAGTGTTTCAATATTTTTTTTTGCTAAGAAATAAACTGAAACCTGATGTTTTCAGTCAAAGATGATACCTGGAAATGTTCAGGTACTCTGGGCTGTGTCACAAAACAGGTTTGGTTTTTTTCTTAATTATTATTATGTTGGCCTTGTATCAGAAGGTAACCACTGCCTTGCCTAGACAGAGAAGAAAATATAACTGTGATTTTTCACTCTTTCTGAGCAGCCCTGGGATGGAATAGCCTCAGGAGAACAGCAGATGCAATAGAGCCCTCCAGAGCTCATCTCAAAGCTAGAGGGACTGGGTCTTCTCTTTCTTCTGGACTCATTTTCACAAGCTTGATCAAGCTGTTAATACACATCTTGTGTCAAGTGGCCACAGTTCTGTTTCATCAGAGGAAATGAACAAGAATATCCAAAGAATAAGGTTTGTTCTTCCTGTCTACAGCAACTGCGGAAGCATAGCAAGGGTTAGGACAATCCCAACCAACACTGTCAGCTTAAGTACAGAGAATATCAGACCTTCAGTTCCTGAAAACCAATAGTTTTCATCCAGAGAGTTTTGAAGATGGGCCAGATGCTTAGCGAGGGCAAATCCACATTGCATCACTGATTAGACAGGTCGATGCCAACATACACCAGTAAAGAATCTTGATCTTGTTCAGTGCTATCAATACAGACGTGGAGATACAGTGAGGAATGGCAATGCAGAACCACAGGGCATAACTGAGGGTCTGCTTATCTGCTAGTCAGTGTACACCTTGTAATTTATGCAGTGCAAAGCCCAGTAACAGAGCTGGGGAGCCAAGTACTTCCTGATAACCGCACCTCCTGGAATTGTATAGTGCATTGGCTAATAAATCTTAGTGATTGCAAAAAGCTAAGCTTGGAAAAAATTAAATCCGCCACTCAAGCAGCTGAACAGCCGTCTCAGCTGTGCTGATTCACCCAGAATGATGCACTCCAAGGGGTTTTCACCGCCTAAACAGATGTTCCCCTAGCACAGGATGCTTTCCATTTTTATATTGTTCATGCTGGATTTGTGTGTTGCAGATCAGATCTTCAGCTGCTGTAACCAGACTTGTCTAGTCAAAGGCTGTCAGGACAAGACTGATGCTCTCAGGCCCCGTCTCCCACTTCCGTCTGTGCTGCAGGCTCCCCTCCTGCTGCAGGCTGCGCCAGCTGCGTGCTGTGGTGTGGCGGTCCCGGGCTGGAGGGAAGCCACGCGATGTGCTGCATGTGGCACTGTGTCTCCAGAGAAGCTTTGCTGGAAGGCATGTTTCCCAGGCGTCAGGAACATTTCCCCAGCTGCTGGTCCCCATCCCTGGTGAGGGTGGGATAGCATAGCTGAATCCAAGTGGCCTGTGTGCTCTGCAAGTCAGCACAGCACTGGGAGGCAGGACGGCAAGAAATACCGCCTTTGCAATACATCCATACAGAGATGTGCTAGTTTTATTACTTTGGCTCTGCAACATCCAAGTTGATCGTGCCCAGACAGTCTTTCACCCTGCTTGGGTCTGCAAGGAGGACATAACCTGTTTGGTTTTTTCTTCAGCAAGTGGGTGAGTGTGTTACGCTGAAACAGAAGAGAATGATAAGGTCGGGCAATAAAGATATACTGGCCCGGTAGTATTGCTATGGCTTGTTGAATTTATCATACATAATCTTCAACTTTCACCTCGTTCCATCTTATGAGAATGATTTTGTATTTCAGGATTTCATGGAACAGTCTGATATTTGGCCTCCACAGATGCTGTGCTGGGTCATTACTGAGAGATGGAAGGAGCAGAAGAGGGTCACACAGTTTAATTATTAAGGCAAGTATGAGAGTGTATAATACCAAGTATGCTGAAGTGCCAATCCCTCTGTGAGACTACCACTGTCCAATACAATAAATAACATTAATTTTTACACAGTAGTAATTCCAGATATCTGTCCATTTAGTAGCAATACCCTTAAAGTCAATAGTATAGAAGTCTCTTCTTGCCTTGGACTGTGCTGCTTCTTAGATGTTAGGGAGCTCTGGCCTGCTAGACTAGAGCTAGTTAGGTCCACCTTATTCCCATGCAGAGCACATGGACCAATATAACCTAGTGGTAGTAGAAAATGCCAGGCACAAATTCTGAACAAAATGTGAAAGTGCTGTTCTTAAACTTATCAAAACATACTGGAAGTTGTTTGTATGTGTGAAATCAAATGAATATCTATATGCTTAATCTTGGAATTGAGCTGAAAGGCAAGCAGAAGACTTACCCAAGTTTCAGTGTCATGAGAGGGATACACTGTCTATATCACATAGAACAAAGGCAGAAGCCTACACAGAAGTGACACTTTTAGTAGTGTTTAGTAGTGGGTTTCATACAGTGGGAGATACTGGGATTTTCCCTTGCCTAGATATGGGCACTAGGAGGGCTTAACAGAGGAATAACCGGTACTCTTGTAAATTAGAGCACTGCGATCGCTGGCAGATGCTGACTCAGCTGGCTGCCACTGCAGCACTAAATGCAAGCTGTTAGTGTCCTGTACGAAGGATTGATGTTCTGGCATGGCATCTGTTGTGAGGCCAAGTCTTTTACTAATGAGATCAAGGCATTGTGTTACCGTAAGACAAGAATTAGACCATTGACACCTTTGCTTCTGGTTGGACTATTAGCCCATAGGGAGGGGAATCATGGGGGAATCTTCTTGCACACAGTATCAGTGGACCATCTCTTTTCCCTCCTACTGCATTAGATATCTTTTTCATTTCAATGAATCCCAAAAAATCAAAGGAAGACTTGACCGCAACTGCAAGGACTCATCTGCTCTATATTGGAAGCCAAGAAGAGCCATTAAACATTTGAGATTTGCTGAAGTGTTAGTGAACTGAGCACTACTGAACCAGAACAGAATTCCTAGAGAAACACGAGCCCAGGTATGTTTTCTTTTGTTGCTCTTATGGAATGGAAGTTATTTTGCACCAACATCCATTTTCAGTAAATTCTTGTTGCTCAACCTTTTAGTAAGTAGCCATTCTCCTACAGCACATGGAACCTCCTCCTACTGTGCAGTCACAGAAAGGTAACATTTGATGGTACCTGCAAGACTGATGAAATGAACAGAGAGTAACAGTATCTTTGAGTTTCCTTGAATCTCATCTGACCTATTGATGTGACTGTTTGCCATATAAAATGTTCAGGGGGGATATTGAGCTTTATAAAAATCAGCTTTTTTCTGTGCTCGTTCTTGTAGGTTCCTCTTGGTTTAAAGAAAAACAGAAAACTTCTTTATTAGTTGAGGAGAAAATCAAAATCAGTAGGGTCAACTTAAGTGAATATTCTGGAGACCCAAAGTCTCCATGTTATTACAAGAAGATAAGCAATGTCTTTCTACAGTGTGCAGCAGGACTCCTATTTAACTAAATGCTAAAGCACCTTAGAAGTTATTTTTAGTAGTGGATATTTAGCGAGGTTCTTCTTACATAATTATAGATCCAAACTGTCCAATACTGACAGATGCTGACACTTAGAAAATTATGTAGTAAAGCCAGTGACCATCTTACATTAGAGGAAAAATGAGGCAATTATAGCCCCACATTCAGAGATTTTTAAACCCAGGATAGGTTACAGTTGTCCTCTAGTCTGATCGCCTGTATGACACATCTGCAAATTTCATTGCAGCACCTCTTGAATTTTCCTGTCCGTAATAATGAACAGCTTTCAGCCTTTCCTTAAAGACTGAGAGACTAAGTTGATCATATTCAATCCCTACACCATTCACAGTTTAAAAAAAATATATGCCACAAACTTGAAGTTTGTCCAGTTTTGGCTTCTACCTAGTGGATTTCATTACGCCTTTTTCACTAGATATGACACTTACAGTTAAAAATTTCTTTCTCATAGTTGTAATAGTTACTCTACCATCTGGGTGTCTGTGAGCTGTGATCATATTACTTCTTAAACTTCTCTGGGATAAATCAGATTAAACTTCTTTAGTCTCAGTCTGATTTCCAGACCACAGGTCATTCTTGTTAGCTCTCTTTTGAATCCTTTCCAATTTTTGAATGCATTTTGAAAGTTTGGATGCCAGAACTGCATGTGGTATTTCAGCAATATTCTCACTAGAGCTATACACTGACTCTTTCAAACTCCCCTGCTTATTTATCTAAGGATCAGAATTGCTCTGGAGGGTCATGCTCAGCTGATTATCTAGTGTGATCATGAAGTTTATGCAAAGTTAATTATATCTGAATTGCTGGTTCATAGCCTAAAGTGTGACATAAAGCTTTTGTTGCAAGACGTATGACTTGCATTTGGTTCTGAAAATGCAAGTAATAGAAATGACAAGGAATTAATCCCTATAACAAACTTGTTCCCCCATCACTTTTATTATCCTGTAATCTCTTTGGTGTTGTCTCAAACTTCAACCACAGTGGTTTTTGTCTACACTGTTGGTATAGATGCTACTGACACGAGTAGCTAGCACAAAGAATAGAGCCCCCTCTAAACTCCAGATGGAACACCTCACTGAATGACAGTGATTCTGCTAAATTACTTCTAGAAATACACTCATTAGACAGCTTTTAAGCCATTTAGCACTAATGGATTGTTGTGTGGGAGCGAGCTAAACACCTTAGAAGATCTAAATATTTTTCCTTTTTGCATCTACTCCTGTCACCCAAGCCGGCAATCTTCACCAAGACTGTAATCACGTCCTGCAGGTTGTTATTAATGACTGCTGTATAACATCATTTCTAATTGCCAGTGGAACAGTTAGGTTCTGAATATATAATTCTGCTTCCTTCTGAATCTGAAACAGAAACATTTGTCAAGTACTTCTCCATTTCCCACATTATGATTGATAATTTTGCTGTTCTTTAATAGTATTGGATCCATCCCATACAATCCAAGACCAACTTTTCCACCTGGAAATGATGCTTATCTGGAACTTGTTGAGAGAATGTATGTTTCAGCTATAATATCAGCAGAAAACCTTCCTAATTTGGTAGGGGAATTGTGGGAGAATGAGTCCTATGCTGGAGATGCCTGATGTCAGCTTCTCAGCTTCCTCAAATTCTGGTGGGAGACTGTGTGTGGGGGCCTACATGACGAGGCTGAGGGGTACAGACATGCTTGCACATTGGTTCACATGATTATTCTAGCACACTGGCTGGATATGTGCCTTCCAACGGGTTTCCTTTCAGAGCAAAGGCCCCAGAAGAGGCAGCTCCCCCAGAACTGGTGGAGTGCTTCAGTCTTCCTCCCACGCCTGCTTCACGTGCAAGAGCTGATTGATCTGCCAGTGGTTAGGAGGTTTCCCTGGGAAGTGAATCCCCAAGTTCGAGTCCATGCGCTGATTTGGAGTGGTTCCCTGACCGCCAAGCTACACTAGCTGTTTCTCTTTCTTCCAGTGAATACTTAATTGGAATCAGCTTCAAGTCAGACTGAGCAAGAACTTGAATCTGCAGCTCCCTTTTATCTCCCGGGAACTTGCAAACCGCTGGACTGCATACTCTCATTCTCTGTAGCTCAGTTCATATGTAATTATTTACATGGAGTGGAGAGGTTCCAAGGAGATGGGGGCAGAAGGTGAGAGAGTTAACTAAAGGAGTGTGTGAGGCAGGGAGAAAACCTGGCCATCCCTGGCCTTCTGGTGGGAGAGGCCAAGTTGCTGTTCCTCTCCTGTCTGGCAGCACTTGGGAGCTGGGAGCCAGGCTTTCCTCTCCAGAGGGGAATCACTTAGGAACTTGCCTATTTGTTGCTTGGCCTCCCATTCTCTTTCCTTTCTGGGCCTTACATGTTCTGATGCATAATGAAAACAGATTTGAAAAACTTAAATTAGAAAACCTCTTTTTTTAATTCTTTCTGAATTGTGAAACAAAATTCTTGTTTTGTGGCCAGCCCTGAGTTTTAAATCTGAGAGGCAGAACTTGCAGCAGAAAGATTGATGAAGTCAAACCTGACAAAACCTGATTGTGCATTCCTTTCCCATTCATCAGCAGGCTCCTCAGTGTAATAGATGAAGACTTTTTGGACTAGTTGCTCCTACTTAGATTGAGGTATATTCTTTCATTCATCCTTTTTAGGAATGCTGTGGAAACATGGCTCCTATTACTTCAGCCCAGCCCACTTCCCCCACCTCCCTGCCTTATGCCAGGTCTCTTGCTGAAGGATAGACCAGAATATGTCACAGAGGGTTATTTCATGTAACACAAATCAAATATGGCCCTTCTGTATCTCTGTTGCAGAGATACACTTTCTATGCTGAAGTGCTCGCTTTAGGAATCTCTCTGTAGATTCATTATGGGGAACAATGCTGCAGGAAGAGACACAAAATGTGAAAGAGAAACAGCTTGAGAGCACCATAGTCTTCCCACTGATGGGTGTTCAGAGCACATGTGCCAGACCAGACCTGTGGTGCATATTCACAGCTTTGATCCACTGATCTACATCAGGTCAGCCCAAAGGTGAGGCATCAACCTCGCAGCCACTGAGTAGGATGCTGAGTAAGCAACAACATTACAGCACTTTTTACACCACAGTTGCAGCTCTTAATGTAGTGAAGTGGGATTAGAACAATGGAGTAACAGAGCCTATTGCCAGAAACTTGAAACAGTATATTTGTGGGTGTCTCAAAGCAACCCAAAGCATCCTATTTTGCTGTCTTTTGGGACTTTTCTTTTTAGGTTACAACTTCCATGTTTCACACTGCAACCATTAGGGCTGCAAGCCTGTTCCTGTCCCTCTGTATTTTGAAGAATAACACCTAAGGTGTTCAAAGATATTCAAAGTGCTGACAACACTGCTCTACCTTGCCTATAGCAGAGATTGAAACTGCTGTGCTGGAAAATTTATTGTACAGAGTTGCCCACCAGCAAATATCTGCAATAAGGGGTGCATCAGTTCTTTCATTTTGATTTTGTCTTTCTTTCCCCACTATTCCTTCCCCAGGGTCTCCATACTGATCCCAAATGCATTCTTCTTGCTTATCCCTGTTCTATTAAATTGACTTATACTAGTCTCTTTATACTGAATTGTCAGTACCACTCATACCTTTTGAACACTTCTTTTTAAATGTGTCAAATAGATATTTTTCTCACAGCAATATTTTTTCTCTAATTTGGCTGGTAAGGGATATAGAAATAAAATTGCTGAGTCAAACGTGGCAAGATTAATTAAATGGACCTTTCTGAGTCTTCTGTGTAGAAGTTGCATTCCAAAGGAAAAGGTGCAAGATCAGTTTTCTTAACTGCAGGGCCACTTTTACTCACTGGAAGAACTAGGTGGAGTTTTCTGTTTGCACTAGATAAAGGTTGCTACAGTGAACTCCCTATAACTCAGGGACATGGAGTAGGGAGTTCACCACCGATGGCCTAGGCATTTTTGAGGGATTGTTTTTCCTTCACAGTTATTGCAGCAATGCCATAAATCTGGCATTGCTTTTGAACAAATGCTGGTTTAATGCTCTGGGCATAGTAAGTGGTGTGCATGATCCTTGGTGGCAGGGGTGATGTTACTGTGAAATCCGTCTTGTCTGGTTCTATCTTGCATCCCTAAACATTCAGGACTAGTAGCAGGCATCGTCTGGAAACATAGTTATTTTAGCAGCAACCTGGAAGGGCTGCCTCGTGAAAGCTGCCCTTATTCTAAATGTTTCCATGAACCTTCAGTATAATGAGTTATGCCGCATCCATTGCAGAATGACTGGAAATCAACCCAAACAGAACAACTTGAACCTTGAGGTTTCAGGCATTTTTTTGTTACAGAGAAAGAAGCAAATGAGAATTTCAGTTTTGTGCTGAAGGCATCCCCATAGCCTGCTTAGTAGAAACCTTCAATGCGTAAATCAAAACTTAGCTCAAGCCTCAGGTTAGCTTTGCTATTGATCTTTAATGCTTATAAATGCTTTTTTGCAGCTTAAATTATGTCAGCGTCAATGTTTATGAAACCGTGGAAGTGCTGAGCCAAAAATATTCACATTAATAAGGAAGAGCTGGGAACAACTGGGGTGATGCCAGTGTCAACCAGTGCTACTAAGCTAAAAAGTTCTTTGGCATGGCTGAGCTAGAGATCATAGCAAATTTATCTCTTGTGAGTAGTCATTTGATTCATGCCTTCTGATTCATGGCTTTGTCTTGGACTGAAACTACAACTTTCTTATCAACCAGCTAGGAAACATTGATTTTTTAGAAAGGTTTGACCATATTTTCACACTAATCAGAGAAGGACCACTCGTTTATGAAGAACACACCTTATCAGCAGCCGGTGCCTTACTGTTCCACTACTGTATTGCATCTCACTGGACACACTGCCTCTGGCTGATGTGAATTTAAATAGTGAGATTTAATTCTCTGAGGCCCTGCACAGATTAGTTCAGCATTACAGCTGCTCTCTTGTACCAAGGGGTACCTGGTAGAGATTGAGTGCTCACAACTCTGCCTTTTTTTCATATGGTGCTGCTGGGAAGATTTGGGATCCTGGGCAAATATTGTTTGCTTTGGTGCTGCATTATGAGAAAGATAAGTCTCCCATGTATCTTTGGAGTTTCCTCATCAGAAAAATCTAAGAATATGACAAAATCATCAGTTTTCATCAGTGTAGTTCCATTTAAAATAACACTTTTAACACATGAAGTCACCAGTTTTCATCTCATTGTTGCTGGTAATTTATTTTTTATGGTTTTCCTTGGAATGGGAGATATCTATTTCTTAGGGTTGCTAAAAAGCAGCTGCAATTTCTGGGTGAGAGGCAGCTTATGGTCCTTTGTCTCTGCTCCCTTCTGGATGCACCTCCATCATTCCCCACATGTTTTTCAGCAGTTACAAAGCTTTGTGGCAAGCTGCAGTAGGAAGATATTATTATTGCCATTTCATAACACAGCCATGGTCACACATGCCTCTGGGGCAGATGGAAGCTCTCTGAGGTTTTTCTATTTGTGTTTAGAAGGTGGTGCACTCCCTAACCTAAGGTACTCTGCATGCCTCAGCCAGAAACAACGAAATGAGAAATTAGGAATATCAGTTTCACCTACCAAAGCTGACTGAACAACCATTTAAATCAAGTCTTATTGGTCACACCAAAGACATGTCTAGAAAGCCACTTTCACAAGAAGGCTCACAAAGGCTCACTAAAACCTCAGGAGTTTGTGCTTGTTTTTGGTTTTTTCCCCCAGTGGTGCATACCATTTGGCTGAAGAAGCTTGAAAACACTGTGGGTTTGGGCCTTCTTTATGTTTAATCCATCCTCAGGTCCCTCCACCCTGACAGGAAGTTCCTGGGCAAATACACTGTGTCAGATGAGTGAGGAAAGCGTATAAGCTTTCTTGTTATGATTTTTAAGCAAAGATTTGTTTGGAAAGGGAGGGAGCCCAGTGTTCTAGGGAGAACAAAAGAGAGGGTTTGGTGAAGTGGT
Source organism: Cephalopterus ornatus (assembly GCA_013396775.1). NCBI lineage: Eukaryota > Metazoa > Chordata > Aves > Passeriformes > Cotingidae > Cephalopterus > Cephalopterus ornatus. The sequence goes on from VZRE01011847.1 coordinate 50,946, forward strand.
ATTTGCCACAATTACAGGGGAAGACTTTTGGCATTGGATTCAGCTGTTGTATGGATGGGTGCAAGTACAGGCTAACTGCTGATTACAGCAGAGTCATGCCAGATGTGCCTCAGCCTATGAGAGTGTGCAATTTCACTTACAGCCTTTCTATTCCTGTTCATAGCAGGCTGCTTTTTCTCTCCTTTCAGCCTTCTCTTGCTAACGTTTATGATGAACAATTGTCTGCTCCTTGTAACTGGAAGGGCATTACAAGCCATGAATGCCATTGTTGCGGTAAACCACTTCCTTTTCATATCTCTTATGTCCTAGCTCTGTAAGAACAGAATAAGCTCCGTTTGGCATCTGAAAATAGGATAACATCAAGTTTCTGCATCTGTCCAACTGAGCATCTGCAGGGTCTATTGTGCCAGATGCATTTAACCTGGCCTGGCACCAGAAACATTATCTCTGTTCCTGGAATGGCCTGGGATGTAATTGGATGTCAAATCCCCATACATTACACAGACACTACACAGACTCAAACAGACTACTGCAGTTTGCCTCAAGCTTGGATTGTCTACTCACTTTAAAAATAATCTAATATTTTGCTTTATGAAACTTATCACATCACTTACAGTGCAAATCATGCAATAGAAACATAGAATGGCCTGGGTTGGAAGAGACCTTAAAGATGATCTAGTTCTACCCCCTGCCATGGGCAGGGACACCTTCCACCAGACCAGACTGAACAAAGCCTCACTCAACCAGGCCTTGAACACTTCCAGGGATGAGGCATTCACAACTTCTCTGGACAACCTGTTCCAGTGCCTCACCACCCTCACAGTGGAGGTTCTTCCTTATATATAATCTGAGTCTACCTACTTTCATCTTAGCCATTACCCCTTGTGTTATCACTCCATGCCCTCGTAAAAGGCCTCTCTCCAGCTTTCTTGTACTGTTCCTTTAAGTACTGGAAGGTGATATAAGGTCTCTTGGGAGCCTTCTCTTCTCCAGACTGAACAACCTCAAATCTCTCAGCCTGTCTTCATAACAGAGATGCTCCAGTGCTCTGTTCATCTTCTTGGTCCTCCTCTGGATTTGCTCCAAGTCCACATCCTTCTTATGTTGGGGTCTCCAGAGCTGGATGCAGCACTTCAGGTGGGGTCTCACCAGAGTGGAGTAGAGAGGCAGATACCTGGGCAGATACCTTTGTCCTAGGACTAGAACTTTTTAATACATCAATTTACACTGCCTTTTTATTTAAGTAACTGCAAATCACCTTATATATATTTTATATATGCTTTATATTTGCCATGTAAATCTTACTGAAATAGTGGCTGTTTCTGCAGACATTCAAATGTCCTTCTGTTCCTAGAGGAAATGACATTATAGAGCCCCCTAAGTCAAGCAGGCATGGTACCTGAATGCAGGGCCCTGACATCTGCAGTGGGTTGGTGGTAAGAAGCAGCTCAGTAACTTGTGAGAAAGGGAATTTCAGGCTGTATGTTGGCTACGCAGACTGCATGGGGCAAAGCCCCTGTCCTTCTGAGTTGTGAGTACCCGCACATGCCCGCCAGTGAAGCTACTTGCTCTTCATCAAATACATGAACCTTGCTTTCCTCACCTATAAAATCATAGAATCATTTTTGTTGGAAAAGACCTTTAAGATCATCAAGTCCAGCTGTCAAGTCCACCACTGCCAAGTCTACCACTAAACCATGTCCTTAAGTGCCACATCTACACATTTTCTAAATATCTCCAGGGTTGGTGACTCCACCACTTCCCTGGACAGCCTGTTCCTTTTTGTGAAGGAACTTTTCCTAATATCCAATCTAAATCTCCCCTGGTGCAACTTGAGGCCATTTTCTCTTGTCCTATTGCTTATTATTTGGGAGAAGAGATCAAACCCCACCTCACTAAAACCTCCTTTCAGGTGCTTGTAGGGGAACCACGCGGTGTGAACTCTGTGTTGACAACCAAATGACCCTGTAAAACAAATGCATTGGGAAAACGTCTGTAGGGCATCTGCTCCGCTGCTGCCAGTTCTCCCTGACCCCATTAGCTCCCTGGCCCTTGAAAGCAAGGGCAAAAGCCCTAGACCAGAGTTTACAGTGACATAGGGACACACTTCTGGCCGTTGTAAGTCCATTGTATTGACTTGCTCAATGGAGTTTCAAAACATTTAACTGCCTTCTAAGGAATATTTACAAGAAATTATGGGCTGCTTGTGTGGTCCATAGATCACAACACAAAAGCTGTGGTGCTAAGATAATATTTCAACTCCCCCAAAAGACAAATGACAGGGATTCATCAACCTGCTGAAGACTAGTCAAGACTTGAAGACCACTCAAGTGACACTAAAATAACACTAAGGCTTTGTTTTGATTTGTGGAAGGGTTGTATGAGTAAGGAAATAAGGCTGACATAAATGTAAGATCTGTCCCTGGGTCCATGTCAGTGTTAAGTCTGTTGCCCACACTGGAGTCTCTTCCTTTCAGCTCATCCATCTTGAGTTACACCTTAGGCCAGGCAGTGAGGTGTCCCTGCCCTTCATTACATGTGCCTCGGCACCCCTGGGGCTCCCCCTCTCTTTCTAAATCATGGAAAAACTGAATCTTGCTATTGATTCTGGCCCCATAGAGTGTGGGAGAGTGTTTCTGTGAGTGCTGGACACGCATGGAGAGCCATGGGAAGACATGAAAGGACTGCTAGCATTGGAATGGCACTTGCCTGCATGCACCCTCTAACAAGGATATGTTGTGAGCTGATGAGGGATCCTTAAATGAGCAGGACCTTGGACTAGTCAGCTATAGCTAAAACACAACTGATTGTAACTTACAGGGTTTGGTGTAGAGGTAGCACTTAATTTAATGGCGTGTGCTAATTGTTAGTCATGTTGATTTCGCAATGAAGGCAAAAATTTTAGAGCACTGATGCTCTAAAAGAGAATGGTAAATAGAAGGCAAGAATAAAGCCCAATGTAGCAAGACTAATTCAGCAGAATGAATGCTTGCTTTTTCATTGCACCAGTTGAAGTCTCTAAATAAACAGAACAACCAATTTAAAGCAGATGCATGGAACAACAGTCAGGTTTCATTTCTGGTTTTAATTTTTTTAAACCACAGTATTTGGTTCTCAGAGCTCAAAGGAATTGCAGACTGAATCAGAAGTTTGCTGTAAGTTAGCAGCTTGGAGGAAGCAGATTTGTGGCTGTATAACAGGGAGAGATGAAAAAGCCCTGTTCAAATAACTAAATTATAATAAAATATGCAAGTGATGGAATTTGGAGACAAATAAACATCCAGAGCTCCTGCCTGTAAACTGTTATCAGCTACAACTTGGGAACAATAGAGCTAAGCAATAAATGGCCAACTCAAGCACTGCTTCTTAAGTGATGAAACAGTCAACTCACAAGATTTATTAGTAGTTGCTATCCCATGTGCCACAAAAAAATGAAACCTCGGGTGAATCTATACTGTGTGAAAACAGGGCTCATTAATGAGGAGTAGTATGATCCCATTTTTACTTCCCTTGGTGACTTTTCGGAGGGACTACTTAACAAAGCAGAAAATACAAAAAAGCCCTCAGGAAAGCCGCATGGGTCTGATTTCCCCCTTCCCCGCTCACTGTGTCATCGCTTACCTCAGAGGCTTTGCATAACTGTGTGTGACTACCCACAGCTTCTGATCTCGTGAGGCTGAAGTCATTCTTCAAACAGCCATTGGCTTTTAAGGACTTGGTGGAGGGAGAGATGATGCTGGGCAGGACAGCTAAGCTAAGACAAAGAAATGTTTTTCAGACAGGGGAGCAGATTCTGGAAATTCCCTGGGGACCAGTCTTGTGACACAGTTATACCACTGCAGACAAGTTTTCAAAGCTGTGGGTGAGGTGGGTGCCTATTGCCAACCTGGCTCAGACAAGCTGTGCAAAGCAGCAATGCTTAGCTGTGTGTGTTTGCAACAGCATTACCAGGGCACTTGCTGAGAGCAGAAAAAACCCAAAATGGTGCTGAAGGAAAGTTTCACAAACTTATTGGAACCTCAGCAGGGTTGTCTCTTTTGTTTTGGTTTTCTATCATGTAGTTTGAAGGGATAATTTAGACATTTTAGCACTGGTAACTGTGAGCCCCAAAATTTTTATCTTTAAGACCAAATCACCCTTGGTAACAGGGTCCATTTAAGAAGGGCTGTGGCACCACACTGCTTGGTGTGCAGGTGACCAGCCGTCTGTGCTGGTGAGAGCACCGTGGGCAGAGACGAGACAGGAGGTCAGGCTGTGCCCGTAGCGGTTGCACTCAGCTCAGTGCCTGTACGGATTTTGAAAAGCAGGTTATTTTGCCTCTCTCTGCCATGTTTTGCATTGCTGATGCAAAGTCTTCCAGAGACAGGGGTAGAGAGGTAGGAAAGAGAGAGGTGGTGTTGTGTCTGCAGCAGGTGGGGAGGGATGCAGCTCAGGGGAACATGCTCAATGCAGTGGTAAGCAGTGGAGTGGTGTGCATTAGGGTAAAGTCTAATCCATTCCTTAGCAAATGTTTTCTCTCATTTTGTAGTCTTTATTGTGCTTCTACTTCTTTCTTTGCCTTTTTTTTTCCATTGTGAGTTATTTATCTTTGAGTGATTTATCTTTAAGGGCCCCTGAAAGTAGACATTAAGTAGCAGCAAAAATCTGAAGGCATACGTGATGGTGCCTGATGAACCACCACTATCCTGCAGTAAAGACATCTACCTTGTCATGTTCACTGAAGGCTCATATCCTCATCCAAACTGTGATCTACTGATCTTTTTTTTCTTCTTGGATTTACAGGTCTGGACTGGGAGATCACAGGACAGCCTGATATTTGTTATCATTTCCAAATATGGAGAGAATGATTCCCTCCTTTTGCTACTCACGTACATGTAATTCATTTGTGTTCACAGACTCCCATTCTGATCTCCAGACTTTTTTTAAAACAACTGTCCTCCTCCCCCTTCTCCACTGTTTACGTGTAGTTTCAGAATGCTTTGGTCTATTTCTGTGTAAAAACACTCACAAAACAGCAACAGAAATTATGAAACCACTTAAGCCTTCAGACAAAAAAAATCTGAAACTGTTTATATTCACAAATGGTACCTATTTAAACAGTCTTTGCAACTATTGCTTCCTCTGGTAGCAAGTTTAATAAAAAAATTTGAATTTAATTCCAAAAGGATAAATATGACAGCAGATATTTACAGAAGAATTGGATTGTTTTTATGAAAAGAGCATTTTCTCCACAGCCTTGCAAAAGGGATCTAAACAACCGGTCTTACAAAAGATTAAAACACAATCTATCAGTCCAGCACAGAAAAAATATAACCCCAAGCATTCTTGTAATGACAAACACTACTGACAAACAGAGCAGAGACTGCAGGGCCATTTTTCTACTCTCTATTTTTCTTCTGTCCCATGAAACTCTTTCTGCAGCACAGTGAGATTGAGTGTTATATGAAATGGCTGACTAAATTCTACATATTTTTTAAAACCATTAATTAAGAAAATACATGTGCTCTGCTTGTAGAAAAGTATCTTAGTTGAAAGTGTGGGATGATGAGCAAGTTTTCCAAACCAGAGCTTGCATGCTGCAACCCTGTCCCTGTAGTCTCCATTTGAAATAGGAGAAAATACTCTGGGGCATGGCAGGAGACAAACAGCCATGTGGATGTTTGCATATTTTGATAGAAATGATGACAGCCTTGGCAAATGATAGGAACTTTACCTTGAGCCCTGCTGAGAAATACCAGTAATGCAGGACTACAGTATTCAGATGCCACATGAACACATTCCTCCTCTTCTTTAGAATTAATGCAATTAGGGACAAATCTGTCTTTCTGGCTAGGTAAGATAGGAAGGAGAGTAAAATTCATCACAATTTTCAAACCAGGAGGGTACAAAAGCAGTTTGCAATTTCCATGGCTACAGCAGGCTGCTGGGTTTCTCCCATCTGCCTAAGAGAGGTATGGCGGGCATGGTGAGTGCCTCCCCGCACCCCTGGGAAACCAAGTGGAGACCACAGCCCAAAGGAAATGATCCTGAATTGAGCTGACTGTGTAGCCTAGGCTTGTGGGTTTCTAGTGAAGAGCAGTACCCCTCCTTGTTGCACCTGAGTCCTTAATCTCAGGTGTTTAGGGGCTTGGTGCAGTGCAGTGCATGCTCACCACATACTCAAAATACAGCCACGGAGAGTCATGACTCCAGCAATAACCTCCCTAAGTACTGAGATTGATGGGACCAGCCTGGAATTGCTGAAGCTTCAGAACAAAGACACTGCATTCCTAGGACAGTTTCTCCATCGCTCCTTGTAGAGAAAAACTTATTAAAGGTATTATATACAAATAAAGGAGAGCTGAATCAAGATATACTTGGTTTGGGGTTTTTTTTTAAATGATAAAGTGATAATTTATCAGCATTTAACATAATAAGGCATTTCATTTACTTCCCTTAGATACACTTTTCTGTGCCTTGTGAATATTTGGCCTGGTTCTGAACTTCCTCAGATCAATACACCACAACTTCTGCAGAGATTAGCAACTGGCATAAACATTCTTTAAAAGCTAATCCTCACTTTCTAAGTCTTTTATCAACCCAATTAGTTTTAATTCTAATTGAACTCTATTCCAATCCTTGGTTTTCAAAATTGGTCTAACTATAATTTATTGATGGATCCCACTGCTCACCCCCAGTATTTCAGTGTTAAACTCAGTTTGCTGCTTGTTTTCCTTCTCTAAGAACTGAAGTATCAGACTGCTTAGAATATGAGAAAATATAGAAGAGGTGTTTTATTTAGCGTTTCTATCAGTAGAGAACTAAACGAGAAGGAAAAACAGTAAAAAATCTGAAAATTTTTCATCACACAACTGTGAGCATGATGATAATAAAAACAGCTTAACAGAAATTAAAATAGCCTTTTATCCGTGGTGATTTTGACCACTTGCAAAGTCTTTAGGCACCCATAAAGTGTGGCCTTGTCATTAACCCAATATACCTTTGACAGAGAGACGAGTGTCTTCATTGTAAAGGCATTTGACCATCTTATACTCAGGGCTGATCCTCCTTGTACCTCATGACATCATTCCAAATGCTTTAGTGGTTACCAACTGTTTTGCTGGACAGTAAAGGAAACTGATCAAAGCTCAGCTCAAAAGATATGTTGATGATATGTTTTTTTGTAGTGCTTCCCCCTGACCAAGCCCTGCATTCTCCTCCAGAATCAACACAGGCGTATGTGCCACAAGTCTGCAAAGGGAAATGGCTTGAGTTTATTTTTTTTTGCAAGGAACCATCTTGCTTTGAATATATCTTTGTCCTAAGCACAAGAAGAATAAAGCGCTAAATATTGCATCGTGATACACGGTTTCTGCTGGAGGAGTCTGCACAGAGTGAACAGAGGGCCTTGGCATTCTGCGCATTCCTTGTTTGCAGTCAGGTCAGCTTAAAAAGATAAAGTGCAATCTGCTGCTTGCTACCCATCATGAGAAATGAAGCCTGATAATTTTGGAGTAATGTTTAGCTTGTCATTCTTGGGCCATTACGCTGAGTTAGTAGTGCTAGAAGAACGGATTTATTTCCTTCTCTCTCTCTTACCGTAATAAGTCTCAGATTAATAATGCTGTAGGCTTCAAAGTCTGTTTTGTTCACAGCTGTTGGCGGGGGAAAAGGCAAAAACAAAGATCAGGTTTGCAATGATCCGGGCATTAAATCCCTTCAAAAAAGTGTCTTTTGGCACCATGGTGAAGAGCTATTAACAACATTCCTGGATGACTGTAGAAAAATAACAAGTCTTTATAAATGGCTATAACATCTTGGATTAGTTACCTGACAAATAGGTGTTTTCAGTTGATTTAGGGCTCAGGTCTTCTTTCTGCTACGGCCTTTTTCCATTACTGCTTTATAAGAGTAAAAAAGGGAGTCAGGGCACAGTTTTAATGGGAATCGGGCTTTTGGGATGCAGCCACAAGAACAATGCCAGCAAAGAGAGCAGTGTGAATCAACCATGTGCAGAAATGAATGGAGACTGGCAGCTGCAATATTTGATTGCATCTACAAGTACAGCACATTAGAACAAAAAACCCAAACCCAACACAGAAAGTGAAAAACTCTAAAGAAAAAAAAAATAAATAGGTAAAGCTGGGGGTTCCAGCAACAATCCTGACCTGGCTCAGAGTAACAAACATCTCTCAGGTGTGAATATCCAAAGTGTATGAGCTGACTGCTGTGTTAACCTTATCACTTGCTAATAGCTGACCTTCCTGGCAGAGGACCGCTGGCTGCTCTTCCCAGATAGGTCAGGCAGAATTTTAAAAATCATCCTAGAGGTTTCATTTTCCAACTTGCTTGAGTTCTTTTAACTTTTGAGACATGATTCTTCCTGCCTAAATATAGGGAAGTGTGTCGCAATGACAAAAATCCTCTGCTGAAGATTTTCCTGTGACTCACACAGTGTGCTGTTTAGGTTATTATATTCATTGCAAACGCCTGCTCTGTGCAGAAATGGGAGCAAGAATTGCTTAAACCAATTCAAAGTTTTCAACTTTGCAGAACAGCAGCCAGGGAATTGCGGGTGTGTTAGGTATCGACTGTGGGAGGCATCACTCCCTGCTCACAGGGCAATGAACACTTGTGGTAGGCATGCTGGAGTAGTTGTCTGACTATGACAGATATTGAGAGCAAGTAAGAAAAAAGTGTAGGGAATGGGCTGTCTCAAAATTCAGTGCTTTCCTCTTACATTTTGAAGCACCCAGAGTGTTCAAAGCCCTCAGGGAGAAGCAAAAAATAAGTCCTTTTTTTTTTTATAAAAATTCCTGAAGGATGCTGACCGGGTAGAGCCACCACCAGCAACCTTCTCATTAAAGGAAAAACTGAACTTTTGAATGCAATCTGTGTGTGTGCAGCGAAACAATTTATTCCAAAAAGTTCATGCACATGTGGTCCAATGAGCCAGTTTTTTTTTAGAAGAGGACACATAGCAGACCAGGGTAGTCACGGGAATTAGGACACAGTTCAGATGGGAAGTTCTGGTGTTGCCCATAGCTGAGTGACAGCAAGTGGGAAGAGCACCATAAGGTCACATAGTGGTCAGTTTTTCTAAAGAGCAACATGCCAGAAGCACAGAGCCAGGCAGGACATATTGACTGCACCCTTAAAAGATTCTCTGCTGCAGGAATTCTTGGTGGGGGGTATGAAATTTCTTGCCTCATCTTACTGGAAGAGGTGGGAAGCAAGGACGTTTGTGGGAGTAAATGCACTGCCTTGATCTGATCATTCCCTAATGTCACTTGTGGGTCCTGTCTAATCCTTGTCTCTGGCAATGGTGTTGTCCATCTGTGTTTATCTCTACTCTGAGTGTCCCATCGGCTTTTAAATTCGTGGATGTGCTCCAGATTCAGTGATGAATTTGGACTTTATGATATTTATATCTCCACCCTTCCCTGACTGTTGCACAAGATTACATGACGGAATTTTTAACCCCAGGTTTTTAAAGAGGTCTCATTGATTTAGGGGAGGGGGAAAATGAAGAGCATTTTCTTCTTTAAAAAATATAGAGAGGAATAAAGCGTAGGAGGAGGGGGTTAACTTTTAACTGTGTTCTTAACTGTGAGCTTGAGCCTCAGCAGATTTAGAGATCTGTGAAGTACAGCAGGATAAAAACATGTTCCCTAGAAAGTAAGTTGTTGCACTTGGGAAAAGAAGTGAGGAACTTACCCCAAAGGAACATGATCCTGAACTGGGGGAAGCAAAGCTTTGGCCCATTCCTAGCAAAAAAAAAACAGATGCAGTTGGTCTGCTGATTATATAGGTAGCAGAAGAGAAGAGAAAATGAATGGAGATAGTGTTTTCCAGATGAAGTATGTCCCACGTGCAAGGACAGTTTCTCCTCTGACCCCAGCTGCCCTGGAAGGGGACAAGCAGTCCCAAGCAATCTGTGCTACTGTCAGCTGCAACTGCCTCATGGCCCTTGGCAGCTTACCCAGAGGTACTGGTGTAGTGGGGCTGCCCAAAAGGGCTCCATCTGCCTTCTCTTTGCAGTTACCACTGCACCCTCTGTGCTCCTGGCCTTTTGATGGTGTCCTGCAGCCCTGAAGTAGCAGTTACACATACCTCCTGCCACCAACTACCGCAGGGCTACCATCCACGTTCTCCTCCCTGGGCATTCAGGGGAATTAGCTTTCACTCCTGCAGGACCAGAGGGATGGCAGCGGGATATTGAGGCATTGAGCCCTGGCATTCTTACCGAGCATATGATCAGTAAAAACTTCTTAAACACCATGCCAAGAAGTCCAAATATACTTGGGAACAGGATAAGGAAAGACTGAGTACTTCTGTATTAGGAGATAACGTGGCCCAGGAGCAGCAGGTCTGCAGGGTGGGACCTTTGGTGCCGTGGACCAGGTGGGTCTCACTGACCATGAGTTTGTTCGGCCTTGTGACGGCAGAAGGTTTTAAAGCCAGACCGGCTGGGACTTTCAGCAACCTGGTCTAGTGGAAGATGTCCCTGCCCATAGATCTGTAAGGTCCCTTCCAATACAACACATTCTATGTTTCTGTGGTGGAAATGCAGTAACTCAATATGTAGCAAGTGCAGCAAGTCAACATGCTGTCCTGTAGAAGAGCATACCCAGTTCAAAAGTAGATTAAATATAATAAATCATGATCTTTATATGCCTGCAAAAATGCAATTACCATGTTGGATACTTATTATAGAGATTTTACTGAAGCAGAAATACATGCCTACTGAAGCTGTCTGTAATATGTCCTCATAGCTCTCCAAAGCTATATTTTGGGGATTGCTTTTGCATTAATAATTTCTTGCACGGAAGATAGATTCAAGAGATCAAACTATGACTAACAGCTACAAGCTTCCAACTGAATATTTTCATTCTTAGCCTGTCACAGACCTCTATTTTTAGTCAGCTGGAACAGTGACAGTATTATTAGCATCAGTAATTTCTGGTGTTTGTGATGTATTTTCAGAATCTTACCCAAGAGGAAGTATTCCCAAATATTATACTTCATCTATTCAAAATATTTAGTGCAGCTGAACTTTTATTTTTAACTTTTATTACATTAGATTGCCAAAGCAAAGACCACCAGCAACTTTTGGTTTGGTTGTTTTTGGATTTTTTTGCTATGGTAGGATATTACAACAATCAGGCTGATCAACAGAAAAGAATAGGACTTCTTTTTGACAGAACTGAGCAAGTTGCACATCTGGCATCTTTAAAGGGACTGAGCACATTTCATCTATTAATGAAATTACTTAAGTTTAGAATTTATCAGTACATTTGTGATCAGATCTTGTATCTCTCTGCTTCGGTTTCCTTGAAGTTAATTGCCCATTCATTAAACTTAGGGGTTTATTTCGCTTGACTACATCCCAGGACTGTTACAGGAATTAATCTGGGACTCAAAACACCTGTATGTTTTTCACTGAACAGGGAGTGACCAGGAGCAAAACAAGCACTTGCACATGGCATCGGCTTTCCTACAAAAGGTTGCCTGGTGATTACTCACCTTTGAACAGTACATGGTGCTTTACAGATGGTGAGCACTCTGCAAGAAATAGATTTTTGTTGTCCCTACAAAGGCAGAAAGAGAAAAATGGTTACATAAGTGAGAATTAAAGATACTGAATTATTACATCCAGAATTAATTCAGGTCTCCATTCTTAAACGTATGATTTAGTTTTATCTAATTCTTAGATCCAGCTAGATCAGACTGTCTTTCCTCTATGAAGCTCCACATGAATTTAAACTTCGGCATAATCTTACCATTCTTTGAACATTTGAGGGTCTGACACAGTGAATAGTCAATTGAAAACTCCCATTGAATCCTAAGCAATCTTGAACAGATGGTAAGATTTGCAGTGACTACTTGACAACCCTGTCAGGTAATCTGTTACTTACTAGAAAAGTAACATAACTGAAAGAGGGAAAAGCATGGGAGAGTGCAAGAGTGAACATGTGGACATGAGTCTGCACTTGAGATTGGGGTGCTTGTAGCTTGCTCGTCATTTTTCATTTGATTTCTAAAGCAGTATAATTATACTTAGTGAACTAGACAGTGAAAACATGATGTAAAACACAACAAGCAATTAATTTAAGTTAAAACTGCTTTGTTGATCTCTCATTTTGCTCTCTGTATGGCAAAGTGTTAGAGAAGGAAGCTGTCGGTAACAAAATCTTTGCTGATAAAATTGACTGGTTTTCCTCTGACTGATGTGTATTCCACTGCCATTAAAATTCCTTCTCACTTGTGTTTGGATTTTTTGGCTATCTATTTTTTTTTTCTTGTAGCTATTTTATAGTGCTGGAATCTCTGCAATTCACTTATTTCAGCTGCAAGGACAAAATGTGATTGTTGTGTACGCTTCTCTGTGGCCTGTTGCAGGTGCACAACGTTCCTCTGGTAACTTGTAAGTAAGCACATATTTATCACAAAGCAAGATTAAGTTATTCCAGGAACTCCAGTAAAAACACTAGTGACTAGGTCAAAACCACTTGAAAAGCATGAATACGAGTAGTTGCCTTTTCTGCAACCACAACTTCAAGAACAGTTTCGACGTATCTTGTGCCACGAGGCAGCATTTACTACAGGCAGAAGGTACTAGAGGCATCCTACTATTTCAGGAAACAATATTCTTGAAGATAAGAGTCCCCTTATCACCCCGGGGTGGTTAATTCTCACCAAGCACTTTTCACTGACACACCACACAGTTGCTTTCATTTAGATGTGCAGCCAACTCTTTGCATCAACTGCATTTCTGCAAAGTGCTGTGCTGGGAATGGCAGAAGTAAGAACCCAGCAAATCAGGAGAAGGAGCCAGGCTGTTGAAGAGTGTGGTCTAATGTCAAAATAATTTTCTATGCCTGCCCTTCCTTCAATGCTTTAAGGGAAATATGAAGTACTAGCTGTAAAATGGGAAGAATCAGCAACAGCATATAGGTGCAGGCCAGCAACATGGGTAATTTTTGTCTATACATCAGATGCTTCAAATGCCACAAGAGATAACGCAGAAAACAATGTGAAGGGCTCACTGTTAATCTAGACTGTGGCTTCTTCACTGTTCACTAGCACTGAAAAGAGCAGCAGAAATGCCAAGGAAAATGTTGTCCACTAGAATCACAGCTTCTGTTTCACAGCCCACAGTTTATGGGTTGCAAAACAGGCACAAAATTTCTAACAGCATTTCAAATCACTTAGAAGTCATTACAACATTTGTACCAAAAATAATATGGGCTGGTCTACTTGGAATTTAGTTAAGTGAAATAGAGTTTTCATTCCAAAAGCACAGATTTTTTAGCAGTTGTTTCAGAAGTCTTTCATCAGCCAGGTCCATCCCACAAAGCAGGGCACAGTGCCCTGGTCAACCTCTGAACAGGCTGATCTATCTTCACAGCACAACATGGGGACACAGGAAGGCACTGGCTCATGTCCCAGCTGCAATATAGATGGCTTTGTCTGGGGCTGCACCCTTTTTTTGAAGCAAGGCCAGTTAGTAATTACATAGCATTCATCTCTGGAAATCGGTGTCTCAGGGCTCTTTGACTCAGTACTCCCTGCTGGGTGTAGACATGCCTTAAATCACAGCACAGTGCTGAAGAGGCACTATGTTGTTCTTTTAAAGTTACCTTTGAAATCATTACGGGATGGGGTGGGAGGGTGTATCCTTCAGTTTATTTTGTTTTCCATTGAAATATATTGCTTGAGGTCCTTCAGCTTATCATGTCGTCCTTGTACAACACATGAGTCACCAAAGCTTCCTGTCTAGAAAGCAGACAGAGCTCTTCTGATTTACAGGCATTCTGATGTTGCAGGTAGGCACACAGGTATGTCAGCCGTCGCAACAGCAAATACAAGAAGAAGCAAGGCCATGCAGGCAGGAGGGGAAAAGCAGGGCATTTTGCTCCCAGTTCCCTCTTTTCAAGGTCAGAGAAGGAACCAGCTCATCCTATTGCAAACCACCCTCATATAAAACATGACCCACTTTCAGCCTTTGCTGTGGGCCTCTGCACTCTTTCCTTCCCTATATTTGTTTCCCTCTTTTTATTCTTGGGGTTTTTTTCCTGATTTCCCCTGGCCATCTGCACGCCCACCCCAAGCAGGAGGTCTGGTTGCTGGCTGAGAACAGCAGTGCTCCTTGCCAGCGCTGTGATAAGCCCTGGGGTGGGGAGGGTCCTGCCTCAGCTCCCAAAGGCTGGGCAGTTGGCTCAGCTGTTGACATCTGTTCCTTTTCCACGGTAATAACCAGGGAGTGGCCTTTGGTTGTCAGGTCCCCTGTTACTGCTTGCAGTTTTGCAGAGTGCTCCCACACATGTAAGCTGAGGTATCTGATTATTAAGTTCATTCACACTTGCAGTTCCTACATTGTCTTTTCTACTGTGAACTTTTGTTCTAAGGAAATAATCTGTCTAAAATTGCTCTCAGCTTTTTACCAGTGGAACTGAAAATACCCATTGCATTCATGACTGAAAGATGCTGTTTTCCACCATTGTATTCTGCTTTCATTGGTAAAATGGCAAAATTATCTCGATTCTAGTATCACAGTTATTGCTGACACAACACTGGCTTTGCTCCACTGATTTTAATTATTCACTTCCATGCCGATTGTTTTGGGATTCTCTTCAGTCAACAGATTTTTGACACGGAATTTCTGATTGTTTCTGGATAGTTTACTACTAAGGGTTCTTCACTAGCTGCTTTTGAAATTCCTGTTTCTATTGTTGAAGCTGTTGAGATGGGAGTTTTCTCCTTCCCAGCCAGGGTTCTCCCTTAGCTCAGCGATGCAGGGAACTCCTAATCCCGTGTCTCTGACATCATGGTCCATTGCCATGGCAATGTCTGAGAGCTGTGCAGCCAACGGCCTGGTGTTCTGCAGATGCTATATAGGTGAAAGGATGAAATCAGAGGGAGGATTAACATTCATATGCTGTGCACCTATACAAATGTATGAAAAAAAAAAAAGAACTGAGGAAGAATGCAAAAGCCAGAAACGCAGAAGTTATTTGGGTTTTGTGTTTAAGGTGTGGGCTTGAAGCAGAGCAAAATTCTTCTTGTGTGTTACCTAAATTCCTGGCTGTTGGTTTTGTGCTGTACCTAGGCAGCATGACTTCAGCCAGCCAGCACACTGAGAGTGCCTTCTTTTCATGGATATGAAGCTGTGGTTGACTTGGTTTGAGGTTATTGTTGTTCATGCCATTTCCATGCTTTTCTCAAATTTAGATAGCTTAAAGGCAAAAGAGCAAGGCTCAGAACAAGGCTCCTTGTCTTTCCCCCCTAGATGTTCTGTGACCTTAATTTTCCAGCAGACAGAAGAAATTCCTAGTCTCTGGAATAATTAATTCAAATTATATTCCACTTTGCCTTTCTTTAAGCAACACTTAGGTTCCCACTGAATTGAAAATATTCACTAATGTACCCTGATTTTTAAAACAATTTCTTTTGTCCTGCACTTAATTGTCTACCTCAGGAAGTCTCTACCTGTTGTCTAAGGAAAAATGCTTGTGCTGAAACCTGTGCTGTTAAAACAGAATTTACATTGTTAAACTGCACCAACTTAGTTGACTGTGCTTAAATGGAACCTGTTGCAACTAGTCACATCTCATCTGTAGTTAATGTATAGAAGGAAAGTCTTTTGTCATATGTCATTTTGACACACATTATGATAGTCGAGCTGATTATGTGTTAGTTTCCTTGTTCACAATACAAAGTAATGTGCAAACTTTGAAAAAATTTTGCTTTATTGTCACACTTGTGAAGCCTGTGGGAAGCTATGGAATACACACTCTATACTTGTGTTGCAACACTTGCAACTCTCTTATCATGACCAATGTGATCCTATTTGACACTGATAGTTGGGCTGAGTCTGCTGAAAATGAAGGGTTGGAGTACATGGCCTGATGTAAGCCAGCTGCATAAAATATGCCTGGACCTGGAAAAACTAATTTCTCCTCAAATGAGAAGCCAACCTGCAAAATATGCTTTCATTTGGTAGGGCAGCCTACTCTGCTGGATGAAATAAATGCACAACTTCCTTGATGACAACATTTTGTTTAAGATGGTGAATTACTCTCTGCGCTGCCAATTTATGACATTGTTTCCCTCTGGGCATCCCTTTTGGCTTATCTGTTTCTGCCAAGATAAGTGAATTGAATCATCTGGTAGTACTTCAGCTGCACATCTCACCCGCATAACTGGCCGATGGTCAAGCTGACTAAGCTGCTGCTCTATGTTATACCCCTAAGCTTGTTACATTTACTTAATTAATTCATTCCTGCTTTCAGACTTTGGAAGCTGATAAGGCAAGGTTGCCCTTAGCTCAGTTCCTATTTCTTAACTTAAACATTTGATTAAATGTAATAATAAAATTACATTAGTCCTTTGAACTCCTATCTACCCATGATTCAAAGGATTAGAAGGAGTCAATCCAATCTTCTAGGGAGGTTTTTGAATTTTGAGAGTATCTTTTATCTCGGGGACACACATTGTTGTGTTAACCCCCTTTCTTTGTCATTTTCTGAAGGTCACCTCTAACTTTGCAAAGCTTGAGGGAACTGCTGCAGTCACCTCATCTGCCAGCTGCCTGTCTCCAGCATCTCAGCTACCTGTCTCAAGCTGAGCTTGCCCATGGGTTCCCACACTGGCAGGGCTCGTTCTGCCTTTCCTCTTAATGAGTCCTCAAACAAGCCAAAAAATAGAAAAATAGATGTGCTGTGGAAGACAAATATATCATATACTTCTTCCTCATGCCCTCTTTCACTTCAGAGGACTGGTGACCATCAATAAGCCCTGTATCATCCAGTTCACAGATGCCACGAAGGTCGTATTTTATTGGCTAAGCACAAAAGGTTGAGTATCCCTAAATTCCTCAGATGCCTGATGAATTACCACAGACAGTGACAAAAGAGAGACCTTTCCCTCCTCCCACCAAAAGTCACTCCAAAACCTGCACCTGGTCTAATCTTTTCTACTTGAACTAATTGCTATTTTGCAGTGGCATATGGAAAAAGGCTCCTTTGCCTAAAAGTGATATTTCAGACTAAAAAGACATTTCATAATATTGCTTGTTCATTTCAGAGACTGCCTACACATTGCAATAATTTTCCTTTGCAAAAAAAAAAAAAAGAAAAAAGAAAAAGAAAAAGGGGAAAAAAAAAAGAGAACAAATAGCAAGGGAATTTTCATATTTAAAGCTTCCTGACAGAAGGCTGAGGAAACATCATAATTTGTTCATCTTCTTGAATAATTCATGTATACTTACACAAAAATCTGAAGGAGTTTCTAGTCTATGTGGGCACTGTGTAAAAATGGAAGCTTTATTTATTTTTAAGTAGACTTGTCAAAATGAATTTCCTTTTGATACACAAGGTATGTGATGTTGTTAATATTTTACCAATAAGATTTGAGAAGACAGTTGATGGCTGTTATGGCCACAAGGTATGAATGCAATCAGCCACTCAGCAGCTTGGTGTGGCATGAGCTGTGAGTCTGGAAAATTCTGCAGAAGATGGAAGTACTATTTGCAAATATGTTTAGTATGGTGGCTTAATTATGCCTATGAATGCTTATGAAAGCATTCAATCTTACTAGGTAAGAAGATGCCAGGTAACAATGAATTAATCTTTACAGTACCCTAAAAAGTGTAATCTGTGGCTGTTGTAACACAGAACCTAACATGCTTTCCTTACCCTATGATCCACTTACTTTTTTTAGAGGAGCAGGTTTGTCTCCTTTTTCACCAACAGCCCAGAAATACTGGCTCTTACATCCAAGTCCATCCAGGCAGTATTTGACCCTGCAGCTCTCATCTCCTTGAGAGAGGCTTTAATCTGCCTTTGAGCTGGAACCATCACAAGGTCTTTTGTGGATGCATGGCTTTGTGGGACATAAAAGTTTCACTTTGTGTAGAGAAATTCAAGTTTTAATGGATTTGGGGCAATCTCTCCTCCTGTCTCCTGCGGCTTTGTTGTTTTTTCAGGCATTGACTTGAGTGTGAAAATCCATTTTCTCCCCATCCATTGGACCTATAACACCATGGGGATATATGGAGCCTCCTCCTGTGCCCAGCCAGTGTCGAAATAGTTAAGTAAAATAAGACAGGTCCAAGAAGAGCGGTTGGCAGAGCCTTGCATAAAATGATTGCATGATGGGAGTATTCCCCTGGGGAGGTGGGTAGCATGCACACAAATGTCCCCAGGCAGATACTGAAACTATACCTGTTTCCTAGATGAACAAAGATTAAATATCTGCCAGGCTCGTGGCTAAAAAGCAAGCAGCTTTTTTGCCTATGTTTTGAAAGACATAAAACCAGCTTTGTTTTGTGAAAGCAAAGAATTACGACTCAGGCTTCTGTGGAAAATTTAAAATTATGAATCACTAGCAAAGATGAGCACTTCCCTGAAATTTGTTTGGTAGCTGGGCAAGCACAAGAAATGGGGCTTGCTTGCAGGTCTTCATTCCTCTCAGGCAAGAGAGGCAAGCACCATATTACTGAAGTTTCTATAAATGCCACTATAAATGTATAAGGCATCTATTGGAGTCAGTGATTATGGTTTGAACTGTGCAAAACTCTGTACTTTTTCTGTGTATAGATGTTTATTTGCCTGAGGGAGAAAATATCAGTTTGTGAGAAGCAACCACACTTACATTGCTCACACAAATTGCCAGTGGCCAAGAGGTGAGAGCTTGCTTTGTTTTCAGCTCTGCTGCTGAGTCATCTGGGATTACAGCAAGGGCATGTCTCCCTCTCAGAGAAGTGTTGGTGGCAGTCACCAAGGCAGTACAGACATTGTTATTCCCAAGGATTCTCCCAGGAGGGATTCATAGGAGGTTTGCATGGCTTAGGATAAAGTTCACACTGAGGTACTTTAGGAGCAGTTAACTGTGCAAGGTATGTTTAAGATAGCACAAGCAAAAATCCTGGTTGCAGGAGGGACATGCATTCGGTGCTGAACTCTTCTTTGCGCCCTGCATGGGGAACCCACATATTCCCCTGACTGTGCACTGTGAGGCTTTCTAGTGGCACCATACCCTGCTGAGTGATACACCCTGCCACAGGCTCACCCAAGAGGGGCAGTGGGATGAAGGAACACAACAAACCACTCATAACCCATTTTTTCCTGGATTATGCGATCTACAAAGCCTCTTTCAACTCAAATTTCTCTGAACAAACATGCACACAACAAAATCCTGCTCTTCATCCAGAGTGCATACCTCTCCCCTATAGAGCCCTGAACACCCACCTCATGGCATCCCACCAGACTGCCTTCTCTTTAGTGAGCTCTACATCTCTTATCTACCTCAAATAAATTTAGACTGGTCAACTCTCTGAGGCCTTTTTATACGGAGATAAGAAGGGAGAAAAGGGCAGAAAGTTTATCCCTCCAGCTTTGCCCTGGATTCCCTCACAGGCAGGATGTCTGCCCCATCTCCACATTGGAACAATTTGAGTTTAAAAGGCTTGAAGTATCCCTTGTTGCGGGGCTAGTGTCAGAGCTGACATTACATACAGTACAGGGATTATCTTGATGTTTCCTATCGACTAATATCCCTTTTTGATGTAAAGCACATTAGTCTGATTTCATTTCCCACCTTCATTACAAAGGCTGTCCGACTAGCACAGCAGCACTCCTGCATGGCGTCTGAAATCCTTGCTGTAGTAATTACATACAGCAGTGACTGGGTTCAATTTGCTATTCTTATGATTCACCTGTAGCGATGATCTTTGCCAGCATTTTCTTTTTTAGTAGCTAGAGCATTTGAAGCATTACCTAGGCCATTTGACCTACAGAAAAAGAATACTTGTCATCACTAAGTCACTATCAAAAGGAGAGGGCTGTTAATAAAAAGATTGTAGACATATCTTTGTGGATAAGGGTTTAATATAAAAAAGCTCACAGAATTCCTCATTTGTTCCATCCCCAGTCATGCAAGGCACTAAGCAAAACTGTGTCTTGCAGAAATTGCTCTGCACAAGCAAAGAGGGAAGATGATTTAGAAAGCCTTGGCACACAGCTCAGTTCAGTGTCATTGACTGAAAGGGAATGGAATAGATTTAGTGGGGCTGAAGAAGAAGCAGCAGAAGAGCTCTGGCAAGATGACAGTCCACAAAGAGATGGGGAATTAACACGCTTTAGAGGTAGGTTTTTTCTAATAGGCTTTTTATATCTCATTTAAGCATTCCTCGTTGGGTGCTGTTCTTATTCAGTACCCAATGGATCAAAAGGAAAGGTTATTACTGACTTCACTGGGCCTTAATGAGGTGTAAAACCATTGGATATCTTTGATGGCTTCCTTCCCTGAGTACAAACTATCGTTATTAATGCAAGATTCTTTTGCTCTCTTTAGAGATGGTGGTTTGTAAAAATAAGTGTGATGATTGAAATAGGTTTGTATATAATGGTGAGCCCAGAGGCCAAAAACTGACAAAAACAAAACAAAACAAAAAAAAGGGGGTCACTGTGAATCTTGCTACAAACCTGTTTTCTGAATGATTTATGCATCTTGTGACAGCTGTGGAAAGCTGTGGAAAGCTAAGACATTGTTAGAAATTCTGGTTTGATAAAGCATTTGCATGAAGAATAGTTCTTACAGTGTTTGTAGAAGATTGTCATGGCTTAAAAATGCCGTGGCAGCCCAAGAAGTGGCTTAACATGAGAATCCTTCTGTTTATGACACCAATGGCTGTGCATGAAGAACAAGGCCAAAAAAAGCATTCAAAATAGCCATTTGAGTAGCAGCAGGTTAGAAATAAGATCAGATTAGAAATAAGAAGGAAATAAACACAGGGCAAAGAGGAAAAGCAGAGGAATTCAGAGGAGGCATCCAGCAAAAGGAACTTTATTTTAACAGGATGTCACTTTTTGGTCTGGGAGTTATCCGATGTGAGTACAACCACTATGCACACACCGTGGTTGCAGGCATATAACTTTCTACACACTATCAAAATAATTCTTTACACTTTTCTTTCTTAATCTATTTCACTGAAAAAAAGTATTGTTTTATGTTTAAAAAAAGGTATGGGTGAGGACAGCAGTTCTATGTTGGAAGTTTAGCCTTGTGTCACTCAGTAGCTACATGCATCCTTCCATGGATCTTGGCAGTATCAGACTGAAATAATTAACAAAACAAGAGTATACAGCAGATACTGTGCAGGCAGAGACCCAAAGGCCTTGGTCTCTGTAGCATCCACAGATGTGCTGGTCTTGTCTTTCCTTCCAGCTCAGCAGCATTTCAAAATCACATGTTTCTGTCTGGTCAGTTCCCTTCGAGATACCAGTCTGGAATTCCTTTAAAATATCTCATTGAACATTAAGCTCCATACAAAGACAAAAGATATTGCTTCTTGAAGGAAACAGTTTTTCCCCCAGAGATTACATGACTGCTGTTATTACCTCTCCTCCTACACCTCTTTCCCAACATCGTATTTCTTGTAATGTTTTAAGGGGCCTGAAATGCTAGTTTCCACTTTAACATATTTGGGGAAAAAAAATTGATGCCATAAATCTTTGTTCATGCAAAATGAAATCATGAGACCTAGGGAGGCACTCAGATGAAAATGTCAGGTAAGATCAAGGAAGTCTAAGGGACCTGATTTTGAAACATTTTTCTTCCTCTTTTTTAACAAGGCTAAAACCAACAGTAGTTAAAATTTGACTCAAACTGTGAGGAGTCAGTGTAAGGCATCAACTGGTAGTAAAAAAAAAAAAAAATCTTTTCTCTCTCTGGAAAAGACCTGATATGTACAAATTGGGTGAAATCAGCAGACAATTAAAACCAAACATGTGTTGCACATAGTTTCCACTGAGCTTTTATGACTGAACAAGCATCACAACTGAGTTTGGAAGTTAAAATGCCTTGAAAACTTTTAATATCTGCCCTCACGGGTTCTTTTTAAAAGACATTGTGTCAGCATCACAATCTTCTGTAGCATCTTTATGAAAGAATTGTCAATGGAGTTTAGAAAGCATTACCTGGCAAAATATTGCTGCAAAATAGTATTATTACACTCACTAAGAAAAAGAGACCTGTATGTTCCACTAGAAAGTTCATGTTCTCTACTGTTAGGATCCTGTTAGCAGGATCCTTTCTATTTTCACTGTCATTGTGGTGCCTACAGAGCACAAGACTTTACCTCAGACCTACTCAAAGACCTTCTGCAGTCAGTATCAGTGTTACCTGCACACAAAAATCTGTATTTCAACATTTCAGCATAGTACTTTGCTTACGGTAGGGAAGAGCTGCAAACTTGTTGAAGTATTGCTGGTGAGAGAAGGAATGGTCTTTGCCACCAGAACGGGGCTGCGCTTTCAAAAGGAAATGTCATTCTGTCAAGCAGTTCGTTTCTTGGTGTTCTTTTAACAGATTTAATGGGAATTGAACATCACACCCTTTTTGACAGAAAGATAAATGGGCCAACAGCTCTTGGCTACTGTCATAGCTGCAGTTCATGCGGGAGTGAGAGTACGCAAGGCAGACATTTACAAATGACATTTGTAAAAGTTATTACACGGGAAAAAGTTTTTTCTTCTTAGTCCTAGACTGGTCTGTGTTGCTTCCTTCCTCTCAACAAGGAGTTGAGTTCAAACACAGACAACATGTGTGTGTCCATTTGGTTTCAGCAGTCACCTATCTTTTTATGTAAATTAGCAATGCTTTAAGTCAGATCATATAGTTACACAGCTGGGGTTTTTTACTCCAAAATAGTTATTCCTGAAAAAGCTGTTGGTGACAAATAATCAGGTATTTCTCTTTTTCAAACTGTAGAAACTGAGAACTGCCATAAACCAGAGGCATCAACTTTTATCTGAAATTGCCTCTACTCTGAAAAGCTGTGATACTTTATTCCAAATGTAGGCTTGTCACCATAGAGATAAGATGAATTCAAGGATTTAAGACTTGCCAGAAAATATCATGTACCATACTTAAGATAAAGCTTTGCTTGCTTAAATCAGCAGTGGAAGCTGAAACTGTAAACCAGCATCTAACAAAGACTGGCCAAAGCAAAGAAAGGATTCACATTCCTTAAATAAAAGCTATCTGTTTTTTACTAAGAAGAGCATAAGTACTGAAGCTATGTTTGTCCTCAGACCTCTTTACAGATATTACTGTGTATTTTAGTGACTGAGACATATAAGTATTCGATTTTCTGGGCATTTCATTCTTCCTTTTTCTCTGCCTTCAAAAATAAATGTTCATCTTTGTTTTATTTTATTTTAATTTATCCCTTAACATTTTAAAATCCATCTGGCTTTTTCTTTTTTTTTTCTTTTTTTTTCAGGACCAAAAGAAATCTAATCAGTTCTTTTTGGTGATATATAAGGTGTTGCTAGAGATGTTTTTTGCATATAACAGTCCCTCTGTTCCTAGAAATTATTTTACTGCACCCAGATTTGAGCTAAGTATCCCCAAACACAGATATTACTTCTCTCTCCTATTACCCATGAAAGGACAGAGAGAATTTTCAGATGTGCCTTAAGAACTGAGACTCTTCTGCAACTGTGACTCATGTTATTGAAGCCTATTCATGGCTAAGACATTTTTGAAAATGAGCTTTCTTTTGAAAACGATGCTTCTGAGGAATCAGTGCTCTGGAAAATCTTATGCCATATTGTCATGAAGCACACTGCCCCTCAAAGTTGAGAAGAAGCTTTAATATAAAGTTCTCAAGGAGGATCTGGGAGAAGCAGAGACAGCAGCATCTGTCCACCACAAGAAACATCTGGTACCCTCAAAAAAGCCACTGTGTTCACTGTCTCCCAATCTTCCTCGTGGCAGTGGGGATTGCTGCAGAATGAGAAAAGATGAGCTGCCCTTGCAGGCGCTGCCTGTGGTCAGACCAGTTGCTGCTGAGCGGTGTGGTCACCTCTCAGTGGCACACAGAAGACAATTGGGGCATTCTAGGGACAGTCCCTGCTGTCCTGGGCTCTTGACACAGTATTTGGCCAGATTGGTGGGGAATGCCTATCATTCTCAGCATCAACTGCTTGGCCAGGGGCAGGGAGGAGGGCTGCGAAGTGAGTGGGCACACAAAGGGGTGTCTGGGCTCAGAGGGCTTGTTTGGTTGGTGTTACTATTACAAATTGATAGTAGCAAAATTAATAACAAAAATTGCAAAGAAATTCAAATTTATATCTTTTTAGTTTCCCATACAGTGCCATGTATACTATAACATGCAACAGCAAAAATGATGAAGTCCCCACATCAGAACTAGGGCTCCCTTTTTAATCACAGTAAAGCCATTTTAACAACCTTTGGCAAGCTCAGCAGCAATGCAAATATTCCAAGTGGTACAATATTTGTTTAGAAGAGGGGAGAAAGGGCTTAAAATTCATTTAAATTGAAAAACAGCAGTCATGCATTTCTCTAAATGATTGTATTCAGTACCATAAGCCACATCCTTTCAAATTTCCTCTGCTTGGCCACATCATTGGAATGAAGTGTCATAGTTGGTTAAGTCACTTTGACATCACCCTGATGATGTGTCAAGGACAGGAAATTTGAAAGGACAGGGCTCAGTAAGGTCTTACTCTAACTTGCCTTCTTTTGACAATTCCTCTCTCCAGCCCCACACCCTCCCCGCTCCTTTTTTCAGCTTCAGTGTTTCTGAGCTCAGTTAACTCTTAAAATCCCTATGACAAGGCTTATGCTGTCAAAAGTGTGGAAACAGCACCCTGCCAGTTCTCCTACCTTTCTTTCAAAGCTCACATTTTCAAAGTGTCCAAATATTTATGATGATGTGTCATAAGTAAAATCAGTTGTATTGAAATTGCCAGAGAAAAAATGCAAGTGAACCTCAGCTGTGAAGTTGCACATGGCTGCAGCTTTAGAATGTAGGAGTGGAAGGGCTCCTGCAGGGTATAAACCTTTGGCCTAGGTACGTCAGGCAACTGGTGAAAGTAGAGTCCATTGCATAAACTGATTCATAATGATTTTTTTTCCTTCACGTACTGCTAAGCGGGAAACTGTTCCAAAAATTTACAGCTCTGGGTAGGAAGCAGTATACACAACTCTTGTGCCAGAGCTGTCCATCAGCCTAAATAGCTCTTTTTCTCTGATCTCCTTTCTACATCCACTATGTACTTAGGGAAAGCAATCCTACCTCTTCTTAAGCTTCACCTTGAGTACCTAAACAAGCCCTGTTATATTTGCTCAGGAATTAGTCTCTCCATCCTTTTGAGAAGTCCATCATCGAATAATTTTCAGTTTCAGTGCTTCTTTCTTGATAATAGATGAATGGAAAAGAAAACAATATTTCCTGTGTGGACTTCCACAGATTCTCATGCAATCTTACTGTTTTACTTTGGCTATTGGAAGTACTTCTTCTACATAATCACCAGGCTAGCTTCTGGGTTTGTCCATGAATGCATCCTGTTCACGGCCCATACCCGTTCATTCATATGCAGATGTTATTTTCCAGTAGAAAATCATGGTTCAGAGGCAGATGGCCTACATCCAACCTGTATCCAAGTGCTTAATACAAGTTAGCTATTTCTGAAGGTTGCCAGACAGATGGAGGTAGACCTGTGTCTTTGCTCCCTCTGTGCAAGGGTGTTTCTCTCTGTTCTGTTACACATGATCTCACTTCTAGTGCACCAGTCCCCAAGGTTATCCACTTCTCTCTTTCCAATTCTTTTAATGCTTTCCAGTTTTAGGTCATCAGTAAATATATCTCATTTGCTACTTTTTCCTTGCCAAGGTCACTAATGAAATTATTAAGCAAATAGGTCCTAAGGTCAATCCATCACACAATAGATTTCCTCCCACCTGATAATTTCCCTTTCAACAGAACCTGTTGTGAGGTGCCCTTTAGGCAGTTGCCTGTTGACCTTATAGTTATTATACTAATTCTCAGCTTCTGCGCATAATATAACCTTTTTCCCGACAGCTTCATATCAAATGTTTACCTGAAATTCAGATAAAATGCTGCATTTCCTTTGTCTGTGAAAGCATTTTTATCATCAGAGAAATATACTTGCTTATTCTTGCATGATTCAGTTTTGTTAAAGCCATACTCCATTTTATATTGCTTTTTATTTCTCTCAACTTATACTCTCTTTTAAAAATCCATACCTATATTTTGCATACTGTCAAAATCAGGTTAGCCCCTCGTTGTCAATGGGCTATTTCCATCTGTTCACAAACATTACATTAGCTGTGTTCAGTTGTAATCCGCCATGCTAATTCAATGTAACCAGTACAAAAATTATTATCCAATCCTCAGTTTCTTGTGCCACCTCTTCCACAGTTCCAGGAGGGAGATTGTCAGGTTCAGAGGTTTCTGCTTCAGATCCAGCTGTGCGTATTTTCAATTTGAGGCTCTCGCTTTCATTACCAACCCTACTCTATTTCATTGTTTTTATTAAAAACAAGGCGGAGTTTTGAAACTTTACCTGAATTACCTATGATTTCTATACCATCTTCACTCCAGTGGACTTTACTTTTTCTTCAGTATTATACATATGGTTAAACAGCTTTTTCCTTATTGTCTTAATTTTTTTTCCCAAGATGTAATTCAGCTAGAATTTCACTGATTCTCGCTTTACCTGTGTGTTTCCTGATATCTAGTGTAGCCCATTTTGCTGATCATTCAATTTTTCCCTCCTGAGAATACTTTGAAAATCATAATATATTCTTTGAGGTGGTTATTTACCACATTCTGTCCAGAGTGCTTCCCCTCGAGTTTACAAAGATTTTTCCTTTGCTTGTGATACAGATTCCAGATAGGGTTCACCCCTTTGACTTTGAGTGATTCTATGTTTCCTCTGCACTCAGGTCCTTGATTTCATTTGGATAGCTCACTAATTAGGTACTTTCATTTTTCAGTCTTTATCCATTTGAAAACTTTGTTTATAGTTAAATGGTACTTAAACTGAATCAACCCATGATCCACTTGAAACAAGTTTTTATTTCTTATCACCTGTAAAAACAAAATGTAATTAAGGGTGCCCTCTTGTTCAATGAACTTTATCTTAGTTGATAAAGAAAATTGTCTGCTATCATACTCAGGAAAACCTGGACCTTATCCTTAATATTAATATTTATTTTTCATCCTATATTTCGGCATAGCATAATAGACTGTACATGTACTCCAAATAGCTTTATCCATGATGTGAGATTACCTTCTCCTTTATGGTCTCTTACAGTGTAGCATATAATGTTACTCCATCTCATGTTTACCTAAAAATACATTTTTTCATCACAAACACTTCAGTATCCCTGTTCTCTCATCCTTGACAAAGCATCTTATATTTTTGTTGAAACATGATTTAAGACCCTCAGCTACATATTCTATTTTCCTTTTTTTTTTTGAGGGGGGGGATAACCTGGACATTTTGTTTGTCCTTTAATTTTCACTGGTCTAGTTAAGTGGACTAGAAGCTGTCCTTCTGCTAACAGTGCCATCACTTGTATGATTATGAATGATTATGATTGCTTTCAGTGTTAACTTTCCAATTTTCCCTCTTTCCCTTCCTTCTTTTGGAGGCTGGGGAAGGTTGCTAAGTATATTTCTATTTTATAACCCTAGTCTTCAGGCCGGGGTGCTCAGACACAATCGGTCTGTAGCACATATAGCATTTTGTCCCTCTTATCAGCACTCCTCAGCTCAACTCCCTGGCCAGCTCAGGGATTCAAACCAAGTGACTCCCTTGGGGCTTCTCTTCATCCTGCACTGATACACTGCTTGTGTTTTGCTCGAGACTGGCATTCACCAAATGTATAATCCTGCCCTTCTGCTTTTATATTCCTGTCCCAGCTGGCTTTTCTTCAATGGTTGACTGCCTCTACCATCAGCTCAGCAGAGCACCCAAAGCAGCCCTGGGTTGAGGACCTTTCCAGAGATGACCAAGTATAAGATATCACCTACACCACCTTTAACACAAGAGATCAACAATGGGCCAAAAGATCACTTTATTTTTATATTATGATGGGCTAACACCTGTAATTTTCACCAATGTGAGAGGTTAGTATTTTCAGATCTGATTAGAGATAGTAGTTTTTCTAAAATATAGTATATCTATGCAGTCTATGCAGACTCTGGTTATAAGTAAGAGATACTGCTAGAGTAGCTTCCCTCTCTTTCTCTAATTATTACTAATTATGTTATTAAATAATTTTGTTAAGCAGGTTACATTCTGCCCCTATATTCAAAGTGCCCTTTGTCTGAACCCTTCAAGCCTGGCACAGAAATTTCTAGTAAAGTTTACAATACGAATGGTTTATGGAAATAAAGTGGCACTAGGAATGTTTTGACTAGCTGTGCCAGTTCAAACCCACATAAGTCATACAATGAATTGTTATGGTTTGAAAAGAGCTGTTTGCATGTTATTTTTTTAAAGCATTAATTAAATGATATATAAAGCTACTAACATCTTAGGTCAGGGAGAGTGCCAAAATGGACATTATAAAAATGTTCACTTTGGTATTAATTCCGTGTTTATGGGGCGTCTCATGTCTCTAAAATCTCCCTAGACCACTATTAATCATAACATATCAAGTACATTCATCACATATTTTTCCTGTCATACACCAAAGAATGTCTTATTAATTAAAGGGGTGAAAAATTGGAAAGGTTCCTTTTCTCCCCTATTGTTTTGTAGAAGAGGAAATGATAAAGTTCAAACAGTAAATCTGTTCCTTTCCAGAAAAATGTTCTTATTGGGAAAGCAGACTTCTGTCACATTAAAAGCAAAACTGTTTTGCGAAGTTTGGCCCGAATCCAGCTTTGGGCTGCTTGCTCATCTACTTCTTCTGAACTCAATTCACTGCAAAAGCAGAATTTGGCCTTTTAACACTTGTGCTGCAAAATCCATGACTTTTATTAAAGGCATTTTAATTAAACCCAGCATTAAAACTACATTTTTCTTTCTAACCATCTATAACCAATAATTAGCAGCAAGGGGTTTTTCAAACCTCAAAAGAAATTGTTTGGGTGATATGCTATATGTGGTTTATAGATTTAAAATCCCTGAGGTTTTGTTTTCTGGGAAAGAGAAGACAAATCTCCATTTTAAAGTTAAACGGGTTGAGTTTTCTGTTCATTCCCTACTGGACAGTCGTCCACATCTCAAAAGCTGAACGCAGCCTTAATTCATCACAGCTGTTTTCTTTACAATAGAATTGAATTTTATATAGCTCCATTCATATTTGAGGTGTCCCAAAGCATTTAACAATAAGGAGTCATCGCCAGCTTTCATGGCCACTACAGCACATCAGAGTTTTGCTTGAGGAGGGTCCTTGGGATTTGGGTCCTTGGCTGTTGGTGATGCTCTGGGCATGGGGACCACCAGAGTAGATGTTTTGCACTCAGCAGCCCCTTTCCCAGCCACAGGAGGCAATACTGACAGGACCCTGGGGTTAAGTTCATACCAATTCAGAAAGTACAGGAAAATCCCCTTTCCTTTAATATCTCTGCGCGATGACATCCTTGGCCAGTTCTACAAGCATCACTCTGCTAAATTTCTTTATTTTGTACGCTTTTTGTCCAAAATGTGAGCCAGCAACATTGTGCCTTGTATCTGCTGTAAAGGCTGTCTTACATTAGCCTGATTGCATCACATCTTTACACCACATAGCAGGCTGAGCAGAGCAGGGCAGAGCAGGTAGGATCCTTCCACCCTGAGCAATGGTGGTGCCATCGTATCACAGAGAAATCCTGGGTTAGTCACTGCCTGCTTATCAGAGTCAGTCCCGGCGTATCTGCTAAGCTTATCTGAGTCTCAGATGAATCATTCGTCTTAATCCTTGTCAGTAGATAACAACTTGAAAGTTTCTATTCTACATCTTGCATGCTCCATTTTAACCACTGCCTTAGAATGTCAATAGCAGAAACGTGTATGTAAGTCTTAAGGTTTGAAGGCATAATAACTCAGACCAACAGGTACAAGAAAGAAGTGTCTCAGGTGTATGTTTACTTCTAATTAAGAGTTCAGTGTAATACCATAGCTCTGCGGTCACAAAAAAGAGCATTCCACAACAGAAATACCTGAGAATACAGGTAATAAGTTGCTTCTGAGCTCACCACCAGGCCCTTGCCATTGCAAACAGCCATGTTGTAAATCACTGAGGGAGAGAAGTTGACAGTGAATACCTTTAGAAAGAAAAAACCCACCTACCTGTCACGCACATTCACACAGCTTGCTAAAACAGAGGGTTGCCCAAAACCAGCTCTGGTTGCTTTCAGCTGGATAATTTATTCAAATCATAATGATAAAATTGAATTACTCTAAAAAGACTTTTTCCCATGAAAATGTCACTAATGAGTTTTGCCTTTGAAATGAAGAGTTTTTCTGGAGAGCTAAGGCGGGGTAGGGCAACGTCTTTCAATATAAATACATAAAGTACAGGTTCACAAATTACATCAGAGGTTTGAAACCAACAAACAAGTTATACCAAGCTTGGCTATGGAGTAAATCCAGTCCTGACTGTGATTCTGTGGAAAGCCCTAGTTACAGCAGGGCTTTGAAATACCAGTTTTATTGCATAGGAATAGGCTCATCTTCTTTAGAGAACAGAGATGGACTCGAGCTATCATGAAACTAGTAATTTTCAAGAATGGATATCCAAAGGGAATTTTCTACAAAAGAGCTGAAGAGAAGCTTGCATCACCGTGTGAGATGAAAATCTCATGGTACCAAACAAGCTTTGGAGACTGAAGTCACATGAGAGCATGAGATCTTGAGAAGGAGAGAAGAAAAGGAAGGTACAGTGAACAGACGCCAAGAAGTTTCATGGTTGGAAGAATTGTGATCTCCTCGCCTGATCTTCAACACAAGACACTGAAAGAATGTAGCAGGGAAAAGCGGAAGTGTGAATGAGCTGGGATAAAAAGAAGAATAAAGCATCAAGTTGCTCTGAGTAAATAGGATAAGAAGAAACAAGGTCTCAGCCAAGGCACATGCTAGAACACCTTCCAAATACACATATTGCCCAAGGCTGATGCTGTTTTTCAAAAACCTTTTCCCATTTCACGTGTTAAGCTGAAGGGTGCAGAATGCACCATTAATCTTAAGAGAAGTTACTTTTGCTTCCAGGAACAGAGTTTTCCAAGCTTGGCTCAAAGACTGAGAATTCTTTTTACTGGTCCTGTTGTAGGTAGGTTTTAGTGGGTGATGACATTCATCTGTTGTAACAAAGGATAAGTAAGGTTGTCCATTCCTGTTTTTCTCACAGGAAGAAATCCAGATGTGCATTCTTAATATTATCTTTATCCTTATTCCGAAAAATTCCCATTCACCTCAAAAGCTTGCTTATCTAACACAGAGTCTTAGCAATAGCAGTTAAATTCTGCAAACAAGCAAATGAACAGGGAGATAGATGTAAGTGAGCTGTAACTTATTGCAGGGCTCTGTCCTCCTCCGCAGTTTCCTGCTCACTTTAATCACTGACCAGTTCTTTAGGAAAACTCCTTATGTTTTAGTCTCTTCGGGTGGGGTTTGTCTCCCTAACTGAAGTATGGTTATCCCAGTCTAAGCTCATCCTTTGAAATCTCTTTATAGAAAGATATAACCATCTGTGGAGGGTGAATCACCCCATTCCACTGAAGATAGCTGGGATATAATGCCCTCTGGGGGTGCTTATTTTTCTCTTCTGCTCATAAGGGAAACTTAGATAATAGAAGTTGGACAAGATTAATCCCAAACTCTGTAAGAAGATATATTAATACAATCAAGTGAAAAATACTTTTTTCTTTTTTTGGCAGCTGTGTTATACATACGTTTCTGTTTTTTCCTACCCTTTTCTGGGTTTCTCATCTCTTTGGTGCTTAAGCTGTAGATCCCAACAGCTTCTGTGGGAGAAAGGAAAAAATGCTGGTTGTTTCCTAAAAAATGATGGAGTGCAACCATACAAAAATCTCTATAATTCACAGCAAAGCACCTAGTTTGTTAAGTATCCATCAAAAAGTGTCAGTTCACTACAACTTCTATGTTGTATGTGGAAATAGGTGACCATCTTTTCATGTTGTTTGGGGCCTTATCTATATACATGACGTCTTTTAGTCTCCTCAGAGTTGCTCACAGGTTTTAGGCTATTCAAGGACCTTGTG
This sequence comes from Cephalopterus ornatus, assembly GCA_013396775.1. Lineage (NCBI taxonomy): Eukaryota > Metazoa > Chordata > Aves > Passeriformes > Cotingidae > Cephalopterus > Cephalopterus ornatus. The sequence continues at coordinate 82,981 of VZRE01011847.1, forward strand.
GTAATAACCTCCACAGGCCCCTGAATGTGGAAATACTCAGTCCTACAGCTTCATAGCCTTTTAAGCTAAGGTCATAACCTTATTAATTAAGAATAATCTTAAACGCCTGGAGGAAATGGCAAAGCAGCAGAAGTCTCCTCGTTTGCATTTGTCTCTACCCATGCACCCTGGCCCTTCAATTCCTTAGCATCTAGGCCTCTACATAAATAAGCCTATCCTTAATTTTAAGTCCCACTGAAACCAGCTGACAGGGACATCCCCAAGCATTTGCTACTGAGTGCTCTCATGAGGATGACCCGGGCTTCTGGTCCGACTCTTACTCTCTGCTGTGTATGAATTTTGTGGATTCAGATCTTAAGGATTCCTATCATGATTTACCTACAGCCAGTGAGAGATGTTCTCCTTTCACAGTGTGTAATTAAAGTAATTCTTCTAGCATAAAACTAAGGTTCTGGATTAACCAGTGGGAGCTAGCATCATGTGATGTAACTTAATTATCTTACTGCCAGCTGTGCTTTGCTAAGCATCTGGCCTTCACTCTTTCAGGTTGAAGCTTCAAGTTAATTACAAATACCATCAGGATTGAGATGTAGCCTAATTACACTTACCTCCTAAACATTATTTAATCGGTTTGGAAACTCTAATCTACACATCATAAAGTTTATTGGTCATGTTAATTGGCTAAATCTGTCATTGGAAAGATGGAGAGAACAGGCTAATTTAATGAGACCATAGAATTTAAAAATCCAATGGTCAGATAATCCTGTTGTTGATGTCATAAACTTCTACTTTAACCTTTTTCTTTTAAAAACATTTTTACAATTAAGGCTGATTATTGTAAGGCTGATTACTTTCAGTGCTGCAGAGAAAGCTTTCCTCCCTCTCTCTTCTTCCACTCAACTGTGGCAGAGGCAACATGAAATGCATTTGTGGATTCAGAAATGTTTATGGTAGGCAGAGCCTTCAGATTAGCATGACACATGGAATTTGTGAGCTGTTAGATTCAATTTCAAAGCATTAGGCTAGGATTTCACATTTTGTTTTTATAAAATGCAAATAGACTTCAGTTGCTTTGTTATTAAGATGGATTTGAAATGCTATTCAGGGATCAGATATGGAACTCATACCCCTCACACAAGTCTTGCTTCCTGGAATGGATTTTTTTTTCTTTTTTATCCTTAGAATTTCTCCCAGATGCTAAGTAAACTGCTACTGTGAGACAGGCCAACCAAAAAGCCATTCCCAAAAAGGAAAAAAAGAGGTAAGGAATGAATGAACTCAGAATGAGGGCACACAAGTTGTTTTCCAAGAACATGCATGAAGGAAGAAAAATCCAGTACAAACTGGCCACAGAACAGTCACTGGCGTATGCAGTGCTCCTCTACATTAGAGCATAAGGTGAATGAGGTGCCCTGTCCAGCAGCAGAGATCTTTACCACTACTGATGATCACACCATGACTTCTAGAGCTACATGCGCAAGTCCCTGCTGGTATAGGTAAAGATGTAGAATACCAGTGTTCATTGCATAGGCAATCCAGGGAGCTCCAAAGCACAGTGCAAAGCACAGTATTGACTATACTGAACACTGCTATGAGAGAAGGACCTAATAGTAAGTGTGCATGACACCTGAAGGTCTCCCCAAGCTCTGTGTCCTGAGAGCAGGCATCCCCATGGGGCTCATGCACTGCAAAAAGGCATTCTCCAGAGGACATTCATTCACAGGAGTGAGCAAACCCAACAGCTCCCTATCCTGCCACATGCATCCAAACAGATTGCCAGAAGTCTATCTTCAAGCAGATGACAGACTGTCAAACAGCTGCAAGGACAAGAGGTGGAGAGGTCCTGGGTACTCCTAGATTGAGCCAAAAGAAGATGGTGAAGTGGCCTTTGCAGTTATTTTGTGCTGTCATCGTATTTCTAGCCATCAAACTGCGAGCAAGACCTCAAATGTCATTTAAGATTTCAGAATCACAGAATATGCTGAGTTGGAAAGGACCCACAAGAATCATCAAGTCTAACCCTTAGCCCTGCACAGGACCAGCCCCAAAAGTCACACCATGTGCCTGAGAGTATCATCCAAACACCTGAACTCTCTCAGGCTTGGTGCTGTGACCACTTCCCTGGGGAGCCTGTTCCAGTGCCCAGACACCCTCTGGGTGAAGAAACTTTTTCTAATATCTAACCTAAAACTTCCCTGACAAACCTTCAGGCCATTCCCTTGGGTCCTGTCATTGGTCCCCACAGAGAAGAGATCAGTGTCTGCTCCTCTTCTTCCCCACACAAGGAAGTTGCAGGCTGTGATGAGGTCTCCCCTCCGTCTCCTCTTCTCTGGGATGAACACACGAAGTGACCTCAGCTGCTCCCCATACAGCTTCCCCTCAAGACCCTTCACCATCTTTGTTGCCCTCCTTTGGACACTCTCTAACAGTTTAATATCTTTCTTATGTTGTGGTGTCCAAAACTGCCACAATATTCAAGGTGAGGCCACACCAGTGCAGAGCAGAGTAGGACAATCCTCTCCCTCGACCTACCGGCGATGCTTTGCCTGATTCCCCCCAGGACACGGTTGGCCCTCCTGGCTGCCAGGGCACTGCTGATTCATATTCGACTTGCCATTGACCAGAACCCCCACGTTCCTTTCCGTGTCACTGCTTTCCAGCATCTTATTCCCCAGTCTGTCTCTATGTCCGTGGTTGCCCCATTCCAGGTGCAGAATCCACCACTTTCCCTTGTTGAACTTCATGTGGTTGATGATTGCCCAGTCCTCTAATTTGTCGAGGTCTCTCTGCAATCTCAGTCTCAATCTGATAAATAATTTAAAAACCTATTTTTCTAACAAAAAAACCCCTAACATCTGCTATAAAGAGTATTTCCATGGTTGTAACTTTCAGTCCGAGCTGTAGTCAAATATTATGGGAACGCCTGCACACATCTGTGGATTCCCAGGAATTTCAGACAACTTTCAGCATCCCAGGTTTTCCATTGTAATACATGATAAACAGGAAAGGTAGAACGATCAATTGAATTTCTTGATAATTGTGCCAGTAAATAAGGGAACAAACACTTCATTTTTTTTCTAAAACCTCTCTGCATACCTCAGACATAGTGCTGGCCAAAAAGGTTGAACCAGCCAGTAAGGCTTGCTGGTCCATGCTTGCAGTGGGTTAGGAAGGAAACATGACTGAGCGTTTCTATGGAGATTAGAAAGAACAGGTCTTGTTTCCTTGGCATAGCCTTAATTAACAAATACTTAAAGTTAGGAAGATCTGCTGTTTCTAGAAGGACATTTTGTTCCAGCAGGGTTGTGTTTTCCTCCCTTTGCTCAGTCTGTGGAAGGCTGAAAGGCCAAAGGAGTCCAGAGTAAACAAGAGCTTGCTTTCTTTCACATCCACAACACCTACCAAAAGGTACCACACTACAAAGAAATCTGGAGTCTGAGAATCCTGCTTTGTCACAGCAGAATCAGGAGATATTTCCCAGCGCAAAACACATGCTTTTTAACTTGAAGGTGTGATTTCTCAGAATAGAAATTAAGTTTTCAGGATAAATTTCTTTGGCCCTCCCCTGAAATTACCAAAAAGAGAAGAGTGGGCTACATGGACTAAATGAAATGGAGTCTGATGCATCTATGTATTTATAGATACTTTTGGAAAGACGCATAGATCCATACATAGATATATCCTGTAAAGGTAAGAGCAGAACCCTGTAAATTGCAACATCAACTAACATTTTGTTATCTGTTCTTAACTGTTAGTCTCATCAGCATGAATTGTGCTGGGCTGGAACAAATGATCTGAGGGAAGGGGTTTCCCTTGAAACCTTGATGCAAATTCCCTGCGCCTCGAGGAGTGGAGGCAACATATCCTTAAACCTGAAAAATTCTGCTTCCCACTTCAGCTGTGGTTCATTAAACCACTTTCTGATGCTGGGTCAGGATGGAATTGGTTACGTTGGAATGAGACCCGTTTTCAGACAAAACTTTTATTTTCTCCATTTTCCCTTTCACAGCAGATTTACATCCCCAGCCTTTAGCTTGATAAAATCATTTCTGCCCTTTTGCGTATGCTTATAAGGGTGCACTTTCTCAAAACTCAAGTCCTAGCTACTTTTTATAGCTCCAAAATGCAACACAGATTCTACTCCTGAGCACTGAAGTAATACTTTAGCAGAGTGGGGCAGAATTCCAGTACTCAAGTGAATTAGAGAGATGTATGCGTAGATCCAAGCTGTTTGAATGATCTTTTTGAAGTGTGCTGAGACCAAGCCAGTCTATCCTAGCTGTTCTGTCATTTCTCTTACACTTTATACCCAAGCTGAGGTATGAAAAATATTGATATTAAAAGTCTATAATGGCTCTCATTGTTACTTCAAAATCCTACCTTTCCAAAGTCTTCATGTTCAGCCAAGCTTGAAAGATATAGATGCCTTAAAGAAAAAAATTCTCCTATCCTTTCCTTCCGCTTCTTGGCTGCGTTTTCTGACTGCTTTTCAGAGAAATATAGTATTTCAAATATCTCACAGAAAAAATATGAATCCTCCCAGACTCCTGAGGCTGCTCTCACAGGTCGTCTGTGGATGCTACTGCTTCTTGAAAGGAATCATGCAGTAGGACCACGCTGGCTGACCCAGCATGAAGAAATATCTTGTACCTGAATGCCTCAGTTGCATGTATAGTAAGCTTTTCATTTGGCACTTACAGTGATCAAGTGACAAAAATATTTTTGGCTTCAGTCTCTCAGCCTAGCCTGTATCCCTATACTGCTTTTACTGTCTTCTAAAGAAGTCACTATCTGCGACAGTCTGTACAGGCAGGATCTGGATCTCTGCCCCTGTCCCATTCCCAATATCCTTTAGCCAGGGCATCAGTGCACTGATGTGATCTAACAGTTGCTGGCCCTGGAATGTAAGTAACTTCCTGGCCTCTTTTACGGGACTCTGAGGAGAAGCCCTGCTGCAGGATGATAACATTTAAGTGGGATTCCCCAGGGGCATTGCAGTCACAGGCGCCAAGCAAATAATCCACCACACTCCTACTTGCATGATAAAGTACTTTACCTGTGAATTTTGCAAACTGCTTTAATATTTCCTCTTTCATCTCCTCCTGCATTTTTTTAAACCTATGTGGCTTGCTTTCACGGGACATCTGCGGGTGGTCAGTGGCCTATAAAGGGCAGGAGAAAATGCATAAGAGTAACAATTCCACCTCTAGCACAGATCCCATTAGCTGCAGAGACAAAGCAGCAAAGCTATAAAACCTTGCTCCCTTACCAGTGTTCAGGCATAGGTGCGATCTGCTGCAACCTCACACGATTCACATTCACCTTTCAGAAGTGCAGAGAACCATTGACTCCTGGTCTTCTGTCCAATAGACATACACACATCCGAAAGAAGAGAAGGTTTATATTCGTTCTCTGCCCCCAGGTGCAGAGGATATTACCCTGGCTGTGTGCTGGGACATTTTGTTAGCTGCGAGGAGGCGGTGAAGGGGAAATAATTTGCCGTGTGGCAGAGGATGTGCGCAGCACTGACTCACGGGCATTTTCCATTTTCTCTTTCTCATGCAGCATTTCTGCTTTTTTAGTTTGTCATAGGTGCAGGACTTTCTTCAAATATAACTGTTGTGTGTGTTGGTTGTCATATTCAAAGAAACAAGGCAGAATACTTTGGTAGACTTTATTGGTATTAATATTACAATAAGGACAAGTAGCTCCAGTATTACATAAACATATGCAGTATGCTTAATAAGAGAGCTAAGGGCAAAGGCTTGAATGTAACATCTCAGCACTCTGGCATACTGTAAGCTGCATTATGCCTTGCAGAAAACTGTCCTTCATTGAAGATACTGCCAGTGGACTGCTAAGCACATGTTTCCACCCAAAACAAAGGCAGCTCAGGAATTTGAATATTGTGGGAAGCCTGGCTTTGTCTGGGTATTATTTTGGGAAAGAAATATGTGTGGGTAGATGAGAGACAGTTCAGGTGGGGAAGGAAGGAGAGAGCATGTGGGAAACAGGCAGTGAAGGGAAGCTGCAGCACAGCCAAGCTGTGTGGATGCCTGTCCTAGGAGAAGTCTCAGAGGCCAGAGAGCTGGCTGGGAAAGATCTGCTGCTGGGAGAAGAAAAGTTGCCTCCAGTTGTTTGCATCCTACTGTGTTTATGAGACCAGACTCTCTATATTGTTCTACATAAAAAGAATTGCATCAAAAATGCTGGCCTTTGCTATTAATATCTTTACTTGGAAAAAATCTTGAGGGCCTGAATTTTGTACAGCTGGAATGGTGTGGGATTGCCTTTATTTTAATGCGGCATGTTTTCTCCTTTTCCCTCTCAGTTCTTACTTACTGTTCCTATTCTCTCTACTTCTTGGGAAAGGCAATAGGTCTCAGGGTGGGCACCCCATCACCTTTAGGAATACTCTTCTCTGTAGCACAAAAAGTGAGGTCCTGTCTGAGGGAAAAGTTGGTCCTGGCGTGGGGTTCAGATCTTTTGTGCTAAGAGCTGGAGACGACACCTATAGAAGAGGCTGAGTTTGAGATACTTAACACTCATCCACCCAAATGAATGTGGGAAGTCTACCTGTCCAGCTGTGCTTCTGATGGATTCCTTTGACTCAGATAAACAATGTTCAGAGGGGAGATAGGTTAGTCACAGGGTTTATGAGCAAGGATCACTCTGCAGCCCTGAAGAGCAATCCTTAGATGAAGCATACGTAGAGTTGAAAAGCAATTGATATAGAAAAAATCCCTCCACCTCTCAGAGTCCTGATAATGTTCTGGGAGGTGTCACACTTTCAGCTGAGATATTTAAATCAAATTTAGTAGCTAGAGAGGTCACCTACTAATGGGGATGCCACCTCACTGGGCTTCTGTAATTGCAACCAGCAATGAATTTGTTGCCATCCTGTGGAGTCTCTAGCTGCAACAGGCAGGGAAAATAAAACAGCAGCCACTGAGATTCAAAGAGCTGTGTGTAATCTGGATTGCACATTTAGACAGTGTTTATTTTAAAAAAGCTATTATCTACCAGCTGTTCATAAACTATGTTATGCCCTGCAAGGGTCTTTGTACTATGTAATTGTCTTGCCTCCCTCTAAATGCATATTCCACTGGTTTGAATTAGCTGCTAGCTCATAATGATTATGGTCGTCATTCGTTTAGAACAACTCAAATCAGATTTGGAAGAGTTGACATCATCTATGTACAAGTAGTGTCTGCACAGTAGGGACATATTGTCCTCAACCTAGGCCAAACCTGTCTTCTGTTTTCTTTCAGTGTCTATCAAAGCATAGAGTTTGGGCTGGAAGCCTTTCCCTCCTCCATTACAAGTAATGTGTATTGCAGTTAAGTGTTATTTGGGACCTTAATTGCCATTCGAAAAACCATGACCCTGTGCACACACACCAAAGTAGGTTTTCTGTTTAACCCAGCACATTTACAGAGAGCGTGCATCGAATCTGTTACGTCTGCGGGCATCCCCTTCTTAACATCTGTGACATATTATGTAACATTTCTTCTGGCTCTCCAGTAAACAGGAACCATATGAAGGTTCAGTGTTGGTGCGCCCTCGGACATACCTAATTCAAACCCCAATATTAAGGTTGGAGAACTCCCAATGAACAATGGAATTAAATAAATTATTGATATAACTTGCATATAGAAGATTTCTAAGTTCATTTAAAGAGCAACATGCATAGCTGATTTTTTTTCATAAGACGCTGTACATTGGTAGGAAAATAGAAATCCACAAGAAATGTTGGCAAATCTTCACGGGATTTTGACTTAACTTTCTTAGCACATAGGTGACAAAGTTTTCTTACTATTATTCTGCTTCTTAATTTGTTGGCTGACTGTTTGGATGCTAAACAACTCAGCAAGATCAGGAAAAGATCTTTTTCAAGAAATTTGTTCCTACATCACGCAGGACAGCAAGTGATCGTTGCCAAATCAGTGGCACCTATTACAGCAAGTGGCATAGTACAGCAAAAGGATGTGTTCATAGAATATCTTGCAGAAATATTACCTACAATGAAGAGGTGTTTTCTGGAAGCTCAACATAGTAAGGAAAAACTTCTGGATTGCACTTCCCTTTGTTCCAATCTCAGTATCAATAGCATTTGCTATTAGGGGTAGGTCCCAGTTTTGGTCCCGAGATAACAGGAACCAAAATCACCACCTATAACTTCATATGTGAAGTAGGCAAGGAAGTCCTGTCCCCAGAATACTATCAGCAGGCAAATTCACCACTTCTCAGAGGCACTAAGGCCTGGATTGGGGCACACCTTAAACCTTCTGTAACAACTGTAGGAGTAGTGTTAACCATCTGCAGTGCCAACATTACAAAGATATGAAGTCTGGTCATGCTGGAAAGATGACTTCAACACTACATGAATGGTAATGGGTGAGAAAATCAGAGTGAACTGAGTCCAGTCATAAGAATGGTAGGCATGAAGAAAACATGGAGTACTAATGGATGCTAATGCAACAGTGCAGGTAATGGATTTTGAGGGATGCAAGCTATCTTAAAAGGCTTCAGCAGTATGTTTTTTAGCACTCACCAGTACTCAGAGACACTTGAATCTCTTTTCTAAAAGCCTGTTTGTTTTAAGAGTGCATTTGGAAAGTTTTAACATCTTTCCAGGCGTGAACTGAAAATATGGTATCTTTATCTAAGTCTCCAAAGAATAGAGCCTTTCCATACGTGTGTAATAGCAATGCTGAAGGTCCGGCTGAACAAAACTATGTCAGTCAGTGTCTGCAAAGTAAATGAGTAAAAGTAAATTCCCTTTAATTGATATGATTGAGTCAAGTTTAGTTTGACTGTTTCTGGAGAAAAGTTTCCCAGTGTCAAAGAAATAAAAAGCTGAATGTCCAGCTTCTACTCTTGTTTGTCTTTCTGCAATCTACTCACATAATTAGAGAGGCTCATTTCTCATTTGTGTAATGAATTTGTACAGAGAAAAATGAAAGCAACAGAGGTTTGAAGTTCTAGCTGTGAATTTCTTCTTTTCTATTGACTTAGAGACAGGAATATATATTCTGCAGCTTTCTGTGATTTACAGGAGTGATATTCACCTTCCTCAGAAGGCCCCAACTAAGTCTGTTTACAAGTCTAAGTTTACTCAGGTAATTCAAACAAGGCAAGTCTTGTTTTCCATACAAAGCCATTCTCCTAGGAAGCAGAAGCAAAGCCACCCGACCAAGCTAATCCAGCACTCACAAGTGCTCTTATCAGCAAAATGCTGTCATATAGCATCAATCAGAGAACAGTCAGCCATACAGCACTCTAATAAAAATGTATTTGGCACTTTCCAGACTACTTACCATTTTATTGAATACCACACTCCTCTGAATGATGACTGCAAATTCCAGGGGACAATTCAGCCCACTCTCTCTTCAAGATGGGAATTTTAATGGGTCCGATAAGAAACAGACATCTTTCGTCAGATACTGTGGTGTCTATTTTAGGTTTTTGCCTCTTCTGTGGTAACTTTGCCTGCACATAGGCCTGGGGTATCAACCGATGACAGTCAGTCCTTTCAGAAGCCTCACCAAGGCACTTCAAACATCCATTACGCGGGGCAGTGTGAGATAAATTTATCATAAACATTTGCACAGGCCTTCAGCAAAGGAAGTGCTGTTCTCTGTGCATTTTCTGCAGGCTTGGTTGGGAGCACAAACAGGATCAAATGATGGAAAGATCTGGTTTGCAAGAAGAAGTCATTCCCTCACTCAAGTTTGCCTTAAGTTTCATCAGTGCAAAGTGAGTGACTGTGAACTTAGTGACTCTGTGCGGACATGGATGTGGGGATGAAATGAGTGAAAGACTCAGTTATGCTTAACTTTGTTTTACTTATTACAGTTCTTGTCTTTCAACTTCCTAGATTTTAAACCCAAAAAGGTTAATGTGGTCATGTAAGCTGACATTCCACTTGCAGCACAGTTCAGGACATTGAGACAGAAGGAACAATCCGTACAAATCCTTGTTTTTACAAACATTGAACATTTGATCAAACAATACACTATTTGTAACTTTAAACATTTCCAGCCCAAGAGCTGAACTGTCACATACCAATTTGTGTTTTCTTCTTCCATAAACCAGATGCCCATGACAGACTACTTTGCAAATCAATTTTCCCTTACTCTTTAAAGAAGAGAAAAATACTGTAGCGGGTAATTCCAGGATGTGCTGATGGATTTGTCATGAATTTTCTTCAACACTTCTACCAGTGCTTTCCAAGACTATTGGCTATAGCTTCAACAGTCAGATGTGATTCTCAGTTAGACATCCAGTGCTTTGAATCAAGCACTGACCTTTGATCAAAAATATGTGTAAAATATGTATATACTCATGATTTTTGTGATACAATTTGGAGGAGGAAACGTCCATGGCAGATAAGTTGTTTGTTGGGAAAAGCCTTCTTCCAAGCTACTGTTGGGAATTAATCTTGTGTTGCTTGGTGGATAGTATCTTATTGCACTAGAGTTGTTCTTTCTCTGCACATAAATTCAAACCCGCTAAGAACAGTAAATTGGCCCCTTTTTAAAATGCCACTATGCAGAAACAGATGCAAAGCTTCCCACAGCCCCACAGGGATTTTCTTGAAGTCCACCAGCAGGCTCATGTCCAAGATGTCGGATGCAAAGACGGGAGTCAGCTATGGTCTGGATAGATATTCTCAGAGCTTGGGTGCTTTGCCTCAGGCAGCCTCCATGTGGCCTGTCATTAGACCTTTTAAAAGATTATGATGGTATATCCTTCTGGGACACTCCTACGGAGTTGCACAGTGGTAGCTCTGGCAGGGTCAAAGCTTGGCTGAACCTCTCAGTGAGAGGTGACCTCTTCCAGCACTGCTGAGAGCCCCCCAGAGCCACCACAGGTTGGAAGAACCCCCTGTTGACCCTGACCAGTAGCTGAACCCTGAAGAGAGTGCAATCACAGCCCCAACAGCCAGCAATTTGTGTTTCCTTAACACTCATAGTAATAGTATTGCTAAATCCTCAGGAAAATTCTAGAGAGCAGAACTGGAGGTTTGACACCTCGTTTCCATTGGCTTTTGATTGCAATACTTGCCCTAGCTGCTCCTTGTGCCTTTGGAAAGTTTAGCTCATAAAGGCTAGAATTTCCCAATGACCCTAAGCAAACGTAGAATGTGTGCGAAGACCTACATTTCTGTGGTCCCCTGGAAATCCTCTGTTTGTTTTGCTAACAATTTTTGTGATAATTTATGTTTTCCAAACACTGGCATAGAATTCTTAAGGAAAACATAATCTGCTTGATTTTCCAGGTGGATTTAAGCATTCAGTATGTGAGCCATGAACTCTGGAGAACACTCCCTGCAGGTCAGCAGCACTGGGTCAGGCTCTGCAGAGCTCACTGTGGGATGTGGGATGCACCTCAGGTTAATGACTTGCAATTGCACGCAGCCTTTCCTAAAGCTGCGCATGTAGTTAATGCGTATCAGAACTCAGCGAGACTATTCAAATTACCTCAATTTCCCAATGATTTATGATGTATGTTTCTGACATTTTTGGTTATTTATCTGTCCTCCTGGTGTTTCTAGCCAAAGCAAAGAGGGGAGAAACAGATGCAGTAAAATTATGTTTGAGCAAAGGGTCAGATAGTTTCAGAGACAGTACAAGTTGGATAGAAGCATAATACAGGACTTGAAAGTCAGAAAACTAGCAGAGACATCAGTCCAGTGTCAAAGAAATGTGAAGGGCTTTCCTCATTCTTTTTCTACAGTGAATAATTTCCTGATTCTGGAAGATAGATTCTGTTCATTTAAGTAGTTTTCCAGGGTGTATTTTATATTGCAGACTGGAAGTTTTTTACGATATGCCACTTATGACTTTTCATAACCCTAAAAAGTTAGGCTTTTTAGTAGGAGAAAACATACTTCAGACACAGCCAATGGGCCAAATTCTGTTTTCAGTTACAGCTATGCAACCCTCACCCTTAGTGCATGTAATAATGAAGCTTAGTAGAGGTTGTGGATTAAAGACCTGGGGTTCCAAAATGCTCCCTCAGATGCATGTGTGTGGCTAGGACTAAAATCAATGGGACTCCCATGCGTACATCCAGGGTAGACTTTGGCTTATGATTTTTATTTTTTGCGCTATTGGATAAAATTGAATGCAGTGTTACATTTCTCAGTCAGAGTTATTTCTACATCATCATGCATCAAAATGTTGGCTTCGATCTCTTCTTCTTGATGGTAGCTTTGAGGAGTATTTGTTTTCTGGTTAGTTTGGGCCCAGCATTAATCATTCTCAGGCTTCCTCTAACCTTTTTTTTATTATTTTACTGATGGCAGATTTAACTGTTGGCTCACCTTTATTTTCAAAGCAGATGAACTTTATTAGTCTCTAATATTAACCAGATCCAACTAGTTGATAGAGTTAAACCAATGCGAGCCAGACACTCAGCTGTGAACTGCAGCCCTGTTGATTTGGGCACCCTGTCTGGGAGAGTCTGAGAGACTTATTAAATCCACTGCTTTGTAACTAGAAGGGAGGTGATCTTTTTAGGGAGTATGATTTTCTTTTAATTGTTGGATCTGTGTATTTCATTGAACTGTCTGTCTTGGAAGGGACTTTTAAAAATCACCTAGTCCAACTACCCCTGCAATGATCAGGGATATCTTCAACTAGACCAGCTTGCTCAAAGCCCTGTATTTCTTTATGTTGGTAGTAGAATGATTCTGAATAAGACAGTAAGAGCTTTGCCAAGGATGTGGGGACTGTTTGTGAATCAGTAGCTTACATTTCCTAACGTTTTCTATCTTTGAAACTTATGTCAGTCTGTAATCTAAAAGCTAGCTATCAGATTCAGAGACACAGGTAAATTCATGAAGAGTGTTTCTTCTTTCTTGTTTTGGTTTTACCTCTTCTGCTTTTTTTTTCTCCTAGGGAGTGAGAATTGCAGTTGTGCATGGCTCTAAGTCTGCAGGAAATTTTTGGCAGCGCAATTTGCAAGGCTTCTGTAAAGGCTCGTAAATGAAAGCGGAAAGGGGGGCCAAGAGGCATTTCATGTTGCCACCAGGAGGTCATACAGACCTTCTACAGAAGAGGCTGAAAGATCTGAATGTTTAGGGTCATCTTCTCTAGCAGCTTCAAATGCAGCAAAAGAAATAGTGCTACCTCTTTCATTGTCTCTTTATTTCAGTAGCTCCTACAGGCGAAGCCTACTGCCAAGGATTCATTTGTGCACTTTGAAGCAGGACAGACAGACCTGGATGGTTTTAAAATAGACATGATGCTTACTCAAAGTAATTAAGCTGTATTTAAGAACTATCAATTCTCAAGCAATTCTTCATTATAGGATCACAGGAGGATTCAAGCTGGAGAGGACTTCAGAACACTTCTCTGAGCAGGAACCTGCTGCACAAAGCAGGGTCAGCTATTGTCTGGGTATTTGGAAAAAATAAAGCAAAGATAACTGAAAATATTACCTATCAAATTTTAGATTTAAACATAAGCACGACTTCTCTCAGAGCTCATATAGCCTGTAAAACAAAGTCTGGAACTCAATCTCATGATTTTATTTGTATTTCCATATCTAGTTGCTTTTAGAATAATTGGCAGCAGAATTGTCTGTCTTTCAGGAGGTGTGAATTTGGCATCAGACCCTCAGTGGAGTATACCAGCATTCCATGGCTGAGAGCTATTGGAGGAGACAGGACAGACAACAGGCTTCAAACAGAACAGCAACCTGGCATTGGTTCTCATACCTTTTGTGCCCTTGTTACCTGCACTGAGGCAGCCCAAGGAAAGGCAGAAGGACTCATTTGTCCTGGAGCGTAGGGTCTGCAGGTTGCTGAGGCAGTGATAGGTTCTGCAGCTGTACACAGCAGTAATTTTGTTGTCTGTAGCATTTTCCTTGGTGTTTACTGGTAGCGAAAATATTTGTGATGTGGAGATTAATTCCTGCAGAATAAATCACAAGCGCATCTGCAGAGAGTGTTTTCTCTCAGAGTTGCCTTGGCTGTAGTGCACATGACAATTTTCATTTTTCTTGAGAAAGACAATACACTCTTTTTATTTCCCCGGTTTATTATGGGTTCTTTGCTCTTTGCCTTGGTCTGTTTGTGTAAATTCTCATGGACCTTTGTCCACAGCTTATGAACTGAGCTATGACATCAGATCGTGGACTTCTGGGGAGAACAAACGGCGCTTTACATGGAAGAGCTGTATGTTGGATTATTTCGGCCTTGTGAACGTAGTAGCGATGTGCTTCACAACTGAACTTGGTACCTGTGTGCCAAAATGCTGTCAGCCATAGAGGGATCTACTATAATATGAAGAAAAGACCTAGATGAAGAAGATCAAGTTTTTTGAAATATTTGGGCTGGTGGAGCTGTTAACTCAGGTGTACAGGCTTGGCCACAAAGTTATCAAAAACTGTAACCTTAGCTCAAAACTTTATCCTCTCAACAGGCTTTATTAAGTTCTGCTTCAAATGGCCCTGCTTGCCTGCCACATCACTTACTGTTAATGAAGGATTGTGGCAGGAAGAGGAACCTGTCTGTGAGACATGTCAGGAGCAGCATCTACCAGTATGTCTATGCTGTGCTGGCCAGAGGCTCGGGGTAACACCACACTGCCTTCAGAGTGCAAACCAGAGCTGTCCTTGCACTAGCCCTCCTGCTATGCCTAATTATTTATTTAGGATACCTGCTGATTGCACAGAGAGCGCTTATAATGCTTCTAAGGATTTTATCTATAAACACAAAACATGGCAAGTGTTGCTTTTTTCAACATTTTATCGGGGAAATGCTATGAAACTGAGTTGTTTCTAACTTCAGATGCTTCTTCAGCCCAGTATTCCAGGCATTGTAGCTGCCACTGTACTTGAATGACCAGCTTGGACAATTGAAGATATCCTTCTCCACAAGCAGAACAATGGAGAACAGTTTCACATATCTCAAAAGGTAAAATTTACAACTGAGCAGTATGTTAATGTTCATTTGCTTTAAAATCTACAAAAAAATCTTCAAAAAAATAAAATAGGCTAGCAATGAACATGCAAGAAGTTATCCTCCAAAAATACGCATTATTTGAGTAAAAATGGCACTGTCATTCAACTCAGGCTTAACTTGGTGCCAGCATTACTCAAGCAATGATAGATTGTATGAACCTTGATTGTATCTTAGAGAATTAGGTTGCCCAAAGCTTATCCTTATCCTCCATCAGTAGGGAATGAGAGCTCAGGGGTGTATAAATAATGTTAAAGGGAGCGCTGCATTGGACAGTGTAACTACATGCTTTTTAACCTCGGAAACACGTTGTGTACACGTGGATAATCAGGCCCTTTCGAAATCCCATGGATGAGCATTGCTGTTCTCTCGCTGTGTGTACTGGGCTGTCGTTGGTAGAAATGTAGAGGGAGAGAGAGGAATGAGTAACCAGTAGCACATACCATGCATATGAGCAGATTTCCCTGATGCAGTGTAATTCTCTCCTTTCAGTTCTCTTCAGAAGAATTCCAGAAAATCAGATGGATTTTAAGCCAGTAGACTGATTACACAGCCGCCAAGTCATAAGGGTAAAGCACCCCATAACTATCCTCAAGAATCCATTAAAGCCCTGCTGAAACATGATCCACCACTGATTAAGGGGGATTAAAATGGGGAGGAAGAGCTTTCTGAGTTGTAATGCACTGAATGAAAGAGATCAATAAATGAAGCAGGGCAATCTGAGAATCAGCCTGTCCTTGCAAATATTTTATTTCAGCTTCACTGGGACAAACTGCACCTGGACTCTTCCCATCAGCTCCATGGGAATCAGATCAATTTTACGGGTTTGCAGGGAGGGTGGGGAGGTTAGCACTGTTAATGGAAAAATACTGACAACTGTATCAAATGCTGCTGTTAATTCGAAACACTAGCAAAGTCTGTCGAAGTAATGTTTCACCTTAATTGCCTTGGGGAATAATTTAGCTGTAATTGGAGAGTAGCTTAAAGTTATGTGCATTTCTGAAACTCAAGAAGGAAAAGGAACATGGCAAGGAAGAAATGCCCATCTATTCAGTCTATAGGGAAACCATAAACTTGGCAAAAGCATAGGTGAAAGTTCAGTGATTGAGCAAGCTGGCAGCATGGAGTCAGAGAGTAGGGGCATGGAGAAGAGGGCAGTGAACCAGCCTGATCTTCAGAGACAGGGTTTACATTGAAATCAATGTCGTGCACAAAGTAGGCTGGTGAAGTACAGCAGAAGCATTTGTCACAGAAGACAAAAAAGAGATGAATGGGAGGAACAAAGAGGCCCCTCGGAAAGTTCAATGAATTGTGAGAGCTCACAAAAGACACGCCGGGTTGAATGAGGATACTGAAGGAAAGCGATCCTAAGTCATGTGTGCTGTTCTTGCAAGGTACAATCAGCCCACCAGGATGTCAACTTTTGCTGCCTGGGAGCTAGTTCCCTGGCTGAAGTTCTCATTTTGTTTTGTGCCCAAGCTGGGAATCCTGCGGGGAGCCTGTTTCCCAGGGAGCTCAGTGCTTCCTAATATCTGTGAGGTTTCTGACTTGGAATACCCAAAACCATTAGATTCTTCTGAAAAATGGTAAAGTCCTTTCTCATAGCTGCAAAGGAAAAAAGAGTAGTTCTAAACAGTATTGCACAGTTGCACAAAATCATCAAATTGGGCTTGACCTGTTTAATAGCAGTGGTGGTACCACATTCAAGGAGGAGTTACTAGTGCAAGGGCATATTTGTTTAGAAAATGTGCAGGAAGCTGAGAATGACAGAACTTAATTTCTGATAAGGCATTCATTTGTCTAGGTGCTTCTCCTGCTTTTTTTTTTTCCTTAACTACTGGTGCTGGTCACTTGTAATGAGAGAGACATTAATAAAATACAACAGCACTGAAAAAAAGCACCGGGCTTTGCGAACGCACGTGCAATCTTTAACCTAAGAATGTTAGTGTTAGAGGAATAAAGTTTGCTTTGCAATACCAGATGTATTTTATCAAACACAATGTCTTTTAAAACTGGTGTTTTTCACAAGTTCAGAAAGAGAATCAACAGCAATTTTACATGGAATAGCTGGACTAATAATTACTTAAAAGTTATTTTAAAGATTATTCCAAATGAAAAAGTGGTGAGATGACATAGGTTTCTTAATCTCCTGAAAAGAGAGATTAGTGTACAACAGTGTCCTGCTGGGACTATTTGTTATTCAGCCTTCTACAAGAAATAAAGATTGCTTATGGGAACTTGTTATCTACTTGTTATTCTACTCTTCTCATGTTCTTTTAGTGATAAGTGCAAGTGCTCTGAAAACAGCTACTCTTAAAAGAATGAGATTTTACATAATTATATAGTTTTTTAAAATTTAAACTGAGAGGAAAACATTGCAGAATGACTCCTCATTATTTTAGACCCTGTAGTTGCCAGAGAGGACATGGTGTTGCACTTCATTGGTTACAGCATCGGGGGAGACCAGCCCAGCACCGGGGGCACAAACCCCACATCACAAGCTGAAATCTGTTCAGACATTTCTCTTGGGGCTGTGCAGACTCTTTGAAGTGCTGAGATGTGAAAGTCAGCACATCTTTCTGATTCAAAGATCAAATTGAATGAATTAACCAGCACATTAAATAAGACAGCCTTTCTTCTCCATTCTCAAATGGCAACTAGAGGATTAGGGTGAACTTGTACTGAAAGCACTTGACTTCGTGCACACACACAAAAAAAGATGAAATGATGGGTAGGATTCCCATTCTCTGTTACCCTGCCAGCTTCTATAAACTATCTCCTTTTTCTCTTTGAGGATAAACCACACAAAAAGTTAAATAAGCCTGAATTGCACAAACTTGTTTCAAAGATAGAGCACAAGCTGGGAAAACATGCAGTAAAAAAAGCTAAATTTCAGGTTTAGCTTTACATTTCTAAATCTCCTGACAACATTTCTCAATCTGAAGTAATTTCCCAGTTGGAAAAAGATGTCCTCAGTCAGATCCAAGCCCGGAATCCTGCAGATTTGACAGCTGTACAGGGGCCAGCAGAGAGTGTGTCAGAAAGTAGTCTGAGATACTGAAACTGTTAAATTCTTCCAACAGTCCTATAGACTGGTTTGACTTCAGATAAGTGCCAACTTGTTTCACATCCAGTGTTTTTCAAGGAGGTGAGAATTTGGCAGTTTTGCCCCATGGAGTGCTACTTTTTTTGCTTCCTTTGGCAATCTAGGAGAAACATCATAGCAAAGAAAGATTAAGATGGCATCTTAAGTCCAATTGACTTGGAAAATCTTACTAGTAGGACCAACCCAGGAGATGTTTGGCAGTTTGATTTAAAAAATGAAGCACACAGTGTTTTTTTCCTTTCTCAGGCTTTTCATCAGATCTCTGATTTATTAAAATACGTTAAAATTTTTTGTAACTTTGTCCTGCTACTGAATATGAACCGTTCCCGAGTCACCCAGGAATGGGAAGTGATTTGTGATTACCATGCCAGGATTCTTTGCAGCATGTGTCTTCCAGTGGCACAGGCCTTGTGTAATGAGAATATCTTCCAAGGAGTAGGAACGAGTGAATTTATCACCAATGGCAGCAGTGGCAAGAGTTTCAGGGCTCTAGTCCCTGCTGTTTGCAAGCACTACAGGACACATCCTTTTTTTTGCTGGCCATTTACATCCCACTCTCTTAGAGGTAGGCTTGTGTCTGTCATTTTGCAAACCTTTAGGTAGAGTGCTAGTTTTTTTATTTCCCGGAGATCACTGCAAGATGAGCTACACCAATACAGATCCCAAGGAGAATTAATTGTAGCTGCACAGAAGATAATACCATAGTTCAGAATTATTTAATGACTTTTAGTTGCAGAGGGGTACTTGTGGGTTCCTTATTTTCACTGTCAGTCCATTTGATACCAAAATGGACTGCTTTTTTAAGTAAAGCCTCTACATCTCTTCCAAAAAGGAGAGAAACAGACTGCTAAAATGTCAGATAAGTGGAAGGATGTAGTACCTCTAACACAGTAACTGCAGTCCTCCTTCTGTGTAGATTTGAAGCTGTAATGAATAATTAAAATGAGGGGAATGTATGCCAAGTAATGTTGGGAAAGAGTATCTGTGGGATTCTCAGGACAATTTGGCATTGCCTGGACACAGTTGCAATTAAGTGAGAAGCAGATGAACCAGTGTCAGAGAGCACTATATTTATCATACGGGAAGTGTACGTTCCGTGTGCTGAAATGGGTAAGCACGATCGAGAAATAGCAGTCTGCAGTCAACATAGATTAGAAAGGAAATCGTGACTGCTTGGTATTCCAGGCATTTAAATAAATGAGAATAACATTTCTAGGCGATAGAGAGATAGAAGAATGAAAAGCATGAGGAAATGGCATACTGTGATTTAAAAATAGCCTAGCACAAGCCAAGACATCCATGCTGAGGATGGAGGGAGCTGTGCAGCTGTATGATCACTACTGCCTTACATGACCTGGAGCATGTGCCCAAGTTCCTGAGTTCTTCCTCTCTCCCAAATCTGTGCCTGAATAAGGATTTCTGAGAACTTTAATGTAGCATTGCTGACGAGGATAGAGGGCCAAGTTATGTAGTTATAGAAGAGTCAAGACACATGTAAATTTAGGCTTTCTAGGTTGGAAGGGGAAGAGGGTGCAATTTCAAAGGAATCACTAGTGTGGAAAGAATATGTGGAAATTCCTAGTTCACAACTGGAGCTATGTAAAACTTGGCCCTTGTTCTTTTTCAGAGATTTGCTATTTTCTCTTTTATGTCAGCTCATGCAGGCTTGCACCCTCTGGCTTTTCTTTTGTATTCTGGGAATTGAATAAACCCTGGAAGTAGTGAGAATCATCTGGTCTCACAATTTAACCATGCAGAATCCCCTGGCTGGTGTGGTTTTGATGTGAAATCATAAATCAGTCTAGGTTCACATAAAGGGTTTCTGCGCTGCAGCACACTTTACACAAATGTGAATTTGGTTTGCTAGTATTTTTATTTAGGTTTTCCTCTTAATTTCATCCCTTATATGTTCTTTTCATTAACAAACATCTGGAAATTGCATTAGCTATATTAATGGGTGATTATCTTCTTCCTCTCTCCCTCTCTCTTGGTGTATCATTAACTTTTCTTTTTGCTCCCTCCTTTTCTATTTCATACACAAATGCACTTGAAAAAAGCCTCAATGAAAATTGTGTTACAAGGAGTAGGGTAGCTTTATGACTCAGAAAAGAATGTATTCACAGCTCACACCAAGTAAGGAACTTCAGTACGTCTCCCTGTGAGATCTAATTTTTGTATGTTTGAGCTATCAACTGATCTTATACTGAAAAAAATAAATACTTATATTAAAATTTAGCATGAAGGTTGCAAGGAATAAATATATTCCTTTAAATAGACCACTGTCCTTTCACTGATTTTACTTGTGCTTTTCTTATTGCCACAATCCCATCAAACTCAAAGCTCAGATGCTTATATTGCAAATCCAAAGAGCCAACAGAAATAAAGTGGTAGATCTAATCTAGCCCTATTTTAAAAAAGCTTTTAACAGAGACCTTCACACAACACTAGAGATGCTTAGAGAGTCTGAGGTCTGGGAGCAAACACAGCATCAGCAATCCTATTCCAGTGGATTTAGAAGTGATGTGGTAATGAAGTGTGTGGGGAGAGAGTTCAGGGGGGATAAAATTGGTGAGGAAAAGGCAGACACGGAGCCGCCAGTGGCTCAGTGCTGGGCCAAATTTTTCTGTTGACTTTCCAAGTGCTGAGTCATATAAACAAAATATTTTTGTTGACTTTCTGGTTTAGCACCTGTTATAGATTTTATAAAAATAGGTAACATACAAAAAATTTACAGCTGTAAAGACATATTTTTAATGGGCAATTTCAGTAAAGCAAGGTCTCTTCAGACAATCCACTATGTTTTATAGGCTTTAAGAATATGTAGGTTCTATTAGTCTGATATATAAGGCTGGTGCTGAGGTAGCAGAAGACTAGATTCCCATGAAGAACAGCCCAGAGCCAAAAAGATAGTGAGGAGACACAGACAAAGCCAGCAGGAACACCTAAAAATATTTTGGTTTCATTGCACCTTAAACCATATGGTGTTTACATTTCAGAGTGAAACCCACACAAATAGACATGTTGAAGTTAAAGGAACTGGAAGATAAGTAGGGATGTGAAAAGTCTTAGTCAACCCAAAGATATCCAACAAACCCAAGTTTCCCTAAACCAGCAGTGCAGTCTTGAGGCCCTGAAGGTCTGGGAGAAGGAGAGGAAGCTGTCTGGGAAATGCCTTCATGTGGGAAGGAGTTTTCCAGGGGCCCCCATGCAGCTGTGATCTACGAAGCAGTCACACCCAGTGAAGTAGAGGAGGTGAGAGGGGTAGTGGGCAAAGAGGGCTGCTAGCAGCAGCAGCGGTTGAAAGGGCAGCACACCTTGTCCAAGGCAACCAGCAGCTCCAGCTTCTGCCTGGCTGCTTATGCAGGAATGAACAAAACTGCCTCAGCCCTTGTCCCTTCCATGGCCTGGAAGCACGGGAGCTGAGGGGCTTGAGGGGCTGGTCCTGGGTAACTGCCTTTTCCAGAAAAGGTAGGCTCCGATTCTCAACTCTGTATTTGCAGTCAAAGGATTGTTGACAGTGTTGATCTCAAAACTATTTGGTCTTTCCCGTCTTCACACAATGAAGGGATGTTTTATTAGCCTTTTTTTTTTTTTTTTAACTTGTTGCTTGAAGGCAGAATGAAGGCTCCCAAATAGGACATTTAAAGCTGTGCTTGCATGGGCGCTCTCAGCTGTGGCACCCAACCCTTTGGCTGAGAGACAAGACCTGGCAAAAGGGTCTGCCTGGATGCAAGCTGTTACAGGAGAGAAAGACAAGTTTTTTCAGAAACAGAAAGGATTGGCAAGTGACACTTTCGTGACCATCTGAGGGACTTCCAGGCTGCTCAGTGCACAGTCCTCATGCCTTGGTGCTTGTCCCACACAACTTCCCTGCTGCTCTTTGCTGGCATTGCTCGCCTTGTCATCACTGACTGGCAGTTCAGCTTTGTTGTGAGCCAGTAGAAGCATAAAGTTCTGACCATAGTTCCTCACACAGGTTTGCACTGTGTACTAGATTTGTAAGGATTTGGTCCCCATTTCTGGCCCTGCCTGCAAGGAACAGGATCCCAACTAAGGAGCCCAACCTAAACCTAGTGATCTTGCAGCATAAGCCAGCTCATACCTCCAGACCACTCAAGATTTGATCTACCTATCACCAGAGTAGATATGGAGGTTTCAGGAAACCACTGCAAGGGTTGGAACTCCTTCTATGAAACCCTGGCTTTCTGTAAGTAGCAAGTCGATATCTCAAATCAAGGGGCAGTGGCAAAGTGTCCTCTTCCCTCCACCAGGGCACAGTTGAGGAACACTGATTCCTTGCTCACACACACATATTTTTGTCTTTTCAATTTACATTATAAAATGTTCTGCCTTGACTGCTAGAAGATTATATCTTTCAGAGGTGATAATTTTCAGGACACTGGCAGGTAGGTGTGAGTCAGTTGGAAGAAGCACTGCAAATCTCCATTCTAAGAAACCTTTCACACATCTATATCTGCAATTGCTATAGATTCTGTAATTTTTGTAATGAGTCTATTTTGTCATGTTCAAGCAGTTTTCCCCCTCTCTTTTCCTATTTCAAAGAACAGGAGCAGGAATGTGTTTGGCAGAGAAGGATGATAATTTAACAGAAAAACAAAATGATGCTTTGAAGCTTTGTGGCTTAGCACAGATTTTTCATTTTATAAGAAGATGCTATTTTTGTATTACTGGTCAGGCTTATGTTCCTGGTTGTTGGGCAGGGCAGTTCAAATGCCCTTTGATTCTGTATTACTTGAACTTTAACTACCAGTTTTGAAAGACTGTTGGTTCCCGTAATTTTTTCTCCATCTTTTTTTGCATTCTCTATTATTCCTTAGCCATTGTTCATTAAACTGTGAGGCACAATCTTCCTCCATGTGTCCTCCCATACTTCAATAATGCAAGGACAATTGTCAGGATAATATCTTCCTTCTCTCAGTAAGCTATGTCAAAGCCCATATGTTTCTCTAACCTTTTTGAGTCTGGTTTGGTGAAGGAGTAAAGAAGGAAGCTGTTCGGCATCAGACAAGCCCTACAACCAACCTAATATCTGTGTGCAGCAATGGGACCAAATCAGGAAGAAATGGCTCGGAAATGCTAGTACAGAGAAACTCTTTCTTGTTTAATTCATCCCGCTTCCCCAGCAGCTTTCAGCTTTTGTGTATTGTGGTTTGTTCTGACTTCTCCCGTGCTTTCTTCTCGCCTGCTTAAAAAAAGTAAAGCCACTGATGGCTGGACCCCTGCTACACTGCAGCGTAACTACAACAGAAGCATTTTGGAGCCTCTCTCCTACTGTTGTTTTGGTTTGTTTGGGGTTTTTTTGGTGTGTGTGGGTGGACGTTGGTAGGGAGTGGAAGCAAAGATTGCACAAAGTTTGGAAGTTAAACTGGGCTCTTTGTGTTGCTAAAACATTTTGAATCCTTTCGTTTACTTATTCACTGGAGGAAGACCCAAGACTATACCTACAATAAAGGCATTTATAACACATGTCAGGCTGCCCAGGGAGACCCCTTCACTGTTCTCTTTGTAATTCAAAACAGCATTTGCATCCTTGCTGGAAGTGGAGCCCTCCTTAACTTTCCCTCACTCTAGGGAAAGGAAGTGCTGAAGGATGGAACAGTTAAGCATACATGAACCCAAGCATCTCCTGTGCGCGGGAATTTCACAGGAGAAAGGCATCTGTTGTGCTGAAATAGCTGCCCTCCAGAGCAGCTGATATTTAAAGCTGCAGGCTGTCTGTCACTTGTTTGCAGCTGAGATCTTGATTTTGCTCTGAAGGAGCTAACATCATCTTATAACCAAGATAGCAAAGATCTGTGTGGAGTTTACCCTATATTAAGTGCTACGTAAAGCTGTTTGCAAAACCCTTTGCATGCATATTAATTTTATTAGATGCATCAAATCCTTTTACAGTGGGTCAGATTTGATCGAGTTGTTTGCTTGTGCATTTGTTTGCCCTCCATAATGCCTTAATACCTGAGGGGAAAGAGAAAAATATCTTTGTTTTTATTTAACTTGGACTCGGATCTGGATGAAATCTCAGGCAGTAACAGTAATATTGCTTCATTAGCCCAAATATACCTGGATCAGGGGTACATTAGATCAAAGGAAAACATCACCTGCAAGCTGGTACATAAACAAGGAACTCTTTGAGCACATCCAACCTGTGCTTACATGTTGACAGTCCAGTCCACCACCAATAGTGCATCGGTCAAGCATTTCCCACTCACTGGGGCAATGCAAGGTGGTGACTCTCACTTACTCAAAAGACATCAAATCACCCACATTTCCCCTACCCCTGTTCATGAAATTTAGGTTAAGATTAGTGCAATTTATCATGAATTAGGAAAATCCACTCCCTCTGCCCGACCAGACTGGCAGAGAGGGTATGAAGGGTTGCCACACCTTCCCAGTGCTGAGAGTTATCTATTTATATCCTCCTGTACACTGCATTATCAGATTTGACTTGCCCGATTAATCATCTCAGCAGCAGAAGTTATTATAGTTTAAATGAAATTATGCATTTCTTCTTTAAGCTCAGATGCAACATTTGCTTCAATGACTGATTCAATTTACCACTCAATTTCTCAGAATGGCTTAACAACAAACTGCATGAAGAAGCAAGCCTCTTTTGTTGGGGCTCATTTGTACTGATCTAATTATGTCAATGTTCCCCTTTGCACTCTCAGGAGAAAATCATGCAAAGGAATTCATGCTTCTTGTTTTCAACCTCTTATAATTTAGAATGTGCTAATCAACCTTCCATTTCCTTTCTTAAGCAAATCATTTATATTTTGCATTCTTCTATGATGGCTCAAACCATGTGCTTACTTTTGTCTTCATTTCCATTTCACCACCATATCTAGCCTCTTTAATCTTTTTTTGTTGGGGTTTTTTTCAGTTTATATAGCCAAGATCCAACTCATGTATCTTTTAAAAATGAAAGTTATTTAAAAAAAAAAAAAAGTATTATTTGTCAGTGTAGACAATAAGGTCCCATGGAAAAGCACTTGAATGAGAGTCAAGAAATCTAGACTTGATTTGTCATCTTCTATTGACTGCTCAGGAACCTTTCAACAAGCCACCATACCTCTTTGTTCTTGTGGCTTATTCCCCTCTGAAGAGAAACTGAGGCACAGTTGTGATTTCTTTCATTTTCTCTAATTAAGTGTGAGGGAACACAAAGCTTTTTTGTGGCTTTGTAATGCAAATGAGCAAAATGTGACAGTCCAGTGTTAAAAGACAGTCCAGTGTTAAATTTTCTCAATTGGAGAAAACACTAGAGAACTGATTATGTTGTGCACACCACAGTACACGTGTGATTAACAGGACCAAAGCAAGCAAATTCCTGGAAATCTTTGTTCTCATCAGTAATTCACAAGTTTCTCAAATCTTAAAATCAGACAATCACAAAATTCCTCAGAATAAATTACATCTGGTCTTTCTTGGCCTGAGTCTCACTGTGAATCTCAGAAAAGCTATAGAATGAACAATGAGCTAAGAAACAGCCAGAAAGTGCAGGCAAGGCCAGAAGAGCTTGGACCCCAGGGATGCAGGTCTGGCAGCTTACAAAATAAGGGTGTACTTCACAGCCAGCACTGCAGGGAAGCGCACCTGGGAGCAGCTCCACTGGTGGCTGAGAAATGTGGGGATTGGGGTTACCCACCCATCCTTCCTTCCCAGAGTCAAGCACTGGCTCTCTGCTTTGGCTCAGTTCATTGCACTGAACCAAAGGGAGCTTTTTGACATAGGATAATCAGCTAATAGCAGCCACAAAAAGTCCTTGGAAACCACTGTTTGCCACCTGTCATGGCAGGCCCTTCTCAGGAGGCCATGTGGGCTGGGCTGGAGTCAGGGGGAACCTCCTGAGCTTCAACATAGGCTTGTGCCATGCAGCTCCCTCCCAAAAACGTGATGCTCTGCCAAAGCCAGGGTGAGGCTGAGGGCTTCCTGCACCCACATCCTCTTCTGTACCTGCAGGTTGGTCACTGCTCTTTCAAGTTTTGGGAAGCCTTGCTATACTGAGCAACCCCCTCTTGCCCAAATCCCATCTGGTGACCTGTAAGTGAGAGGTGCTGCAGGGGAGAGGTGGGGAGCTATCTGCTGTCACTCTGGAAACGACAACTCCTCCAACCAGATTAATCGGCAAAATCTGGGAAAACATGGTTTCAGTTTTCTCTTTTGTAACAGCAATCCATGTTGTCAACTTAAGATTATAGAACTGAATGGCCAGATTATGCTGTCAAATGCTTACTTCTGTGAGACTCTGTTGAACAGGTCAGGTGTCGCATCTCCTCTTGTTCTTTCCATAGCTCTTCTGGCTGTTTTTTTACACCCTTCTAAGACTGCATATGCCTTGAACCAGACTTGAGCAGAAGACAGAAGGACTAACATACCTCTTGGAGTGAAGGATTGCTGCTGAGTAGAGCTGAGGTTTTCACACCAAAAGCAAAGTTACACAGATACATCTCTGATCCCCATGCAGGGCTTGGGACAAAGCAACAGAAATAGCACTGCTGAGCTTTTTCTCCATTTGGTCATTGAATTTAGATGCCTTGAACTTCAGGGAAATTTGAGTTTGGATTTTAAGCACCTTGGGATCTGAAGCACCCTGGACTACTGGGAGATGGAGTGATGAGCCCAGCAGAGAAGCATGCAGTCACAATGAGCTGCAGAACCTGGACTTGTGGTTTCCAATGGGCCCAACTCCAAACTTTTATTTTAAAGTCTAATGAATTCAGCTGCAGACAATACCTGCTCTGTCCTGCATGATTTCATAGAGCATTGCACTGCTCCAAGGCTCATTTGAGCTCACAGTAAAGTAATATTTTTACCCTGTTGGAATGGTTTTTTTGCTCCAGCTAGTTTCAAGGCATGTTGCAGCAATGAGCGGGTGGGGTGTATTTGATTTAGTTGTGATGAAAATATTACCATTCTTGATCCGAGCAGCTTGAAGCAATAGGAAGAGAGAAAATCACCAAATGAGGCAGGGAGGTGGGAAGATGAGGAAGAAGGAGTGTTTCCTTGATGAAGGTGTAAGGAATTTACAATTCCAAGAGAGAAGCACTTGTGGAAAGACAATACGAAGACGAAAGGGCACCGACCCCTAAGCAGTATGACTATAGGGCTGCCACGTGGCTTGGTAGGTAATCTGCCAGAAAGGTTACCTAGAGAACTGGGTGCTGCTGCCCAGTGCTTCCTTTGCTGGGTCCTCGAATGGTGTATGACTGGGCTTGTTGAGTCAGACGTTTCTGGGACCCTCTGAACAAAAGTGGACTTTGCCCATTGCGAGGCAACACAGCCAGGAGATTTTGGACTCCCAAGTGGCCCACTTTTAAATTTTCCAAAATAAAGCTGCCAGGTTGTTAAGCTCAAAGGTTTTCTTATAGCCTGTGGTATTTAGTAGGGAGTATGTCAGATCCACTGTGAATAAACTGTTTCAGAGGTTTACTGTCCACTATATAATTTTAAATTTTTTACCTTTCATCTCACAGCTGGAAAATGTTTTCAGTGAATGCCAAGAGCCAAGGGCTTAGTGAAAGGAGGGCACAGCTGGTTCCACTGCAAAACATGTGAAGCAGAGTGATGCACTAAAAAAGGAAAAAGCAAAACTGGTGGGTTAAACATTAACCAGTTCCTACGTATAAAATAAATTTCATTTCTAAGGATGATGCTCCAGTGCTTTGGTGATGAATACCAATATGAAACGCCCCAGCTGAAAGAGAGGGATAGGAGACATATTGGCATCTGAGACAAGTCTCATCAAACACTAATCATGACAAGTCCCACTTTCAGCTAGCTGTGAGTAATCACCCACTTGTGCCACGGTTTGGCGTGAGGGTGTAGATGGGGCATGAGGGCAGGGCACATGGTTGTACATCTGCTCCACAAGGAAGTTTGTGTGCCTTGGTCTTGGGAATCTTGGCACTGCTGCATCTCTTGTGTAACAGATGCTTCTCTCTGAGCAAGCAGAGAGTCCTCCCACTCCCCCATATGCTCGGTTTCTAATTGCAAACATGAAGCACCGACATTTTGATGCTTGCTTTTTCAGCTTCCTCAAGTTCTTACTTTCAACCAGTTTGTTTCTAAGCTGAACTGCCTTCTTTTCATGGGTGTTTCCTCCTGAGTTTAGACTATTCCACTAGCAGCTTTGATAAATTTAGGTGCTATGGACATCCATAGTGTGATTTTTTTTTAGCTATTTTATTAGAGTAATTATGTCTGCAATCATTTTGGAGTGAGCAAGAAGCAAAGAACACACAATGTGCTAGACACTTGGCTGTCTTTGCTTAGAAGCATGCTATTGGACCTCACATCTACTGAGGGCTAAGACCAAATGTGTTTACAGTAGATTAATTAAAGTCCTATAATGTGAAAGGGCAGATTTTCTTCTGTGTAACTTGTTCTTGTGCCATGCCCTACTCATCCAGCAGACAGCATTGTCACTCTGCCCAAGGGGGGCATTAGTTGTTTGGTGCTATCTTTATGAGACTTACTTAGCTTTAAAAGGCTATGGTTGTTTTCCCACCTCTGTTTCCCCACCCACATTACCAATAAGCACAAAATAAGCCAACTATGGCAAAGCATTGCCTCTGCAGCCCACAGCCTAGCAAGAAATACATGCTTCTTTTTGTAGCAGCTGCGGTAAGAGACCCCCAGACAAGAAGTTTTTGTTCCTGATTCTTCCAGCTCTCCCACTTTTTTAAAGCTAGGTCACATCTAGTTTCTGACCTGTTTGTCACTTCCCCCACCCCACCAAGCTGTTGTGAACATCTCCTGTCCTAATCAGTTAAGGTTCTCTAATTAGTGACATAATAGTTAGGCAATTAATGAAGCAAACCTGCATCATAATGAAGGATAAACATTGTTAGTGAGTCACGCTGCAGCAGGGATCCAGCGCTGTGGAGTGGTTTTTCTTCAGCAAGCTGCAGCTGGTTGTAACTGGGGTGTATCTTTTGTACGTTCTGCCTTGGGGGCAAATTGCTTCAAACAGGACTTTGCTGTATGGCTGAAGAAAACAACCATTTGTTGCAGTTTTCCTTTCAAAGGGGTGAATCTAAAATATGCTTTTTTGACTGAAGCAAAATAGTACCTTCAAGGCCAATCCCTTTCTTGTAGTAGCGATTTTCAAAGGAAAATCTTTGCTGGATTTGTCCATGTAGGGCACTCACTGAAGAGGTTGTGTCTATGCCCCAGGCTGCAGGCAGTGATGAGCCCACAAAGCGCCTGGGGAGCAGTGACAGGCGCTCCCGTGTCAGTGACCGCAGCCCATCTTGCCATCACTAATGGAAGGGACAATGTGTATTAACACCTCTCTGATTGCTGGATGAAGCTTTTCTAGGGTGAGATTCAAACCAGTAACACTGTATACAATTGACTTGGGTTAAGTGGTTTACCTCAAAAAATGGAGGAAATCACTTAGCTCTTTAAGCAGAAGACTACCACAGCCATAGTGGTTTTGCAGCAGCATGGGTTGTTGCGTATCACTTAGAGGTGGAGAAAAGGGAAAGTTCTGTGGCAAAACTCAGGGATTTTCCAGCATGGCCTTGAGTGGGTAGCAATGGTTGCTGGGTTGTAGGGATGGCAACATGCACATCCAGGGCGCACCAGTAACAACTGCAGGAGAAACCAATATCTTACCCACCTACATGCTTTTTCAGCAGATATATTTATAGCCTGAAGCAGTCTGTTGTCCAAACTGGAAACCATCTCCTGCTCACTGTCTGAGACATAATTTGAGTGAGATCAGTCAGATTTGATGCTCTTTGGACTGCACTAGACACCCCCACAGAGGGTGGAGGGGCTGTGTCTCAGTGAGATGCAGGAGGTAGAAAGTGAAACATGCCCTGTTTCCCACCGAGGGAGCCTCATCTGAGCAATAAGCAGATGTCTACTACTCTTGGCAGACCATCACCAGACTGTGGATTTTGAGGGTGTGAGAGGCTGCAGGTCAGGGAGAAATGGGTTTCACAAGATACATACCTTTGCCTCAGTGAGTCTGATCACCCTAGCTTTCTCCTCTAGTTAGCAGAGAGACAGCTTTTTCTGTGGAGAGATGCAAAGCAGCTAAGTTAGGTGCTCACTCTGAACTTTCCTGTAAAGGATGCCTTTTTTCTGCATTGAACTTGAGGAAATCAATCTCACAGGGTTTTCTGACTTTCATTTACATCCCCAGTATCACCTGAATTTCATGTATGCTCTAGCACGTGCTCAGGGAGCAGGCTGGAATATCTTGGAATTTGAAAGGTCTTACTGTGCTTTCACTCAGTCATAACGTTGCATGTGGCCCAATTCAAAGGGCCTGCAGACATGAAGAAAACAAACTTCCAGATAAAGCTGCGAGGAGACATGGAGTGTGACCCACATTGACACAGAAACCCATCACTTGCAGAATTTGTAAATAATGTGGAAGTAGATTATGGAAATTTTTGTGCCTGATTGAGTGCTTCAGAAAGGCTGTGACAGAGTGGCCTGTCCGTTTAGAAGTCCATACAATTGTCACATCCATGGCTGGCCCTATAAATGGGATCTCTACGCAGAGGGTGGATAAAAGGGCCTCATGCAAGTGGGAGCACGGAGTAAGAGACACTAGTCAGGCTACAGACTCCTTAGGTATCTCGCCATCTTCAAGCCATGCGTTTAAGCCTTGTTATACATTGCAAGCAAATGGCTGAATCATCCCTAGAGACCTGAAAGGACAAACCTGTAAGGAGGAAGCAAACCATTGTAGCAGTCCTGACAGGGGCAAGAGAAAGGAAGGCATATCCAGGGGTTTTAGCCTTGGCTGCACGTAGAAGCAAGGTCCACCTCCTGTGTTAGAGAATAGCACTGCTGAAAGAGACTCTTGGGTCTGGCTGAGTAAGGAAAGATGACAGCTGCCATACTGGGAGAACAGCAACAGTTCACTGGGGCTTTGGGGATCATCAGTGATCGAGGAAGGATGAAACTGTAAGCCCATCTAGTATGCTTGAAGTCCAGTTCAGTGGACACAAAGAAAAAAGATCCCATAGCTGTACATGGCTTAAACATTACTGAGATTTTTCCCCTGTCTGTCACTGAAAATCTCTGCAGAAGGAAGAACTGAGACGTTTAGTCAAAGAAAAATTGAGGAGCATTTCCAGCTGTCCAAAAGGTAGCCAGGACACATAAGGTGTGTTCCCCACAGTTCCAGCTCCTGTCACAGTTGGTTTTCATCCCAACTAAAAGTGCCATTGGATTTTACAGGACGAAAAAAAAGAATTTCCAGGCAAGTGAGAAGATCCTTTAAGAATCCCTCTGGAACAAGCATTAGCTGGCTCAGCCACATGTGGTGAAAAGGATCCCACCTTGTCCACCTCCACTGCATCATCTACACTGCTCTAAAAATATCATCCCATGACTGAAAGAACTCCACTTCTGTCCTCAGTCCATGTGTTTTTCCTGCCTTGAATTTGTGCAGTGCTGTCACCTGCTTCAGACGTGCAGGCAGAGCGAAACAGCTATCTGTATTGACTGGCAGAGGGAATGAACTCTTAAATAAAGAATGGTGGCTCTCAGTGAGCAAGACTCCTTGCTCTTCTCAGATTTCCATTTTGGTCTTAAGTTAAGCTGGGTAACTTTTCTGCTTACCCAACTTAATTGAAGCTTTGCAGATACAAAAATATTTGCTCTGCCACGGCAGAGAGCAGCCACTGTTTGCCACAGCCTCAATTCCTTGCAATTGTTTTCTTGTGCCTTCTTATTCTCATCTCCTTTGGCTAAACCACAGCACAATAACCCTTTGTAATGCAAACACCTTGGTATGACATGTTGGGATCTGCTCCCCAGAGCCAATTTAGACAGAAAGCATGCTTGTAAGTGTATAATTGAGCTGCGATGATATGCATGTGCCAGGGAACATTAATTTATTCTAAATTCTCAATAGTTTCACATTCATGGTATTTTTCCAGATGGATTGTAGCTGAAAGTGTATCTTTAATGTCCTTAAGATACAGCACAGCAACCCATAAACTTATTGAGCTCCACAGAGCATTGGGTGGAAAAGCATTTGCTCTGCCAGATTTCTCCACTAAGTATTTCTCCTGACAGTGGCATGTTGAAAAACCATGTAACTGTGAGATCTGATAGTTACAGTGCTTTTGGAAAGAAAAAATAGTGTCATGAGCAAAGGTTAATCTACAGTGATTGATTTACTCAATATTTAAGCAATCACGCTGAACCTTTGGATAAATGTTTATTTAACACTGGAAATGTGTTGTTCGTTTTCATGACACAACAAACAGAGTGTCTTTACTTGCTGGGACATAGCAAGGTTAGCTAAGTTCTCTGCCTTCAAAAATAGAGCCCTAGTATTAGGGAAGAATATGAATAAATACTTTTCCAATGAATGGAATAACGTTTCAGTTTAGTCTCCCATTTATGGTTTTGTTTGAGAGGCTGAGGAAAGGGATTGTCCCAAACAAGATGAGAGATGCTAAAAGGTATTCACCACTAAAGCCCAGTATGGGCCTGGTCTAACACGCATTAATTCACATCTTAGTTGAATGTCAAGGTGATTAATCAAAGCATTAATTCTGGAAGGGAGGGTTGAGTGTTATCCCTCTCCCTCCTGCCTCTGTGTGTCCAATCTCCAGGCCGGGTAACTGAGGTGTTCCCTTGATGCCACCAATAGGGGAGGGTGTTCAGACCTTAATACAGCGAGGCTGCAGCAGTGCCAGCCTGTCAGAAGAATCAGAGAGTGTCCTGTGCTGTGAAGGCACCAGGGAGCTTAGAGCAGCACCTCAGAATTGACTTCCTGTGGAATGGGAAGGTCTGTGGCACTGGAAAACAGGGGCAGTAAATTTAATACTGTATGAAAGAAATACAGTTGCCACTGAGCGCTTCTGGTATGTCAGTGGCTTTTTGGTGTTTTCCATAAGTCCAGCAGGACAATTCTTGCAACATTTTGGAGCAAGAAGGTTGCACATGAGGCCCCGGAGCTGGCTAGTGATTGCGCTGGATCCAAACGTTCCCTTCTCAAATGTTTGTGTCTTTGCTTATGGACACCAACCCAAGTAGTAGCAACTGTTGCCTCTTTGGAAAAAGTCAGCCCCTTACTGCACTGATTTTAAATCAAGGGTCTGTGGGTGGGCTACTTTCAAAAGGTGCATGAAAAATAATGAAGAAAGCTCTTTCAACTGATAGGCTACATAAATTCCTTAGGAGGATGTCTGCAATTCCCTTGGAAGTTGTCCTTCACATCAAAAAAGGTTGAAAATCACAGTCCTTGAGAGATTTTCTGTTATCTGGATTACTGGTGTTCTTGTTCCTGTTTTTCTATAGAATCCTCTTCTAGAGAAAGAAAAAAAAGAAGTAACCCAAATTAAGGCATCTGCAATAAATCCAGTAAATCCTTTTTAACTTTATATAAGACCGATATTGCCATGTAGGCCATTTTACATTCATTAGAATCTACACGAGATTTACTTAATGAGTATGTAGAGAAGAGCACAGATAATGCCTCAGGGCCTTATTCTGAAGTTCTTATTTGGGCAAAACTCCAGTGACGTCAATGAGTCATTTCACCATGTAAGGATTTCAGTAGCGGGCTGTATCAGATTAAATACAACTTTGCCCAAAATTTTACTCTATGAAAATATAGTAATACCAGGCCCTGGATCTTTTGATTACAACTCGGGTGTAGGACATTGCCAGTTTAATAGCATAATCATACAAAATATCATCAGACCTGCATGCTGTATGCTTGCCTTACTGTGGTACCACACTGGCTGCCAAAATGTTCGTGCTTTTGGCCACATGTCGTCTTTGGTAAGAACGTGGCAATTATGGTAAGTTTTGGACTAGTTCACCATTAATTATGAATATTTCATACTCCATTTATATAACAACAGCTATGAGTCTTTTATTTTTCTAATTTAGTCATTTCTCGACTCTATAGGTCATCTGGAGGGGTTTGGACCATTTTTTGCTTTCTAAACAAACAACTCATGGGCTTGGATTTTCAAGAGGAAAAGGAGAAGATGAATTACCCTAATGTGACCTCTTTGATATCGGAGCACTACATTCTCCAAACTGCAACATGATTTTACAGAAAGACTGTCCAAATTAGGACAGGGACATTGAATCCTGGGAGGAGGGAGAGGGACTGGGGAGGCACAAGCCTGCTTTTTTTAAGTGTGCAATCTGCTTACTGGAGGGAACATTGTCAGCAATTCATAAGCTGCTCATCAGGTCAAAAGCAGTAAGGAAGAAGAATGTGTTTCAGTGATCAGTAAGGCAGATCATCAGTCTTTCCACAATCCAAGATATACAAAAGAATCTGGCAGAAAGGCCAGATCTAGAGAGTCTCCATTTTTATTTCCCTTCTGATTTTTAGCAGGTATTCATTTTGACACACTTATTTAATCTTGCTACCACATCCTCACCCTTGGTCCAAAGTTCCACAGGAAAAAAAATATCTTTTTTCAATGTGCAAAAACTCAGATTAAGATGGAAAAGGAAAACAAAATGCAAAGCTGAGAAAGCCTAGAAGTGAATATTTAAATCAAATTTTGCTAGGTACAAACCTCAATGATTGGATGGATCCTGCAGAAACTGTATTTTTTAGCAGTCTGGTATCACTGGCATATAGCTCCAAAACTGTGTCATCTGAGATATTTTCTGTATGAAAAATTTAAGTGTTTGATTTTTTTCTTGAGAGTTTGAATTACTTAATTGAAACCCTATCACCCAAAATTTTGGAAATCTGTTGTGAGGCAGGAAACACAGACCTTGCAAATCCAACAGGAAAAGTCATTCCTTCTAAATCCCAGCTAAACTCCAGTGTTTACTGGGCTAGCCATGGAAACATTCCTTTAGAGAAGATAAATCTCAGGAGTTTGGGGCTCGTCCTCATTTATGTTGTAACACGATGAGAGCATAAGAAAAGGTATGTCAATACAATATTTAAATAATGCCTAAAATTCCCAAGGACACTTGCGCAGGAGTGTTTCTTTCACTTAAAGTATAGGTTGGTCTCATGGATGAGAGCATTGCTGTGTCTTCCACAGCCCTATTCGCTACCAAGTCCTAGAGAATATTTCATACCTGAGAAGCCCTTAGAAGGTTGCCTGATCCGACACTCCCAGTCAAAGCTGGGCCAGTCCTGAGATAAGATGACAGTCAGGTCAGCGCCATTGAGGTTGTGGGTTTCAGGCAAAGTAGGTGGGGGAGCCCTTGATGCGAAATCCGATCTGGCTGCTGAGAGGGTCTACTGAAAAGCATTTTAATCAGTGCAAAGGCTCACATTGACTTCTGTGGGAGCTAGGTCAGACATCAGTTCAGTGAGACTGGCTGCCACAGTCAAATCATGGGATAATACAACTGAGCTTTTGTTGGCAGCTTTCAAGGCACCAGATTGTGTTCTCTCCTGTATTGGTGTCTATCCAAAATTTCTCCATTCACGTCACTAGAGCAATTCCTTACTTGTTCCTGTGTAATTAAGAGAAGAATCTTTCCCACTGGGTTGGTGAAATCACTCACCATTCAGGGTATGGGTAATCTGTATGTGTTCATCACTGTCAGCATGAAAAGATTTAGGATCCCCGCAGGACTGAACATTTTTCTGTGGGCTTCCAGGTTGCAGTCATAAAATTATAAAGGTTGCTAATAAGGACTTTTCAAAAATTAGCCTCACCTGGGTTGCAAGAGTCATGACTAGCTCTGCATTTTCCCCCAGTTTAGGAATATCAAAGTTTTCACTGCCCGTCTACAACACTGGGACATACTCACTACGTCGGTCCTGACATTTCCTGGGGTCTGTACTGCAGTAAGAATTTGAGCCTTTGTCCAACTCTGACTGATGCAGTAAGTAGTGGAGATGGAGAAGAAGAGACCTGTGCTTCCCTCGTCTACCATTAAAAGTTTTATTCCTGTGATAGCATGTACTAGATGTTGTAAGCCAGAAGAAAAAAATTTTAAAACCTTTAAAATCAGAAAATTCTGAGCAAATCTGGAACCACAAGTGAAGCTAACAGCATCCTAGCTAATGAAATCACTGTGACACACTGTCCCCTGAGGAAAACTCTCAGAGGAATAGGGAAGAGAAGAGAGTTGGAAATGTCAGAGAAAAATTTAGATGAGTTACGAAATGGTAAAAATCCTTTAGAATTTGATCTCATATTTCTCAAATACACATGCTATGAGCCCAGTGTAGCATCAGTGATGCTATGGATGACGAAGGTGCTCAGCATTTTTGGCAGCACAGATTTTGAAAGTAATGCCTCTTCAAAAAGAAGTTTTTAAAAGAATTTAAGAGAAATTGCATGGGGTCATGGTTTAACCCCAGGCAGCAACCAAGCTCCACACAACTCTTTGCTCCAAAACTTGCCCCTAGCCAAAACCAGCCCACATGGATACAAATATCTGTTTGCAATCCCTTGGAGAACACAAGAGAAACTTCTGCTATAATCTATAGACTAGATACTTTTGACAGTTACATTGTGTCAAAAAGGAAAATATAGAATAAGCAAGGGTGGACAGTCTGATCCAAAAGGGAAGCACAGCTGTGGCTGCAGCAGTGGGAGAGCTGCTCCAGAACAGGGCAACCGCGTGTCCTCCCTGACTGAGACCTCGCTCAGGTCTCATCTGAGCAGTCAGAGGAAGGCAAAATGGGAGACCCTGGGGTGTGAGGGGAAGAGTGTTAATGTATGACAGCCACAAACAGGAATCAAAGGTCCATTCAGATGATAGAGTCCTTGGGTAGCTCTGAGACACCCACCTTACTTCCTGAAGGAGGTGTCCACGGCTGTTATCAAAACAGTCTGCCTCATCTTCTACCTGCGATGGAAAATGTAAACAGAGCAGACTGACTGCAAGGTTGGTTGTGCAGCAGCACAGAGTTTACTCCTGCACTACCCAAGACCTGTACTCTGTGCTTGCTCCCAGCTACCTTTACCAGCTGCTTGCAGAGACCATGCATTTGTATATGGGTTTGCTTCCAGGAGACTGGCCTTCCCCCAGAGTACATGCTGTTGGGAAATACTTCTGTTCCTAAGAGGACAAGTGGCTACATTCATGGTGATTCCAGCTCACAGTATTCTGTGATTCGTGTGTCTCTATTTAGTGTAATAGGCCTAATAAGGTTGCTCCTGTATCTGATGTTTAACTTTGTGAATATCCCTCTCCTCCTAATTAATATGAACATCTCGGCATAGAGGGGCTCCTAAATGTCAACATACAGAGGATCCTGTGAACAAACTGCACAGGGAAGTTGTGTTCTTTAATATTTCATGAGCAGTGTGTAAGAATCAGGTATAAACCAAGCTATAAGCAGACCCTTTGTAAAACTCTTTTTTTTAGTACTGTAAGCACTCAGGTGATTACGTTTCACCTGAGTCACAAGACAAGTAAATACCCTAGTTAACAAAAATCACAGCCAGTGTCTCGAGTTTTGAGGTGATGTTCTATCTTGGTATTTGTATTTGTTTTGCATCAGGGCCAAGTTCTTGTTCAAATTTCATTGCATTTCTTAAAATGTTCCTAGGACACCATGTTTTGGTATAATCCTGTAATTGCTTGGACCACTCCCTAAAACATCAAAATGGGTAATAACTCCACAATTTACAATAAAATTCTTTATGTGTGAGAAAAAAAAAGACTGGGCACCAGCAGAAGAATAAACTTGCCATTCGTCATGTGAATGATTTTCCATTCCAAGATTTAAAGGATATTACTGGTTCAGCCTTGAAGTAAGCCTGTGATGTGCATAAGTGAGTAATAAGCACCTTCTAATTTTTCAGGATCAAACTACTTTGGTCCTGATTTTCAAATGTTCTGCCCAGCTGAAAAACATTCATGTTTATCTGGAGTTTCAGGAGCTTGCAAAAAGTCCAGCTTGGGGCTTTGGCAGTCAGATGCAATGATCACTTCTTTGAACCCACTTTTATACTTGATTAATTTGAGATGACAGGAGAGGTCAGTGGCAATACCTCTCTGACACAGTGCATGTACTTTCTTACTGAGGTTTCAGGGTTGTATGGTAGATTTGCTGATCAACTGGTCGGCAACATTTTTATTTCAAAGCACACACTGCCATTGTCTACTCTTTAATCAGCAAATCAGGCTGTTGAAACTACATCTTCCCTCTTCCAGCGTGATCAAGTAAAGAATCAAGCACACAATTTCCACTTCTCCTTGACCTCTTCCACGTACTCTGGCTCAGGCATAGAGCTCTTCTGGAAGCTCACCAGCTTTCAGGCAAAAGTGTGAGCCTGTCTTTGCTTTATTGGTTTTGGTGCTATAATGACCCTTTAACCTGAAATTTATTTCACATTTCAGTAGTAGAAGGATGCTTAAAAAACACATGGAGAAGAGATGCTCTTTATTTAACTCTCTACAGATGTTATATTGGTCATAATAGGTAAAGAATGTATCTCCTGGCTTTACTCTGAGCTGTAGCAAATGGCTTTGACCCACATCCTCATAAATTAGGATGTAAGCAGAAACTTACACAACTATGCCTTACAAATGTAATGAAAATCAGACCCCTGCCATGTAACAACTCTATTTATCCTCTCTGATATCGTTTTGAGCTTTTCAATTATAGCCATGGACATAATGATCAAATTACACAGAAAGTTTCAGTGAGGGTTGGGTTCATCCAGTTATTCATAAATAAGAGGATTTGCTTTTCACACTTTAGTACAATTTTATTCATGTCTGAATTGTATACTCTGCTTACACAGCAGAAATGGCCAAACAATTTGCTGCCACATGGCTTTTTTATCCCATCGTTGAGGGCTTGACTCCACACTTTTTTAAACCTGAATTTTAAAACTATCACAGCACTATCACAGAAAATGTTCACAGCTCTTGTCTTGGAGGCTTCTTCGTTCCTATGTCAAAGAACACATATAAAAGTCATGATTCTCTATCAACAGGTTTTCTGTCTAGTGTCTAGGTTTCCTCTAAGTGGCTAGTGCATGCTCAGATGTTTAGTCCAAAAGCTAAGAAAGCAGAAGCAGGTTGTGAAAGCAGATTATCTGCCTACAGAAGGTGAGCAAGTTAACTGAGTACAGGAGACTATGCCTACTTGATTAGAGCAGGGAAGAACTTCTAGCTCAAGTGACAAAGAAGTGTGAGTAGCATGGATTTTGGGACTAGACAATTCATATTTTCCCTCTCTGACAAGGCCCATTAATGCATATGCTTGACTCATTTGTCTAATAAATGCACAGCATAATGGGGCGGCGCTCACAGGGTTATTCCTAGCATTGGAGAAATATCCAGAAATTTCTACTGACCCTAGTTTTGTCTCTGACAGAGGAGAGCAGAAAGCTGTGGGAGCACTTCAGCCTTTCCAGGTATTGCCTCCCACTGGGTGTGTGGCCTCATGCCCGACAGGCTGAGGATGTTACATGGCTCTGCAGCATGACACCTGTCTTAGGGCACTGTCAAATTTGGTAATGACATGCAAAACCCATCTGGCTGTAACTTGGTTTCTAAGCAAAACATCTAGCTAAGGCTCTTCAAAAGCAAAGTTTCGCCAACCTAAGACAGATTTTAAGGCAACAGGAGGTGTCTTTCAGCAGAAGGAGGAACCCACTTGTTGCTTCTACTTTACTTTGCAAGCTATGCTTTATGGTAGAATTTCAATTGAAATGTTCTAGGTCAGTCCTCACCCCAACACAGAGGGCCTAATGGTGTAAAAGCAACAGATGGCTAATGTGTGTGACTAAAGAGCACAACTTGGTTCCACCATTATTGAAGGGCTTTTACATG
The DNA here is from genome assembly GCA_013396775.1 of Cephalopterus ornatus. Classification (NCBI taxonomy): domain Eukaryota; kingdom Metazoa; phylum Chordata; class Aves; order Passeriformes; family Cotingidae; genus Cephalopterus; species Cephalopterus ornatus. The sequence goes on from VZRE01011847.1 coordinate 122,799, forward strand.
GCAGCACTTTTTCATGTCTTATTTAAGAGGGTGGAGAGGGGATAGACTGCAAAACAGTGCAAATCAGTTCCTGTGTCTGCAAGGAAGAAGGGTTTGACTCCCAGCTTCTGTGTACCACATTTTGTGGGTTTGAGGGGTTTAATGCAGGGGGATTAGCTCTGCTCTCCTCCATGCACCTCCTCAGTAGAGTATGATGGTGAACTAGACCAGTACAAGAGCTTAGGAAGGACAGACAAGTTGTTCTTCCCAGAGTTTCCTTATTAACCCGACAATACTAAAAAACTACTATTTGCTCTATTTGGTGTACAGCTCACAGTATTTCCTAACGGAGTGTGACGAAATCCAGTCAATACCTATTCCATAAAGTGACAGGGCTTGTGTTCTGTGCTGTCACAGGGTCAGTTTACCAAACTGATTGTTGTTTCAATTTGGGAGAGAATTACTTATGCCCTTAATGATTAGTTTCTCTTCTCGTTCAGTGTGCAGTTACACTTAGAGCACAAAGTTTCCTCAGTAGCAATTTCACTACCTACATAGTGTCCTTAATACTTGTTGTGTAGTTCACTTCAGGAGTTTGGTTCTGGTTTAAGTGGAAGACACCAAATGTTATCTTGGATGAAAGCCCACTGAAGCCAGGGAGCAGACATCGGTCTTGAATTTGGCCTCCAGTCTGCGGTACTAAGGAAGAAGGCCACAAAATAAATTGTTGATATATGTGCTTGCTAAATGGTATTTTCACCTCAAAGCATACTTGAATCTTAGAAGAATGCAAGTATTTCAGCTTTCTTGGATGACGTGCCAATGGTACAGCCTGAGGCTAATATGGATCATATCCTTCTTTTAGTTATTCCAGCACAATTTTATTGACTCAATGTGTTCAATGTCTCTCCTATCACCCTCATTAAGAAGAAATATCACAGATCCTAGATGATAGTTTCTTGAACCAAATCCTTAGCAAAGCTAGGATGAACTGCCTGAATACCCAAGCTATACCTATGAGCTTCAGATCTTGATGTGTGCCTAGAGTGTCTTGCTATCTGTTTGTAGTTATTACCACTGTAGCTTGAGAACTGTAAACGTTAGAAGAAAATTGACATCACTATTCTCTAAACCACATGGCACAAAACTCACTCTATCATGTTTTAGGTGATCAAAAATGGAGAAGCCTAGGCAGACATTTACTGACTACAGCCAGAACAGGGAAAAACAAAATTGTATTGCCTAATAGCTACAGGAGCATATATGCATATATTATACATAATAAAATCATAAAATCATAGAATCATAGAATCATAGAACCAGCCAGGTTGGAAAGGACTTCTGAGATGATCAAGTCCAACCCTTGATCCACTACCACCACAGACCTTGTACACTATATAAAAACACATAGACAAAGGGATACATTACTTGCAGATAAGCTCAAGTTCCTGAGAGTTAGACAGTAATATACAACAACAACACACTCTCCAAGCCATGAATCCACCACCCACATCCAACACAACTTAGGGCTGCTTAAGTAATTATACCAAATTGTAATGCAAACAGTGTACAGGAGGAACCATGTTTACCCTAAGGCTCTTCCAAAGATTAGAGAGAAAAGTCCCAGGACTGTTATGTNAAGGAGGAACCAAAAAAATAATTCACATGTTTACCCTAAGGCTCTTCCAAAGGTTAGAGAGAAAAGTCCCAGGACTGTTATGTTATTTTCTTTGTTCTTTATCTTTTTGCTGATTTTTTGTGTTAATTTTGGCACTGGATGATTTAGAGCACCCTTAGTTTTGGTGGATGCAGGAGGCAGTGTGTGCATGATTTCTTAGTAAACAATATTACCAATGTGGATTATTTTAAGTGGCTCTGCTATCAGAGTTCTGTCTTAATTTGAGAATACGTTTAGGTGATTAAATAATGTCTTAGAGCTAGATTCATTTGTCTTCTTGTATTTTTGTGGTGCTCTAATTAAAGCTCCAAACACACAATTATACAAGCCAGAAGAGTGAGCAACTTACTTTCCTTCATTATAAATTAAAGCGTGGTGGAGAGGCAGGGAGGAAATAATTCCACACACAGGAGCACTGCAAGAGACTTATAATTACAGGCAGCGATTGGGTACCACAGGATTGAAACCACTTGATGTGCAGTTTGGAAATATCTGCACCTGTTCCAATCAAAGAGGAAGGATGGCACCATCACAACAGCTATTGCCTAAGGAAAAAGGTCAGAGATTGGGTAGGTCTACAGGAGGTTTAAAGAGAAATATATCTAGTGGTCAAGCTGTTGCCTGAAGAATATTGAGTGGAGAAAAAGTAACGGCAATTACCACAGATGTGAAGGGCTTCAGAGGAAAGTTGGAAGGGACTGGTTGAGTGATGGAATGAGGAGAGGTGTACATAAATATTTGCAAGGGCTTAACACCCAGTGGAGAGTGGAATTACTTATCTAGGAAAAACAGGATGAGCATGATAAAGTAGCCCAGTAAATGTGATACAGAGCAGTGCTGCAAGGTGGTATGTAGAGCTAGGTTGTTCAGCGAAAACAGGCACCAGAAACAAGAGCTACCCCTGGAAGATGGTGCTTGGCTTGATTAGGATGAATTTTTCCACATTCTAGTGAGGAAGTGGAATTGCAAGAGAGAACAACAGTTGCAACTTGAAAATTCCCCAATATACCTATCACCTCTCATCAGAAAGGCCACCCAGGAAAACCACAGCACAGGAAACCTCAGACACTGACTTCATTCTCTCTTGCAGGGTTTTTCCCACGTAAAGTGGGGGATCTTGTCCTGCACACAGATATTCACCTGAAATGCATTCATCTCTGCCTTTAATAGCAGCATCCCAGTAGTGGAGTACTAAGTGAATGCTCATGTTCAAAGACAGGGAAAAGATAATGTGAAAGAGCATAGCAAATGCCTTCAAGTCTTATTTCCTACAGAGTATGTACGGTTTTAAGGTCTTTCCAGATGGAAATGGCAGAGGAGACTGAGAAGACAGCAGGAGCAAGGAAAAGAGTCATGTACATCACAAATTGCATGAAACAACAGGGGAAATTTTTTGTCTTAATGGGTAAAGGGTTAAGATGATCTTCTCTTATTCTGCACATACATTTCCAAAAAGATATGGGCATGTGAAACCATGGTGTCACACTGTTAATCTATTCTCTCCAGAGAGAACAATTAAAAAAACCCAAAAACCAAAAAAACAAATAGGGATTATAAAAATATTAAAATAGGGATTATATAAATTAAATCCAGAAGACTTACAGTGTCTCAGCCTATTAATTCAAAACCCTTGTAAATCTAAGAGTGTTGATGGAGATACTTCTCACTCACACCCTATGTAAATCATAGGAGAACTGGAACCAGAAATGTTAGCAGAAAAACAGATATTTATCGTTATCACCAGCTGATAAAGAGTGGAAAAAAAGAGGTATGGGACAATGGGGCACAGTGCCTTCCGGGGACTGCTTTGTACTTTCCACAAGCAACAGCAACAGTGTCTTAAGGCATTGTGCAAACACAGCCCTTGTGATGACACACACAGCCCTTTATGCTATCCAAAGGCAGGAGATTGACATGAACATTGTTGCTCACTCAATATGGTGATGAAAGCTCCCGCCTACAATAATGATCCACTGATTTCTTAAGGAATTTTCTAAGGATGAGAAAAATGCAAAAGACATTTATAAATTATTCAAAATCTCGTGAAGGGCTTCTGGTTTTGTTTCTCTTACATTTTTTTCATTTGAAAGATGGAGTTTGTTTTTAAAGGTACTTCTTCTTGTCCTCATGGGAAACTGCTGAATAACCCATCCCTCTTGTCATTCAGGTCCTTAAAATGAGTCATCTTCAGCGCTTAGCTTTCCTTCCTTACTTGTTCCTGAGCCATTCAGAAATGCTGCTTTTTCTGCATACCCTGTATTGTCTTTTCCAGGATGACCCTTTGTATCTAAGAGCCTTCCAGCTAGTAAAAATAGGCTTCCTTTTTCTTCTCTTTCCCTCTCTTCATTCCAAGACCACCAGTTGGTGGCTTTCTTCATTTTGGCTACAACATTTGAAAGGACAGGACTTAACTTGGTGACAACCTATCCAGAGCTGGAAGCCTGGCTCTGCTGAGCTCCATTTTATGCTGCCACTCAAGTTTTATCCTTGTAATCATAGAATCATCGCAAAATCATAGACTGATTTGGGTTGGAAGGGACCTTAAAGATGATCTAGTTATAACCCCTCTGCCATGGGCAGGAACACCTTCCACTAGATCAGGTTTCTCAGAGTCCCATCCAACCTGGCCTTGAACACTCCAGCTTCTGTTCCCCACATCAGCCACAAACCCCAGGGCAGTCAGCATGGCAACCCACTCAGATCCAGGAAGACCTAGCCCAGATCTTGGCAAATATTAACCCTTTCCAGCTGTCTGGGTTTTACTGGGTTGGGAAAGGGGAGGAGGGTGAGATGATGAAGGTCCTGGGATGCCCCCACTGCTATAAATACCATTCAGGGCAGCACAGCACAGTTTCGACTTTGTTTTGGTCCTTTTTATAAGGCATAAAAGTATGAGATCACAGCTATTTTGTATGAAAGGCTGGCCTGAGAGGTGGACTTTACTGTTAGCAGTATCAGCACTCAGCTTCCTCCTACTTTTATCTCATTCACCAGTGAATTCATCTAGCAGGGAAGTCTATATGAAAAATAAATTAATCTCAATTCCCCTGCTGGTATAAACTGATATTATTCATAGCAGTTAATGTGAATAAAGGTCAACCTTTTTTTTGCTAAAACTTTAATGCTTGATCTCATTTTCTTTCCTTTTTTTTTTCCTTTTTTTTTTTTTTTTTTTTTTTTCTTGTNTTCCCTGAAGGCCTCCCTTCAAAATGCAGTTGCTGAGATCATATTCTTTGCCCATCAATCGCCTAGAGTCAGCTCCTCCTGTCCTCTTTGAATCACTCTTCAGACTCCCTTGGCTTCAGGACATGAAGGTCAGGCTTTTTGTATCCACTTTGAATGCTCTCCACAGCCTGATCCTTCTGCCTACCTGCCCTTATAAAACCTGCACTGTCAGAGGGTGCCTGAGTTCCCACCCTTTATGAATAGAAGCAAGCAGAAGAACCAATTGCCCTCTACTCATTGGGGACCTCCAAATGAACAATGAACCAAGTCAAACTAACCAACCAAATCAAATCTCAAACCCAACAGGTCACCACACAAACTCTGCAGGATTTCTGGAAGGGTGCGTTATGGTCTGGGAACCTGAAACTATTTCTAAGAGTGAAATACCCTCGAAAACAAAGCCTATGGCAAAAGTGCCCTAGGAAAGTCCAATACAGTGCAGAGAATTTTGACAACGTGGTGTAAATGGCAGTCACCTATCCATTTTTAGCAGGTTTTCCCTTTTTCTTCCTAAAAGTGAAAGTAAAATTCAAAAGATACGAGTTCATATCACTGGACTGTCTTTCCCTCTAGACGAGGGACATACACAGATTTAGAGCAATGGATGATTTTTTTTTTTATAAAACCTCTTCTGAATGAGTCACATCAAATCTGTTCTCTTTTCCATTCTGTCTGCTTCTTACAAAGGCTTTGGCCATGTTAATTGCCAGTGCTTTCCCCCTACCACTACCCAATACTACATCACTTAACAGGCATGAAGAAAAATTTCATTTGGTTGCCCTTTAGACACTAGCCAGAAGTGACAATAAATTCAAAGCAGACTTTTAGGGTAAAGCAAAAACCTATTTCTGAGGAAGGACAGTATGTGCAAAGAGTAAATCTTGAAGCTTAGCAGCTAAATTCTGAACCCATATGATATTACGCTGCCCTGTGTCATTAGCAAGCAGCCAAAATGACAGGAAACTGGATTATCTCCTTCATAATGTAGTCTGTTCAGCACAAAATAAATGACTGCTGACTTTTAACAAAGCACAGCACCATTACAGTGAAACCATGTTGTGACCAGAGGCAATCCTACACGGAATTACCTTGGGAAATGAAGCTGCAATTAATCTTTTCTAGCTACACATGTTACCCTAGGTTCTTCTTATCAAAATAATCTAATGAAGCACTGCATTATTTCCAGTTTCATATAAGCCTACTTCCCTTGATGTTATTGGAGTAATACCACTACTGACTTGGAGCAACACAGGCGGGAAGAAAGGTATATTCCCCAGCACAACCACATCATCATAGTTTCTCCCACTCAAAAGATGTCTCCAATACACTTTCTAGTCATCACCTTTCAGAAGAAACTCAAAATTAATGCCAGTGCTCTCAGACTGAAACACCGGAAGCTTATGCTGACAAGCAAACCAACAGAAATATTTGTGCCAGAGGGGAATGATGACAGATCTTTAAACAGCTACTCTCTTTTATTTTACAAAGTCTCTGTTTTAGACTCTGTAGAGATCTGGTCTTCCAGCAGATCGTGAAACTGAGCATGAAAATCCAGCTGAGGTTTTTCCAGGGCTTAGCAGATCAGGACTCCTTCTCACTCTTTAAAGATGAAAGATTTAAAGAACTGTATGGTCAAGCCTAAATACAGCATCCTGCACATGCCTCTAATGACTTTAATCCTACTTTCTCCAGTCAGTTTTTCCTAAGACAATGAGATCGTTTTAATTCCTGATGCGCTGCAGATTTCCCAGACAACCAAACACCGTCACTACCAACCTTCAGCATCACTCTGAAGACACTGAGCTGTGTTGGAGCCAGAGCAGCCTCAGCTGTCCCCCTTTCAGGGCATCATCCTCGCATCTGGGCAGTGAGCTGCAGATGACTGTGCTATCAGACTGCTTCTTCAATGCCACGTTTCCCTAGGTAGTGTGAGGTGGCACCAGAAATGGTGCAGATCCTTGGCAACCCTGAAGAAGAGTTCCAGTTATGGCTGTTGCCTAAACCTTGGAGAGTGTCTCAGTGGGAACCTGCATGGATCACCCGAGTCTGTGAAACAGAGCAGGGCAAAAGGATGGGCAGAATCCTACCCCAGACAGTAACTCTACCTTGTGTTGCACCCATCTGTGTTCTCTGGGAAGTCCCATAAATGTTAAGAGACCTGCTCTTTTCTCCATGGGAACAGGCACAATAAACAACTTCTCCAAAGGCAACAACCAAATGTGGTTTACCTTTCCAAGAGAAAGCAAGCAGTGTTTTTGTACAAGAGTTGCATGCGTAATTCCAGGCAAGCCCAGACAGGTGGGCCACATTGTACGCTCACCTGCCTTTTTGGCTCTTCCATGGAGGCTGAGCCCACACGCACGTGGGTTGCCTGTCACAGCGTCAGCCAGGCCATGGCTGCCTCCAGATTTGGGAGGAGCAGGCTTTTGCCCACCAAACATGTGCTTCCAGCAACCCATCCTCTTTGGCAAGGCAGGTGTTTTGCTAATTTTCTGCATGCACATACACATCTCCCCATGAGCACTCCGCTTGCTTGGCTGCATCCAAACAACCAGCAACTTGGAGGAGTCACAAGGGAGAGGCTGCCCACCTCTCTGCCAGCTGCTTCATCAGTGCTGACTGTGTATGACCCCCAACTAAGAATTCATCATGCAGCAGAGCTGAGGGCGGTACGCATGCCCAGGGTCATCCAGAAGTGTTCTTCCTAACCCTGTCCCAGTTTTAGAAGAAACACCTGACTACAGAAGGAAAGACTCCAGATCCCAGACCTTTATCTCTTTGATTGTAATCTGAAATAAAACCCCCAAAGAAACTCTTAGATGGTCCAGATTAATGTCTCTAATATGCTTATTTAAATTATAAATCCTGGAGGATTAGAGGGATGTGAATGGGGCTTGGGGCACTAGGGTTTTGTCTGTGGTGGGGGCACTAATAAAACGCAGCAGTCCAGATTTCAGAAGCAGTTAAGTGTTTTTTTAAGAGTTAATAGTAAATCCCTGTGAGTCAGAGGATTTGTGCCATCATTCTGGGTGGCAATGACACAGGGTTTTTCTCAAAAGGACTGTCCTCTGCCCCCTATGACAGGTATTTCCGATCTGCTAAAACTCCACGAAGATATCACGAGAAGATGTCACAATACAATGCACTGGATTTAGAGTATTCATCCTCATGATACATTATTGGTATCTTGCATCTCGTCATGCTTGGGATAGAGCCTCCATTTTGCTGTATTCAGTGGGAAATTGCAGGTAAAATGGGGGTGATTTGGCTAAAAAGTATTCTGTGACTCCCCTGGTCTTCCATGGACACAGTACTGTTCATATGCATGTGCCTGAGTTTTCAGCAGAGGAACAGAACTGTTACAGGCAGAGCTGCTGAGCCAGCACCTGCATTCATGGCAATGCTTTTCACCCTCTTCATTTCTTTAGCAAAGCTTCCTTCACACCAACGACTGAGATGATATTTTTACTTTTGCACATCTGTCCTTGATTTATTGAGTATTTTTCATCCAACAAGCAGTCACCAAAAGGGCATGTGTCTGTATGTATGCACGCAGGACAGTTTTGCCTAAATAGTTGCCATGCTGCCTTGATGTCACTAACAAAAAAAAAAGATTTATTGCTGCAGCTCAGAAGTCTGAAGACCTTAATGACATATGTTAAACCTAGCAAGACTGTAGTCTGGGATACTGATTCAGTCTGGGCTCATGAAAATGTTCTTCATGCATATTTCATAAACAAGCAGTTGTTCATCTCTTTTTCCCTGCTTGCTTCTCAGCAGTCATCAGAGAAATTCATGTTATCAACTGAGGTACAACCTACATCTTTTTAACGTCAGGTGCTGGTTTGATGACAGAGAGTTGTGAGAATTCCTGGAGACTGCAATACAGCTGAAACTTTGAATTGCTGGAATATAAGCTAGGATTTGAGGCGTTCTAGATAAAATGCCAAGTGACTCATAACTTCTGTGAAATAAGTAGCAAGGAGAGATCTTGATCACATGCACACAAACATACACAAACTGGTTGGTGATAGTAGCGGGGCATTCCTTGGCCAGCACAGGGCTGCACCTCTTTAAAATGACCACAACCAAAGGAGCTATGCAGGAAGAAGTGTCCCCCACAAGCTTTATGTTCAGATATTAAGTGGACATTAGTTGCCTCCTGGTACCAGGAGACTGGAGAATTGCATAATGGGGCATACTGAAGAGCTTCTGAAAAGGAAGTGAGTCAAAGTTTGTTATTTTCAGTGCAGCCAGGATTGTGTTTTCTGCCACTTGTGTGGGGGGGGTGTTGATTTACCCAGCATAGTTGTGCTACAGGAATCACAGCCAGGATCAGGAGCAAACATCTCAGTTGCGACATCCTGGCAAGAAGATTGTTCTAACAAGTAGCTATTTTGAGAAGAGGAACAAAAAAGAACAAAAGTTGGCAAAAAGAGCTGCAAAGGGCTGCACTTCATGCGGATGCTTCCTTCTGCTCCCCAGGCCTTGCAGACCTGGCTGTGCTGTCCAGGCTCCCACTCCCTCTGCTCTGCTAAAACAGCTTCTTTGTCCATCTCTGAGGCACTCCTGAACACCTACAGTCTTTCTTAACTTTGCCTCTCTGTCCTTGAGCCGTGGTTCCCTTCCAGCTACTGGCACTCCCTTGTGCCGCCCTGCACAGCCCAGTTGCAGGCGGCTCCAGTTTTCCCTGCACTGCTTATTTCCTAATGCCTCGGCATCCAGGTGCACCGAGGGGTATTGCACCATGTACCTCAGGCAACACCGCCTGCCTGTCCCTACCCACAAGATCAAAAATATTCATGTAGGGCTTAACTTGCCGGTGCCCGGCTCTCATTTAGTCATCTACATTTGGGCAAAGGAAACACAAGGTGGCTGTGATATACGACCAAATGTGAGTAGCTGTAAATTGACAAGGGTCATTTGTCATTCTTATTAATCCCCTGAGTCACACTGCCTCCAGATATTTCCTGTGTCACCGCTATTTTTACTTCTTCACAAATAAAAGACTGTAGATTTCAGTTTGCTCCTGCTCACATCAGGCTTGACTCAACCCTCTGACAAGCAGAATTACACTAGACTTGCCCCGGCACAAGCTGGAAACTGTATTCTAGGTTCTGCACAATTTTGTAGTAATTATTAAATGTGTGTTGATGCTGGAGTTCTAAACAGCATGAGGAACTAATGTGATATTAACAGCCTCTTGAAGACCGACCGTGAATACAGACCCTCTATAACTCTGAATACTTCAGAGAATTCGGATTCTAGGTTAAGGGCTGGCTTTTTTACCTCCCCTTTTTTTTTTTTTCAGTTACTCACTTAATGCTATCTAACATCAAAGGAAATACTTTCAAGCATTATCCCAAACAAAATCTCTGCAGCTGAGGCACAGCAGACTTCAGGCAGTGCTAAGTGCAGTAGCCTCAAAGTGTTTGGGCCATCCAGACCTTTGACATTAGCCTGAGGTTTGTTAAATCACCTACTTAGATGCATGGCAAAATGCTTCACACTGAAATAGCTCTCAGTTGCTTTCTACTGGCAACTGATGTGTTTGTGATTTATATGGAAGACTTTTAAAATGTGAACAGGCAGGTTAGCACTAGTAGGAGAGTACTAGCAAAATTTAACCTTTCTCTTGAAATCTCAGAGTATGTTTTTTATTTAAATTGAGAGCTTTCCTAATTAGCATTTGCTCTGAGATCCCTAAACTGCAGAGTAAAAGTGTGAAGGCAGAGAAAATTGAGATTATTGTTCCCTCATATAATGGGCTTCAGATTAAGCAAGCCAGGCATACACTGAATTGCAGTGACCTGGAGCCCTTATCTACCTCCAACAGTACAACACAGCTCTAATAAAAGTTTCTCAAACTCAGGCATTGAGTGCTTGGTGAGACAATGATAAAGAGGGTGCCAGGACGTGCCTCAGATGTACCAGGATCACTGAATCACAGGAAGGGATAGCAGAGTGTTAGTGAGTTGGTTTTGTAGCCCAATATTGTTGCATTCACCCGCTCAAGTGAAATTCTTCCTTTCCTCAGAAATGACAAGTGACCACTTGTCAGCTACTGACTGTAGGGAGAAAACCATGTCGAAGTGGGGACCCAAAAAAAAAGAGAATATTTTTGCTCAGTGCTTGGCTGAAAAAAAGTCCACAATGAACACTCCCAGGACTCAAAGATATCAGATGCAAATCAACTAATTCTGCCTCTTACAAATAAAAAGGATTCTTCTTGCTCATCAAAGGGATTTAAAAGGTCTTTAGAGATTTGCAGTCAATAGGAAATAACTCTATAGAACTGGCAGTTTTCTGGTAAAATATTTTATTCCAGTTAATCATTCTGTGCATTCTGGAAATTTGGTGTGATATAATGTCTGGCTATAATGCTGGTTTTAGCTCTCTCTTGTGAAACAATGACACTGGCTATTATATCCACGTCATCAGGCAGCATTCCTGAGGGATTCATTCAGCTGTTTAGCCCAGGAGCTGGGCCACCCTCTCTTTCCTCTAGGACTCCAGCAGCTGCATGACTCTGGTGGTTTTACCACTCTCCTTCCAGGTAATGGGTAGTTTTCTGCCCAGGTTTGAGAAGTCAAGCCTCATTACAGTCATCTGGTCAATATGCAGTAAGGTGAAAAATGCCCTTATGCACTGTATTTCAGTTTGGAGCCTTTCCCAAGAAGTTTCCTCATTTTCTCCTCTATCCTTACCTGTTTTACAAACCCTTCATGCTGTACTCCCTGGGCAAGAACTGTTCTGCTCCTCAAAGCTTTGGAGGCTGCTCCTGCCCAGTGTCTGTCCCAACACACTGCAAACACTGGCCCAAAGGGCTGTCACATACTTGGCTCTGCTCCCATCTGCACCACACTCTGCACCCCGTAGCACAGTTGATGGTGGCAGCAGGGTCAGTCTCCAAACAGGGCAGCCTTCAGAATTCAATTTGTCATTGAGTCTCTTATCTGGGCTCAACCTCAGATTTTTCTAATTCCTAAATTCTCCCATCAGGGTTTTAAAGCATTTCGCACTGGCACCAGTGTGACCTTCTGTGTATTGAAGGCTGTATACTGATGCTCTGTTTCACCTGAACCCCGTAATTTCTGTTTGTCTTCCTTCCTGAAAGACCTTTCAGAGCTGGATTAGGAAACATTCAGAGGTGAAGACTTCATAGTTTCCTGAGCAGTTTGCTTCAGTAGTTAATTATTTCGACTGTTAAAAGTGTTACCCCTCATTTTTTAGTTGGTCTTGTTCAACATCAGTTCCCAGGCACCTATTTTGTTGTGCCTTTAGTTGACTTTGTACTCAGTGTTTTCTCCAGTCACCCCTTTGAACTTCCTGTTGATGCCTTAAGTGTCTGCCTGTCAGGCATGTTTTCCAGCCGCAGTGTCATTCTTTTTCCTGCGCCTATTTTTAATTTTTTTATCTCCTTTTGAAGGTGGACACAGTGTTGTCCAGGGTAGTAATGTGGAAGACACAGGCAGGTGAAGCAGCTTTGTCTTTGAGATAAAGCTAAAGCAACTAAGCCAGCCTTTGCATCATTTGCCTTAGGTCTTGGCCTCACCCAAAAGTTTTGTCAAGGAAACCATAACAGGGCAAGATGTTGACTTAGCTATTTATGTGACAGTCACCAAAGTCCTGGTCAGTAAGGATCCTATATTTGAGCTTACACTTCGCCCATCAGACAGGACAGTCATAGCATCCAAGGGATGCTGAGGGAGTAATAGTATGCTCCTAGTGCAAGGAGTATACACAGTAATTATATATTCCTGAAGTGTATGATGTTTGGTAATTATACACAGTGGACCCAAAAATATCATTTAACACGTGTGCTGGTTTTTAAGGCAAAAATAATGGTGAATTTACTTTGTGATTATATGGTCTTTACCACATGAACTTTGTGCCAGTATTTGATACTTACTATGTCATTAAATGGTCAGCAATTGCTTTGGAGGCAAACACTGCTTGGAAAATTGTTCCCTGAAAAATGGAGCATTATTTAAAAATCATTAACATTTTTCACCACAGCATTTTTTCTAGAGGAAAATATACAAGTCATGCAATTTGACTTCAGTCTACATTATTCTCAAGATGTGCTGTGTTCCTGTTGTTCTGAGAAAGCATAATGATGTTGCTCTCAAACTGCTTTTAATGAATGTTTCTCTCTATCCATTTTCCTCTCAAAGTCCTTCCCTCCTAAGCCAGAAATAAAAACTGAAAGCTGATTGCAATTTTAAGCCAACAATATCACTGTTCCTCATGAAGCCAATGGACGTGGCATAGTTCCCATTTACTTCCCACAGTTCAAGTTCTGCTTAAAGGATTCTTGCCGTGTGGATGGAATAACTCCACCAAGGTCAACAGGGTTGCATGGAAAATGCCTGGGTACAATACCAGCAGAACCCATCCTAGCGGTAGGAGGATCTCTTCCAATTTCTTCCTACGCATGCATATCTACACATGCATGCACACACACCACAGTGGGGCTTGCAGTCCACAAGCTCTCTCTATGTTTGCCAGCATGGTATGTTATTTTGTTTGATTACTGGGCTGCAGCACAGAAACACTCATCAGCCCAACTTGACCTGATTGCAAATTGAGGAAAATGTAGCTCGAAAGAAACAAAGGGGCATCTTTAGTTAGAACATTCTATATCAAGACTTACAGGGCTCTGACTAGAGTAATCTTGTGGTTCCTAATGTAAGGACTAAATTCCTATTTAGCTCTTCTGCTTTTCCTTGCGTTTTCTATTTATTCCAAGGAGCACTGACAATATTTTGGTGGTGATTCATAATAACGTGACACCAGTTAAGTTCTAAGACTGGAATTCACTAATTTTCAGAAGACCAGCAGAAAGGCTGTACCTTACTGCATTGTCAAAATAAAGCTCAAAGGAAACTGTGGTAAAGCACGTACCCCATTCTGGCTGCCTACACAGGGGAGAATTTCATCCTAATTCGCAGAGCTTTGCCAGTATGGCAATCTTCAGGACAATCTGTACCCAAAAGCAATGTGTGCAAGGAACACATGACTCTCATTAGTTCCCATGGGTATGGTATCCATCCCTAAGTCTGCAAACAGTATCTGTTAATTTGTAATGGCTCCTACCACATCTTGTTTTCAGGCCTGGTGAAAACAAGGAGTGGTTTATGAAAGCACAGACCAGACAGCTAGGGGAAGCTTGGGTGGAAAAGACAGCTATGAACACAGCACCTTGGCCACAGAATTGCTTGCTGGCTGGTGGGTGCAAACTAGTGATTTTAATAGCTACAATGCTGGACCACATGGTATAGTTCAAATGCTAAATGTCAGACTAAAAATGTTTTGTGGACTGGATTATTTAATAATAATAAAGTATTTCTCCTCTGAGAGCCACATGCTTTCTTTAGCCATTTTCCTTTTGAGGAAAACCACCCTTTTTCAGATGTTTCTCAGCTGATAGATTGCTACATCGCCTGTCTTAGAAAATGGATGCATCCTGCTTCTGCATGCCTGTGTCAGAAAAATGAGTTTTAAAATAGCCGTCTCTACTAAAAATACCTCCCAATTATATGACAATGCAAAGATACTTCAGAGGTTCAAAGCAATTATTCCCCTCAGGCATCTTTGTCCAGGTCCAAGTAGTATCATAAACTTTTTTCCCTGGAACCTCTATTTTAATCACTTGGGACAAGCACTTTCTTTGGGAACCCGGTATGGCCCACAGCATGACTACTCACAAATGCTTGTTACCAGCTGAGACAAAAACTAGGCTTTGGGGCACCTGTATTTTATAATATTACTAAAAATACTATGTCAGCCTTTGGATTTCAGCATTTCCCAGCTCATAACATCCTGATTCTCTCTGCTCTCCCACAGAGAACAAAGTCTACTCCTGTTTAACTAGCAAGAAGCTCCAAAAAGCATCTCTGCAAGCTCAGCCAGCAGCAAAGCAAGTAGATCTGCTCTGAAAATAGAAGCAGTAAATGAGAGATGGGTGATGACTCACGGCTTAGCTCTGCTCTTGTTTATAGTGGCACAAAACAAGAGCAACTCCCTTGACATTGGTGAAGTTAACACCCTTTCAAGTAGCAAAATCAACCTACAGTGGGTCATCATGATTCAGCTTTGATATTGGATTGACTCAACTGGTTTACAATTCAGTGAGGCTCCAGTGCAATGCATCCTGATCAATCAAGAGTAATGAGAGAAGCTGAGCTGGATTGTACTGGTGCAAATCGTGACATTGCTTGGGTGACACAGACTCCGCATCATGCAGTCCAGGGCTTCCCCAGAGAGAGGCTCCCCTGCAATCACTGGATAGGTATTAGTTTAAATGGAGTGGAAAAGAGTGTGAAGATGGCTTGGCTGAGTGAGAGTCGGTTTCCTGCATTTCAATGGCATTACACAACAAATTTTTTGCAGCCTGGCTGGATTCCTACCTGGAGGAACTTGCTGAGCACAAGGGTGGGTTGAGGATTTTTCTTGCCTGTTTGTTTTCCTCTGAAAAGCAGAAGGTTTCTCATTAAGAGTTTATGGGAATCTCAGTTATAATAAAGATGTTTCTGTTTTAGTGAAAATATCCACTAGGGGGAAAATGTTTCTCAGCCCTCTGTACTGTGCGCTTTCAGTTCCTGAAAAGAGAACAGAAAGGTGCCTGACATCCTGAGGGAAGTCCCAAAAGAGGACTCTATCACATATGCAAAGCAACGCAAAAAAAGTTTGGCAACAGACTTAGGAGAATCAGAAGTACATGAAAAGCTCTAAACAATTCCCAAGTTACTGAGCTATCTATTGTCATTAAGCCCATATAAATGCTGATGGAGGTATTCTGCTGATCCAATAGTATGCTATTCTCTGGCCAGACCCCCCACCTAGATTTCTGGGCCACCCCATAGCAAGCAAGAGAAGTTATCAGACTTTGTTGACTGTCCACCGAGGAGTGGAAATGAAAACAGCTAAACATCTGCTATTCTTCACAGCAACATTACAGCTCAGCTATGCAATCCACCTATCTTAACTTCTATGCAAACGAAACGGTGCACCAGTGTTTCCAGTATTGTAAATCAAGGTTACAACCTGAGATGCTGTTAGAGATACTATAAATAAAGATAAGTGTATGTGGAGGGAAAGATAATAAAAAAAGATCCCACATCTGTGGGAATTTGTGTTATTGCTCAAATAAAGGGATGGGATTCAACAGGCACAGCTGTTCCTTGCCTCTTGCTGCCTCCGCCCATACGTTTTAAATGATATCCATATTTAATTGAGCTTTCTCAATGATATTTTCTCAAGTGCTTTTGAAAGGTCTGTTTGGTTCATTTTTCCTTGGCATCATCTTCGAGCTATTAATTTCCTTATTTCTGAGGACTCTATCACTCACAGGAGGTCTCGATTTTGACTGGTCCTGCATTCAGTAGATTTTAAAGCTGATGTGGCAAGATACTATCCATTGTGATATAGTGGTATTTTCTAGAAGTAATTATAGTCAGATGGTGCCTTTAAAGATGTATATGGGAAAAGTCAATGCCCAGGTTTTGTTCCCTCTGGAGCAGCAGTCAGCAGCAGTCAAGCAGCATGCAAATGCTGTTCTGTGCCTGCCTCCACACTTTCTTTTGGGATCATCTGTGTAGTAATTTGCTGACAGCAGAAAATGTCGACTTATGGCTTTCCTGGCATTTGGGTATTGCACTGTGGAGCTGAAGCCTGAGAAAAAGGACATATGTGGCATCTATACAACTGTGCATAGAGTGAGGTGAGGACAGAGGAGCTGGGACAGAGCAGCTGCTTGTAATTCCCAGGGAGGGCCCTTGCACGGATTGCCTGTGCAGGATGAAGGGGCAACCCTCATCTGGAATCTGGGCTACTCTGTCATCCTGGTGGAGCCACAGCGGGGGAAGGGAGGCCCAACAGGGAATCAAACCCTAGTATATCTTCGTAACTTCCGGCTCTAAGCCCTATTGCTAACCCACTGTAAAGTCAGATATGTAAAAGGAGTATGAAAGGCAAAGGAAGCCAACAACATCTCGGAAATGGATCTGCTTTTACATTTTAGGGTTGTTTTCATTTTTGTTAAAACACTGTCCAGTTAAGTCTAGTTTGTGATCCCAACTCGAGGCATCAGTGCACACCTGAGGTCCTGGGATGGGCACTGCCCTGCAGCCATCTCTTGGGAGGGAGGAAGATAATGGGGGACTGCTGAGGTATCCCAGAAAAGGGAAAAGCTGTTACCCGAGGCACAGGATGCAGACACCCCAATGTGTCTGCAAGTATTCAGCCTGGGTCACCCAACCTCAGCTCCTGGTGGGTCACTCACATTTGGGGCTATCTGAGCCCAGCTAATAGGAGCTGGCAGACATTCCTGCCCCAAGGGCCCGGGCCCTGGAGTAGGGAGGTCACAGAACACCAGCAAACAGGATGCATGTAGCATAAGGTTAGTGTAGATAAGAGCAAATGACAGTCTAGTTCTCCTCAGATGTGCAGTGTCTTTGTTAAAAACAATTAAATTTTGCTTGACAGAGGGTACAATTTCAGGACTTGTTCTGGGATGACTGAATAAATTTTAACAGTTGAAAGGAAACACAGAACAGTTACAGACAAAGTCAGCATGAAGGTAACAGACACTTTTTATGCCTTTAGTTTTCTTTATGGCCCTTTCCATCAGTTTCAAAGTGGTTATCACCTCCTTGAAATTCAGTAGTGCTGAAGGGCATGATAGGGCTGTGGCCAAGTAATAGGATAGTATTTTAAGGGGAATGAAGCAATGGGACAAAAGCAAGACATGAAGCAATGGGACAAAACTGTTCACTCTGCTCTGCTTAACGCATTTCGGCAGGCAATACATGTGGCTAACACTGATCAGAGGTAGGGGAAACTTATTTAAAATGTGTAAATTAAACACGTATATGAAAAAAAACATGCTTATGTGCCATAAAGTATACATTGTCAAGAAGAATTGTTTGCTGAAATGTATGGTTAGCACAGCTTAGATGTAATTGCTGTAGTCAGTGTTATGTTCTACTTGCAATACCATTGCAATCCATTTAGTTGCCCAAGGGAAACTTGGGAAGGAATTTAATGCTATCTAAATGAACACAGAAGAAAAATTTGCTCTCATGGGCTGGGCATTTTTTATTACTCAGGACTAAACTGCAGTGTCACTGACGTTTGTTTAATTTTGTAATGCCACATACTAGGAAAGTGCAAGTGTAGGCAAAGCTACATGATAGATGTTGTGTACGTCTGCAAAGGAAGGCTCTTTCTCTTTTTAATGATCTAAAAAAACCCAAACCCATTCATAATCCCAAAATGGGATTGCACATTTAATCTAATTATGGACTCTGGAAAATCCTGAGAGTTTCCTGTTATGCTGTTCAGCTTTATCCTTCATCTCAGCTGAAACCTCTGAGCTCACTTTGAGTTTCTGTGACACCATGGATCTGATTCAGCAAAACACTTAAGTATACACTCAGCCCAAGCACTTTGAGGAATTTCATCCTTTTTTGCCAGTACTTTTAAGCACTTACAGAGTTTCAAGCATATACTTAAGTCCCTTCAACTTCATTGAAGCATAAGATCTACTTAAGTATCTTGTTTAATGAAAGTATAAGTGATTAGAATATCACAAATGCAAAATAATTTCTTTCTGGTGTGTATTGCTCACTTCTTTTGAAAGCAGCCCAGCTTGTCAGATCTATTTGTTTATACTCACTTTAAATGCAGAGCTGTGTGTGGGAACTCTACAATTAAATTCTCCAATCTGTTTGTTTGATTTTCCCTGCAGATGTAGGGGTTCCCAGCTCTTTGGGGAAGTGCTGTGCTACAAAGTATTTAGCACCATGCCGAAGCCAGAGCAGAGCTACAAGTCCGGTTCACTGCAAGTGATAGAAGCAGATGAGTAAACTAAGTTCCATTTCAGCCCTCTTAGGCAAGATTTGTTCATCTTTGACTCTAATCTTCCAAGTCACTTATGAGGAAATAATCTTCATCCACTCAGCTGTATCCTTGAAGTTGGTAGAAGCAGTCAATGCATAGGAAGTTTGCAAGAACTGGTCCTCATTTAAGTAAAGAGAGAAAAGAGAAAACAGTGCAAACCCAATCCGAAAGATATCATGTGCATCTGCCACTGAAGTCACTGGCAATTTAACACCAACTTCAGCTTCAGCAGGCTCAGTGCCAAAGGTGGGTCTGGACCCTTTGCTGTCTGTGCCATCCATATAAACAAGCAGAAAGATTGCTCTTCACAGACTACTGTGGCATGATATAAATGAGCTCAGGCAAGATCATCTGTAAATCCTTTTCTTGAAATCTCTTTTATAAGGCTGAGTAGTTATACAGGAATTACTTCTCAGCCTGATTTTACAATGGCTCCTGAAAAATACAAGGCAAATGTTTGACTCCGTCAGAAAACAAGTTTTGTAGTGCAGAACTGTTGTGTTAACACCCATGAGAAGAGCCCAGGCTTCACAGCCTATGTGTGATTGTATCTCCCATTAGTCCTTCCCTTTAGTAGAGGAATTCACCCTAATTTTTCCCTGACAAAAAGACACAGCTTGATTCCTAAAGCTACATGATGACATGCAGGCTGCTGGGAAATGTGGCATCTGTGATGAGGCAGGAGATAGTTTGGCACTGGATGATGCCCCATAGGAGAGCAATTCTGCTCCACAGCTTGGCCAGGGAGAGTTTTAAAGTGGGATTCTTTCTCAGGACATACTTAAGAGAAAAGCCATCCTAGAGGAGATAAAGGCAAGTGGTAAAACTGTACCAAGTTCAATAAACTATGTTGATGCAGACATTGCTTTTAGCAATAAAATGAAAAGAAGATTAATCTAGCTTTGGTGATGCTAATGCACTAGGGAATCAATTAGTACAAAGGGACTGCAGAAAGCCATAAAAACTCTCACTATACAGAATTCTAATCAGAAGGTTCTTTTAGAAAAGACCAAAACACCTAGGAAACCAGCAGCTTTTAAAGAGAGAGAGGTACAAAAAGAGAGGTCAGCCAGAGGAAGAGAAATATACGTTTTCTCTTACTTTTAGGGGTTTTACCTTTGAACAGAGCTGGTTAGCAATACCAACAATATCTGTAAGAGGAAGGGTAGCTAAGCACAGGACAGGTATCAAGGACACTCAATTTTATAACCATCATCTTAAATAGAATATCTTAAATCTGATTTAATCTCGGGCATCTAGAGTAATTTCTCTGAAACATGCATATGAAGTGGGTTTTTTGGCTTATGCTTCTTTCATAGTCACAGGGGAGAGGATGATTCAGCTCATCTGTTCTTCATGTGCAGACTCGGGTGATGGCTGAGGGAGTTGCATCAAGGAAAGGACTCAGCTCTGGCCCAACTTGCAGGGCTTGTTTCCTTGTCTTACATTCTTCACAAAGAATGATAATAACTCTTGGCCCCCCTCTTCCTTTGATTTTTCTATTTGATTTTGAAGTCTCTGAAACAGGCAGAGATCTCCAGATTATTACACTAATATATAGTGTAAGTTAGCCAAATTCTGATGTTCATTAGCAAATGTCCCTGCAATATTGTGGCCACAGTTCCAGTAGTCTTAACTAAGTCATATTCGTTCAGAGGAATCTTGACAATGTGGAACTCAAATATGTTTAGCTTCACTTCCTTGTTAATATTCCCTATGAGATACGTGTATGGGGTTCTTATATTTTTATTTACACCACAGTCTAACTTCATTTGTGGGAATATCCTCTGTATATTTGCTACAAAGCCCATAAAGAGGGTCTAAAACTTAAAGTTGTGAGTATGAGAGCAGCCTGGGCTGTGATCCCTTTATTTCTAGGCAATAAATTCAGATCTGTTAGATGCTTTTTTGCTCCCTGTGACTAGAGAATCATCATTTTTTAATACTTATGCTTTGACCAGTGGTGAGGCAGGAGGTGGAAGTCCTTGGACAGCATTTCCACGAAGGAGACAAGCTGTCCTTTCCCTGCTCCCTTCAGGGACAGCAGGAGAGTGGCAGGGACTGAAGCCCGGCTTCCCCTCCATCCCGCCCATCCCAGCCCTGTCCTGACCCCCAGGGCCATGAATCACTTCAAGAACCTCATTTTCAGGAATGTCTGACATCTACAAGTCTGCAGTGGGAGCTGCCGGTGTTCCTCACACTGGCAGATCAAACATGTGAGGTCTGCAGCGCTGGTTCTGCTTGAGCCATATGCAGCCAAGGTCATGTGGAAGGGGCTGGGGCTGTCAGCATCCGTGGTGTGCCAGGTGAAGCCCTGAGTACTCTTCCTGATGTTGGTAAGGGAGAGTTTCTGTGACACAAAAGTCTCAAGGCAAGCCCCAAAAATGCCTGTGGAGCAGTGACTCAGCCCTGCATGGTGGTGGGACACCCTGACCGTGGCTCATATCATCCCAAACCAGTGCTTGTGAGGAGGCCTCAGCACATGCTCATCAGAGGGACCACCAAATTCCCTGGTCTCGCCTCGTCCTTCTCCCAGCCCACTGCCAGGAAAGGGCTGTGGGGCTGAGCTTCTGCACAGCAGGCGCTTCCAGCACAGGTGGCCATGGGCTCTCCAGGGTGAGCCAAGACACCCTGGGCTGTCCACAACCCTCCCTGTGGATATGGGTGCCCCTTGGCACACCCGCCATGGGATTTCACAGGGCACAGGGTGTGGCTCCAAGCATCCGTGGGCCTGCAGCACTGTGGCACAGTACCTTATTTAACCCTGGTGGGGGAAACACCAGCTCTTTTCCCTCTCAGCATTTGTTTTCAGTTGCTAATCCAGGAAACACACGTTCTTTCTATTTACTTAGAAAAGAATGAATAACAACCATGGTTCTCCTCAGCTCCATCCCCCTCTCCGGTCCTCTTCTCACTCCCCTCCCCACCTTGCTATTAAAATGGCAACCTCTGTGTTACAGACATCTCTGGGCTGTTGGAGCACTTAAGCAGCACCCTGTGAGCTGCAGCCATTTACTATGTGCGATTGTTTCTGCGAGACCTAATAATTCTACCATTGTTATTATAACACTGTGCACTAATACAAATGAGCTTGTAAATAGGGGTCCAACTAAAATAAAACCATTATAATCACAGCCCAGGCTGTAAATCACAGACTAGTGTATTCTGCTGTGGTTTGACCCAGAGCCAGGCAATAGTCAAATAATCAAACTGCAGATGTTGGGATAGCAAATCTGCTTAAATTTAAACAGTGGCAAAGGTCCAAACAACAGGGGGGGCAGAAAAGAGTCCTTTGCACAATGTAGGAATTTCTCCACACCATCCCCCCTGCCCCCTTCTTGTTAACTGGGTCTATAAAGTATCCAGACATGTTACCCAATAATAGCACTGTTCCTCGGCAGCTTGTGCACACCAGTGCCAGCTCGCAGGGCGTGATGCCATGCAAAGCATCTGAAGAGTCACTGATAATTAGCTCTAGCTGCCAGGCTTGTGGGGACATTCCCTCAGCAGCCCCATGGCCACTGCCAGTGGTTTGATCAAGCCCTTCAAACCTTCCCGGGGTACTCAATAATTGTCTGTACCATGAACTTCATCAGTTACTCCAAAAGTCAATGAGGCAGAGTCACAGCTTGACTCTAATTTCTCGAGCTTCTTGCTATGACTAAATCCTCTCCCTCCTTCATCTTACTCTGAGATGAACCTATTTCCCCTTAAGAAAGCCCAGGTTGCAGCTGCAATTTGGATTCTTGCTCAGGGGAGTTCAATGTGGGGCACTTACCACTCCACGCTGGGCCAAGGGCTCACATCCCTGTCTCAAAGCATCCTTGGTCAGGGCACACAGAGAGACCTGCCTAGAAGTGGTACACTGAGGGTTGTTTCACTGAGCAAAGCAGCATGCAAGGGGCAGCAGGGAGACTGTGCTGCAGACATGGGGCAGCTGAGAAGAGGATCCACAGGAGGCTGTCACGCTCTGCCAGTTGCTTCCACAGCTGTGGGAGATGCGGTGTGGTTGCTTTTCCTCCTAGCCAGAAACCAGGGTTTGTGTCAGTAGTGCTCACAGGCAATGTGTTTTTGGTTGGAGAATACATGAGCCTTGGCTGTTGCCCCGTGGCATTTGAAATGATGCTATAAGGTGCCATCCTTTTCTTTAAGAAAACTATACAGTCATTAGTTTCTTTGACAGCCCAAGGCAAACAAGTTGGATGGGTCATGTTGCTCACCGTGTTGTCTCATGTGGTTGCAGAAGGACTGTTAGATGTTAGAACCTCCTTGATGTAACTTTAACTTACTAGGAAGGAATTTTTTATGCTATTTTTTTTTAATGTAATATTTAAGTGGCTGCCAGGCAACAAGTCATAAGAACAATCAATCACACAAACAGATGCCATGTAAATACATCTTTTAAGCGAGTAGCTCAAGAAATCATTGAGGGGATAAAGTAGTGATCTCTCCAGGGGAAAATCAGCAAAATGACCTTGCCAGTCCTGAATGAAGGCTGGACGGGATACAAACCAGTCATCCTCCTGGAGCTGCCTCTTCTCTGTGGCACTGATACAGCATCTGTGAATATTAATGTTACTTCTCAAAAATCTTGTGACTAAATTCCACCAGCAGGACAATTTACCCTTCCTGCTCAGGAAATATTTGCTGTTAAAATGACTTGAAGGCAACATGAACCAAGCTGCAGGGACCCCAGAAGGGGATTTTAGCAATGAAAAGCTCATTCACTGATTTGAAACCTTTTCCTTAGAATTTGAGTAACCAACTTGGAAGAAAGTCCTCTTTCCTCCTTTTTTTCTCTGTTCTTGGTTCTTTTTAAGGGACAGTCTATTTCCTGGAGGTGGAGGGCGTTTTTTGGCCTGAGTCTCCCTCCTGGAAGGAATAAAATATTAAAAGCAGAAAAATGTGCCACTCTAAGTACATATTGCAAAATTTACACCTTGACATGCGCTTCTTGAAAATTCATTTTGCTTCATGCAAATTTTCACAGGTTTTCCTGCTCCATTTGTCAAGGGCACCATTTTTAAAAAGTGCTATTTTTTTCGTGTCTGACTTACAGTAAGCCCATTGCTCAGAGGAAGCCTGCAGAAAGAGACCGGTTTCCTTTGATGCATTCCTAAGTGTCTTGGTGAGAGGAATTGTTCTGGTCAGTGAATCAACTCTGCTTCCTCTGCCTGTCAGAAAAACAGTGCAACCTTGTACTGCTGATATATGCCACGCTGCATGGGATGTGGTTGATCTCTTCTGCTGCTGCTGCTGCTGCTACTCCACAGAGATCTGTTTCACAATGTGAGCAGTAACCAGATTAAAATCAATGCTGGAGGTTATTGTGAACATTAAGCATTAAATAAACTCCAACACTCTACCGTAATTCCTCATGAATGATTAGATCATCCTGCTGGGAGTGCTACCATTATACATAAGGCAAATGTCACTGGGTGCCTCATAAATTTAGCATACAAGTACTAAACATTAGGTCTGATTCACTGCTGCTCCGCTTCAGATTATCCTAGTATGAGGCAGAGGAGTTACATCGGCATAATGTGCAGTGAAACGCTGGTTCCCTTCTCATTTTAAGGGATCAGCTGTTTCCACTGACTTTTGTAAGACTGACATTAAGTAGATTCACAGTTGCTCTACTCGAGTTGTGTTAAGTCTCAGTTATGGTAGATCACGCAGCGGAGCCAGTCCTGGGGAAAAATATAGGCTGGTGTTTCTGGCATAGAAATTGTGGCCCCTAATAGTGAAGGCAGGTCTAGACTGCAAAATAATGTGCTCTGGACTTGGGTTGACAAAATCAAATTAGCTGATTTAGGAAAAAAAACCCCACAGCCACAAGGTAGGTTTGCTTTTGACATGGGATAGCTGCTTAAGTGCAAGTCCACCATGGAGCTCATGTTGAACAGGAGCTACATACATGATCCAAAACCCAGATTGTCTCCAATTCCCTGGCACTTCAACCAGAGCTCACCTGCCAGCCACACTTCCCTGGGGAAAGGGAAGGTTGGCACGACACCATTTTTGGTGTGTTCCACGGCTCCTGTTCCAAATACAGTGACTTTCCCTTGATGTTTCAGATTTTCCATAAAAAGAGTAATTTCCCTCAAAAAGAGGTTCCCTCCACCTCCTGTTTGTTAGGGTGGAACTAAAAGTATCCTGCCTCAAAAATATTGTTAGGAAAACCTTTAAAATCATATGCTGACAACAGCACTCATAATAGAGCAAAATGTGGCCTCTGAAGCTCCCTGGTACTCGACTTTCTCACTGAAGGATTATTCCTTGCAATCCCCCTCAGTGCATGTTGACCAAGGTATTTTTAATGAGGTGTTGACTAGTTCCCTTGGGAAATTTTTCTGCAGCCTGACAGGTCTCATTGTTAGCATTCTACCCAGCCTAAACTTTGCTTTACCAGACTTTGTCTCAAACTATTTCCCTCTTTCCTTGGTGTATTTCGCATCTTTCAAATATTTGTAGGCAGTTATCATATCCCCTTTTTAGCTGTCTGTCAGCCAAGTTAAACATAATTAGCTTTTTTAATCTTCCTCCATAAATCCAGCTTGCTTTCTTGAAATACAGTCCCCTTCTGCTACTTACGTGTCTTTTTGGTATGATGAAGCTACATATTTTGTGGTTGCTTTCACACGCCATCACTGATACCAATAGGAGGAGGCACCAGAAAATCAGACAGTGGATCAGGAATGGTTTCTAGCCTGGACCAATTTTTTTTCCCTTTGTAACACAGACTTCATTTTGCTGTCAAATAATTTTCTTTGAATTGTTATATCAATTAATATTTGCAGAATTCAAATCCCGTACAGTATTTTCAAAGCTAATTGCTGTAAGAGACTAATTAGGAATTTTTTGCACATTTTATGGGTAGACTGGCAACAGTAGAACACTACTGGAAGATTAATTTACCTGTCATGAAAATGTGTTAACTCATGTGGAAAAATGACGGTTTTTTTCCAAAAACAATTAGGAAATATTATCCAGGACTGTTTTTTTGTTTGGCACTGGTGAAGCAAATGTTCCAATGTCGCAGCACTCACTCCCTAAGCATTTGCTACAGGATGCCAAAACTCCATTTTTCAGATCTATGTAAACAAGTAGGAAGCATTTCCCACTGTATGCATCCCACGGGAGTATATGGAAGCTTAACCAGAGCAATGTTTTGCACACCTACTGATTCTGGACACAGGCAATATCTATTTACTCATTCAGTCATTGTTTATATATGCTTACATATATCTCTGCATGTATCTCCTTTGGGAAGAAGGAGGCTGGGGGTAAGTGCACACAGCAGGCATGAATTGAGTATTCATATTCTCCAACCATTTTTAAATTTTTAAATTTCTCCTTGTCAAAAGCCTTCAGGGACTTGATAACAGTTTAATTTTAGATATGCTCCAGAGGTACACTATCAAAATGCTGAAGAAGTTCGTCCATATGGAGATTTTAAAGATGAACTGCCTTCAGGTCTTGGGTTGCTAGAGGTGCCTCTGAAAATCTCAGCTTCATACATTAGTAATAAATGACTGAAACAATTTCCCAAGGAATGCACTTGATTCTTCATTCACTGGAATGCTTGTACCAAAGCTGGTTATTTTCTAAATGATAAGCTGTATTTTAAACAGGTGCAACTCATATCTGGCAAATCTGTACAACTTCTGTTTAGCAAAATGAGCAGATATTAAGATAATCCTTTGTTTGCCCTTAAGCATATACTAACAGCTCCTTCCTTCATTGTATGCACACAGATTTGTAGATTTTCACTTCAGCTCCTTCAAATACCATAGCTATGACAAAAAGTGTAAAGAGGAATCCTGCTTATCAAAATGCCTTCAGGGAAATTAGCAACTGAAGCAGGAAAATCCCCTCTGCAAGAAAATCCCCTGAAGCAGGGATGGAAGTATGCTCAAGTATAGGCCTCCTTCAATATTAATATCCTTCCTGAGGGCAGAAGTCTTTGTTCTTCAGGCCTCTTACGTACAATTTCTCAATTCTCCTCTTAATACAGCTACAGAATGACTGATCAGTGTGGCTGCTTGAAGTTTTTGATATTTTGAAATTTAAACAAAATGCTTTAATCACAGTTTGAAGAGACGAAGAAAAAAATTCTCAGTTTTTTCTCGGCTTGTGTCGTTTTCACAATTTTTCCACTGAGAATGGATCTGTACCCAAAATCACTAAGACAGTAATTGTGTTATGCAGGTCTCCAGTTTCTTTGGTTTAGTTCACAGTAAGTTCATAAGGAATTCAAGTATGGAAAAGTTGAGAGAAAGATCCAATTCCAAGCAAATGAAAATGAAAAGAGAGTGAGCTGCTTTTGTTATTACAGCAGCTAAGAATGTCCTGAACTGCAGCTTTCACTCACTGACAGCAGCAAAATCCTAGCTGACTTCCATTTCTTTTGCTGACGATGGTACTTCTTTTGCAAGACCTACCCAATACCACTCCCCATAGTCATCACGAAAGTGGAACAAAGGCCTGAAAGACACCATGAGACATCTGACATGAGCAATCATGACATCAGTCAGAGCTGTGCTCAGCTAAGGACTGCTGTATAAATGCACATAAAAATTGCATAGCTGTGTACGTGCGGCTGTACCCCCACGAGGAGTTCACAACCTGCAACGCGCTCCACACAGACAGCAGCAGTCAAAAAACATGGGAGGGTGCACAGAAGATGCAGCCTACAGTTTTATTGCTTAGTCCACCTTTTTAAAATAAAAATAATACTGTAACATGACTCATTTTTATGAATAGGAAGGAAGCTGGATGAACAGCCAGGAGCAGACGCTTGACTGAGAGAAATCCATCTGGATGCAGGCAAGCCGATCTCCCCATCTGCTGTGGCTGGCGGAGCAGAGGCTGCTACTGGGCAGGTTATTGCAGGTCTGAGGTGTCCCGATGTGACTCTCCCTTCTTGCTTACCAAACAAGGGACGTTTCGTTCAGTCTAATGGGGATTCCCAGCATGGAAACCAACTGCTTGGATCTCCTCAGCCCCTCCTGCCCTCCTGAACTTGGTTATTGACTTTTAAAGTAAATTGCCTCCCGCAGCAGCAGGTGTACATTAACATTGTCTTAGGGGAGCCAGTGGGAATGCATCATGGGATGGGATGTCCAGTTAAGAACTGGTCTCTGCTGTTGCTGGCAGGAATCCTCAAATCAAATCAGCTTGGATAAAACGGATGAAAACACGTGGTCTGGGCACCCTGGCCGTTGATTAGCAATGAGCAGCAGCAGACCACCTTCAAGGAAAAAATCCCAAAACAGTGGTGGAAATGGGGTACAAAAAAAAAAATTCCAAGGAGATCATTCAGCTCAAGGTGTGTGTGGTGCAGAAGATATTTTGGAGGGACAAAACAATAGGGATCCTGGAGGTTTCTGGGGTCTGATGGCACTTTTGGAGCAAGGTCTGGGCTTGTGGTATAGGCTGCTGCAAATGTACCCAGCCCGCACCCATGCTGGGACATGCTACATGGCCCATGGAGTGACAAGGAAACTCAGTATGGATAGAGGTGAGGAGACACTCTGTGCAATATCTGTTTCCTTTGAGCTCTGGCTTTGCTTCTTCTTTTCCTCTATTTTACTCTGGCACTTAAAAAGAAATCAAGCAATTTAAAGGTCAGTTTTATTATTTTTGCTGGGTTTTTTTAAGAAGTTTAAAGCATAGCCTAAGGGGACTACCTATGCCATTTAGGAAAGAAAAATCTGCACATAAATCCAGTCATTTTAGATGTAGGTGAGGATGACCTGTCCACTATAGCAGGGAAGATTTCATGGGCTACGAAATTAAAAATTACTGTGACTCTGTATGTAGTGGAACAGCCTCCTCAGCTTTTCTCCCCATCACTAAGCTTGTTGATTTAATTCCTTCTGAATACATAATTCTGTAAAAGAATAACAGGGTTGTCATTATAATCTTGCCAAAGTGTTCATTCCTTATGCAATAACTCCTGTAATGATCCTGCCAGAAATGGGAAACTATTCTTCTGGGGCAAAGGCATAGGATAGGCTTTTGAGGGGCTATCTGCTGAAAAAAAGAAAAAAACCCAATCTCTAGGGCTTTACTGCTAACTTGAACAAGAGTAGAACCAGGCTTATGCTGAATGTTTTTGAAAATCTCAGCTTTGATTTAATGACCATTTGTATGACGGACTACTGCAAGCCTTTTGTCTGCAGAAATAAATACTCAAAATAGAAGAAAGCGGGACATAGCCAAGCAAGCTGTGGTTTGTACCAAAGCTTCATATTTGCTGAAAGACAGATATATAATATTGCTCAGTTTTTTCAAGAAAATCCCTACTGAAGCATTTTTGCCAGCCTCCTTGAGTTCATGTCAAAAAGCAATACTGAAAACTGACCTTTGATTTTCCTGGACAGCATTTCATTGTCAGATAGAAAGCCATAGCCCTGAGTCAGCAAGGAATGGGCGGGCCTACCTTTAAACACGTGAAAGTTATTTACAGGAGTAATTTACTGAATCAGCATTCATATGAGACAGATAAGGGGGAAGATTTCATAAAAAACACTGAAGTACAGGAAATGTCACATATGCCCTCTCTCCACCCTCCATTTAAAATGCATTCATTAGTTGTAGCAAGACCCTTCTTTGCAAAAGTGGTGTTGGTTTGTTGGAAGATGGACTTACTGTGGTTGCTGCCAACCTGGTGGTAGACTTAGGTTAAGGTGGAGTATGAAATTCAAGTAAAGCTTCCAAATATCAATACAGAACAGATTACTGGAGGTCTTTCCTAGGCTAACAGCAAGCTGGACTCATAATTTCCTGAATGCTGACAAGCACCAGCCAAAGAAGCAACCACCAAGATCTGCAAGGACTACACTGAGTGCCTACATTGGCTGTGTCCTCGTAGGAACCACTCATTCTCTAAAACCCAAACCTCACTAGGGTGCTTCAAGCGGGGCCCTCAGAAACCATGGCAGCTAAAAGTTTTATAAAACCTCTAGCCTGAACCTACAAAGAATTAGTCCAACACAAGAACGGATATTTCTAACAAAAACTTGCCTGTTCTGATGAAAGACAGTTTTTGTAATCACTGGTAAGACAACTCACCCCTCAAAGCAAGCTGAAATGACCTTCCAACAATAGTTTATTTCTTCTTGGGTCGATCTGAACAAAGGCTTCCTATTCATATGCATGTGAAGGAGAGTATGGATACTTTTGTGGTGAAAAATCAAATCTCTCTTTTGAACTTTGCAGGCTTATTGTAGCACCTCCGAGGCTTTCTTCTGTCCTCCCAGAAACCAGCCAACCAAATGTTTGTTTGTAGCAAAGAGTACATATACCAGGGCAGAGGACCAGATCAATTTAGAGCCTTCTGATGCTTCCAACACATTTCCTTCTAAGGGGGGCAGTTAGTCAGTATGGCCTCACAGTATTTCTGGGCATTTGCCACTAGACATGGGATGTTCGTGCAGGCTGTGTGGACAAGCTTTGACTGGTCGTTAGTGATGTAATTCTTGTTCCATTTCTCAGACTGACTTGAGTATTGTTTCTATAACTGGAGGACCTTGCTTCAGCTTTTAACCAAGGCTTCTTCAGAAGAAAAGGTTTGAGGGGGGAAAGGCATATAAACTAGAACTGGGAATTCCTGTCTCAATAGCACCAGCTTTGCCAGAAGAAAAGTCAGATAACTTTGCAGTGGAATAGTACAGTTTTAATTAAAGTCTAGTGAGTGTGTTGACAAAAAAAGGCTTTTCTAATATTTGAAGCAATCAGGTCTGCTCACATGTAATTTTTGAAATATTTTTAGAGATGGTTTCTGTGGCAAGAGCGCTTTTGCAGGTGTTGGGGAGTGCACTTATGTCAGAGGGGAAAACATGCAAATCTTCCTTTCTGTGCATGGCAGACCTTTAACAAAAGCTGTCCCTGACAACCCCATTCAAGCACATTAAGGACTCTGATCCCTCTCTCACGCTACAGTTGTCTTTGTACCAGGGCTCACTGGAGGGGCTCCGAGATCTCTCCCTCTGCAAGTTAGCAAGCACGATTCCATTCTCTGTGCAATACTGCAGTCCTGTTGCAATTGGTGACAAGGTGCCGCCTCGTTTTCTGTAATCATCAATAGTTTTGCTTCTTCCAGAATTACCTACCTTAGTCACTGCCAGATCAGGGCAATAATTTGAAACTTTTCAGAAAATAGCATTTTGGCTGTAATAAAAAGCAACTGCAGTTACTTCTTCATAGACCAGGTGACATTGTTCATGTGCTACCTATCTGGGTTGTATGTGTCTTCTCTATTAATGTCAAAAGAGGAAAACTTCTATGCCTATCCAGACTAATCTGGTGGATGTACTGGGATAAAACCACATTAGAAACATGACCAACGGTACCACTTCACTTGCCTTAGAAAAGGAGAGATTTATTGAACTATAACGCTCAAGCTGTTGGGACCTTTGCAAGTGTCTTGTTTACAAGGGGCTGAAGCTCCCCTGTTGTCTAAGCAGTACTCCAAGTCATACAATCCTGAGAAATTAAAAATATTTTTATTTCCTAAAAGATCACACCAACGATAAAATCCCTATTCAGATGAGGAATTGTTCAATTTCCCAAAAGTCTTGGAAGCAGGAACTTGTACAATGCCCCAATGTGTCAATGATTTGAAAGACCCCTGCCAGCTAAGGTAAGGCTAAAGATATCAGATATTTCTAACACCAGTTTTGTAAATAAAGAACTCTTCATATGGGGAAGTCAAATGGTAAGCATGTGGGGCCTGATGCCATTCCCACTGATACAACCACAATTTTACAATGATAGGAATTTACTTTTTAAGGCTGGATGCTTGTCCAGGTTGGGTTATCAGCAGTTTGCACCATCTGGGGATGTAGTACTCAACTGTTACCCCTTGCCTCTTTCCACTCTGACACCATTTTTTACTGGGAGGGCAAGAGGCTTAATTACCTTGGGGTTTATAAGGGCTGGAGCTAACTGAACATTCCTTGTGACAGAGTTGTATGGGAATTTAGCAAAGATCTCTTCTCAGGCAGCAGATTCCTCTTCTCAAGAAATCTTCAGATGAAACCATCAAGCTGTGGGACGTGCAGCTGAAGAAAACAACAGAGAACATTTAAAGAAATATTTTCGACAATTCCCAGTGCAGCTGGGATGATGACACACACTCTGGTCCTAGCAATCTCGCCTGGCAGGCGAGGGCTAGGGCTTTATATGTAAATATAAACATATATTTACATATTTCCTAACATCTGTTATGAATTTGTTTTCCCTTTGGTTCTATTTAAAGTATGTCTTGTCCTATTATCTCTAAGGCTGAAATTTGGAAGGGTTTGTTAATAAACTCTGTGTACTGCAGAGACACAATACAAATGCTCCCTCCTCCCTGGCTTTTCAGACAGTTCTACAGTTATTCCCTCTTTGTGTTTCTAAATGCAATGGCATCTCCCTAGCCTATGAGAGGAGCACAGTTTTCTAAGTGGATTCCTGCTGGGGAGGGTATAATCTCACCACCAACTTCTAGGGATTTGTATTCAGTTGGTCTCACACATTTTTCCTGGCAGCCCAGCTTTGTAATTGTTCCTCAACACCGTGTCTCTCCCAGAGAGCTCCCCACTATTAGCTCAAGGTCCCATCCCAAGTTTCTGCACCCTGGAAGAGAAGTTACCTGCTGCAAAGCACCAGCACTAGAGCCGCCGCTGCAGGAGGATCCGAACAGCCTCCAAAGCAGAGGCTGTGCCGCAGCCAGGGTTAGTGCTGCAAAAGGACCTTGTGAGCAAAGTTCAACCCACCGTCCTGACAGGCTATTGCACAGTCGATGCAGCAAAACTAAACAGGATGGCAAACAAGATTTGGACTACGTGAGAGAGAGACACACACATTATTTGCGTTAAGTAAATAGGTTAAAGTGAAAGGCGAAAGGGCAAAAAGAAAATGTCAAGATGGGTTGATGCCAACACTTCCACGTGCTGTCTGACAGCAAAGTCTTCAGTGCTGGATGTGCATTGTGAGAAAGCTCAGGCACGAGTTTTCAGAGATGCTCATTGTCAAAAAAACCCAGAGCTCGCACTGGCAGTAGGACTGTTTTCCTGAATGAAGAAGTAGGGTGACGTCTTGACCTACAAGTGCACCTCTGGCCAGCACCCACAGCTGATTTCCTTATTTTCATGGCAGTAACCTATCTAATTCCTTCACGGCCCTTGGCCTGGTACAATTCTGTGTGAGCTTTAAGCCCAGCATTTGTATTGGTAAGAGGAGTCTTCTGGTGATGCATAAAATTGTCTCGTAAAATGCTTTACCAGGGAACAATTAAGCATCAGTGTAAATAAATATAATTTCCTTAAAAGTTCAGAGCTCTGTATGGCCAGATGACACACAAATCAAAGGGTTTTCTGCACTGATGAAATTCCAGGAAATACGGGGTTGGAAGTAAGGGCTAGAAAGAGATAGCAAAAACAAAATGCTCAGATCGTCTGTCCAAAAAAGTTGCTTCTCCAGCCAAACTACTCAGTCTTTTATGAGAAAGATGTCTTGGTTTGGCAAGGAGGAAAAGACAGCTCCACCAGACAATAAAAATAAAAATAAATAAATAAATAATAATTTTAAAAAGCCCTATTTGAATTCTAAATACCATCAATCCAGTGGAAACACGTCTTGTTCTCTTTTGTGGTAAAATTTTTAGCTGAAACCCTGAAATCACTGACCCTGGGACAGGTACCAGGAGACCCTGGGCTGATTCAAACACTAGAGTTTCTGTTGGCTCAACAAAAGCATTCCTGCAGATTTATCTCCAGAAGCATCTCATTAAAAAGAGCTGTGAATCACCGGGATGTTTAACTGAACTGATAATCTTCTCATATACACCAAATTTACATGAGTATTGGACTTCTCCCTTCATTAGGCTGGTTATGACTTACCCAGTAGCTGTAACTGAGACTCTGGTGTTGTGAAGTTTACTATTACACATGCTTATGGAGTCACTAGCAAATTTATCTGTAAATACACTTGCCTGCAACAACTAAAAATGCCATTTCTTCCCTCCAATTTAGAGCCTTGCTTTCACAGTCCCTGGAGTCTCTAAACAGAGACCAGTGTCTTCTGTGAGAAGAGGCGCAACTATGCACCAAGTGCAAAATTTTTTGGCCAGAAATTTTGCTGTATCACTTTGCTCTGAATTTTGCTTCTCTTGCCAGCACTATGGGCTGGTTATGGGCACCAACTCAGAGGCTGTGACAGCACTGGGAGATCCTGCTGTGTTAGCACAAGTTCTCTCCCTCTGCAGCAGTGGCTTGGGGCCAGTGAGCTTTGAGAAGCAAGTGTCAGGCTGTCCTGCGAGTTTCTGTGCTGGCCTCCACGTGTCCTACTGATATATGGAAGCATTGCTCAGCATTGGGCAGCACTGTCCATGTCAGCTGGCCCCTGAACTTCAGCAAAGCCCACCACAGCAGTGAGAGGGATCCCTGGCATTACCATGTTACACTCACGCACAGACTTTGCAGGATAAGAAAGGGGTTAACAAAGGGTTATAATGGACAAAACTATTTGTGGCTGTATAAAAATACCCCTACACTACTGCTTTTGTCACTCAACTGTTGTAGCTCCCAAGGCTTCTGTCTTGCTTCCTTGCTCCTGTTTTGCCCAGTTCATAAAAACTCAGTGACTCTGGGAAACACTGGAATGCCCATGGAGCAAGCATGAAGGAAGACCAGGTCTGTCTACAGACTTACTACGTAACTTCAGCTAAGGCATATCACTGTACACTTATCTACTGTAATAAATAGGAAAATTAAGACTCTCAGCTCCCACCCCACCCTAGAAGTGTGCACTCAGAGCTGTACAAACATGTACATAATTACTCCTCAGAGCTTGCCACAAACGCACAGCATGCCCACCCCTCCAGAACTTTCTAAAAGTCGTTATTTTTAAAATGAAACAATTAGTTTGCCCTCAGCTTCCCTTTTTTCCTGGTGTGTTAAAAAAAAAAAAGTTGTTTCATAATTGCTATTACAGAAGAGACTTACAGTACATTTTCCACCACCCAGCACCCACACAATTAGACTTTCTTCACCTCAGGTACAAGAACACGGGTGCTGACTTTGAATATACACCATATAATTTCTGACTCAATTAGCACACAGCAGATAATCATTCCCTTTGCAATGCATTAACGGCTGTTTGCCTTTCTGCATCATTGGCTTTTTCCCTTTATTCCCAGTGGTTTTTAAGTGGTCTTAAGGAAGAAATCTAGCACCTACAGCCATGATTTCTTGCATTAAAAAGCCCGAGAGAGAAAACGAATTAGAAAAAAAAAAGCCTATTTTTTTCCCTGATATCCAAACCTCGGATCCTAATCCAAACTGTAATTTAAAAAGCAGAATATACACTACAGGTATCTTGGCTGGCTGCATCAAAGGTGAAGTTTAATGGTGTCTTGCTCAGAGCCAACACGAAGACATTGCCAATCATTTCCTTTATTTTAACAAGTCCCCAGCACACACAGCATACCTAACACCCAGCTTCCCTTATGATGCCCATCTGTTTTCCAAGAAAAACAATCTAAAGCCTTCTGGTTATCATGGGGACTCCAAAAAAATGAAAACTGACTCCCCTTTTTCCCTCTCACTAGCTGATTATGCTGGCTGGTCGAAGCCATCTGAGTGAAATCAACCCACATTTGACAGCAGTGGATGGCCACCAGTCTTTTTTGCTCAAATAATTGCTCCAAACTCCTAAATTTTACCTACGGGTACATTGTCAATAAACTGTCCCCTCTCCCCAACAGAGGGGAAAGGACCATGACCATCTGTCTCTGGGCTAGAAATGAGTTGTGCTGTGTCTGCTCAGCCAGCCAGCTCTGTCTCACCTACAGCACACCTGGCCCACAAACCTCATTTATCTCAAACAGAAAAACGCCAGTCAGCTATTCTCCACCAAACATTTCCATAGCTGAAAGCTCTGGGTGCTTTGCAGTGCCAAACTGCTCTTCGTAGCACGGGAGTGTCTGTGGCCACCCACATTATATCCAAATGCACAAACGAACCAAGAAGCTTTGCATAAACAACTTGGTACAAAGTGCTGAGATGCTGCTGTATTTCTGCATGACAAGTTCATTACCATTTGGCATTGGCTTATGCTGATGTACAATAAAAAAAGGGACAGAGAGAAACTCTTCACAGTTACAGTAACTTCATTTTATTTAATAAAAAACAGTATCAGATTAAAAATACAAACACTTTGGGTGATTATCCAGCGTTTTTCCCTGTGTGCCTCATAGAGCTCAAACCAACCAAGGATTGGGAGAAAAAAACCAAAAAACCCAAAAAATAACACCAAACAATTTTGGCCGGAGCTGTAAAATAATGTTGCACCAATTAAATTACACCAAATATATTATTATACCTTTGAAATGGCTTTCAGACCAATAAATAAAAAAAAAAAAAAAAAAAGACAAATTCAAATAAAAAAGTCGACTTTGCATTACAAAAAAATTAAATAAGAATCACAACACTAATAATAACAATGTGCAGTCAAGTTTTTTTTTTCTTCTCTTCTAGGAATGATAACATGCCAGTAAACATGTAACATGCCAGTAACATGCCAGTAAATCCCTACATAACATTTCCAGTTTGGCAGCAAGCAGTCACTCACTCATTCACATTTGTACACAAGGAAGCAGGCCTGGGCAAAAGCCTCGGGACATAGGAGCCCTCGGGGCGCTCCTCACTTCCCTGCCATGGCTCGCTGGGTTCCCTTCCCTTCATTCTGAAACTTCTACAAATCCGTTCAAGGTTTAGTGCCACATGTGCAGGGAAGGTGTCAATCAGCATCACCCCACTGAAGTGATGCTCCAGCATGTCAGCGGGACAGCGCTAATTTACACCAGCTAAGGATGTAGCTCTTACACTCCAGGGCATGGGTTATAAGCCATGGCTGCAAGGCACATCCACCCTTGTTCAGAAAGGCCATGGAGAGACTATGTTGAATTGTTTTAAAATGCACCACAGCAAACCTGTTAACTCAATACACTGCAAAATGGGATGTTGGTTTGGGATGGGGTAAAAGAGCACATGCAGGGCTTGTGAGAGAAGGTGAGATGTCTGACTATCATACAGAGAGGTACACATCTGTAGAGAAGTGACCTGCAGTTGCCCTTCCTAGGCAAATGACAGTGAGCCAGATTTCACTTGACTGCCTGAGAGCATGTCTCAGAAATTTCAAGGTATTGATGCCATTTCTTTCAGAGCCAAATTTGGTCCAGTGTAAGGAAACAAGTAACAAGTTAAGGTTCTCCACAAAGGCAGATTAACTGATTTAGGAAACTCAAATTGGTTCATCTTTATGCTAGGCAGCCCAGTTGATTTTTAGAAGGAACCACCAGACTTAATACCATGATACACTGAATAAGGAATCTGCAAGTGAAATAGCTCCCTGCCCCAGATGCCAATGATTTATGGAGTTATCCCCAATTCCCAAGGAATTCCCAGAGGAACTCTATTCCATTTCTGCACCACCTCTAGGATTTGGGACATAGTGGGTCAAATTCTGCTTTCAGTTCCAGTTTCAGGGCAGGAGTGAGACCAGAACTTGCCCCATGCTCCTCTGCTCTGGGTATGCATGTACATACAAGTTTTGCAGCTGTGGATCGTTTGACATCATAGGCTGAAACCTGTGATTTAATCACACCAGTGCACCTCCAGGAAAGCCAGGAGCTATGCGCTCATGGAAATGAGACTGAAATGGGCCTGAAGATTCCAGTTTGCCCAGGCCTGTCAAACACACAGTGCCTTTCTGACACAGGCTTACATTCAGGTAATCCAGTAGACCCATGTGGTACCTTTATGGGAGTTGAAGCCTTCAGTCTGGATAGTTGGATATCTGAGAACACAAACACATATCCTTTTTGTTTTCAAACTGGTATCATTGCACACTCAGTACCAGCTACACTAGATAGAAGCAGGCCTGCTAACTCTGTTATTAAATCTACCATTATCATTTCATCGCTCAATTCTTTCTGCTCCATTACCACCTACCTAAAAACATTTTCATATGGAGAAAGGCATCTTCCCACTAACTTTCTGACCTCTATCTGTTTCCTACATGCTACAACCTTTTCCTTACCTAACATTCAGGTCGCAAACTACCTGTCACCCTCAAATACTACAAGCTAGCAGCAAGGTGGCACCATTTGCTGACAGTGACTGAACTCTAGATTGGAGGGTCAGCTAACTCTTGAGACCCTTTGTCAGATCCATCTTTATCTGGGCATTCATCTGGCTGGCCATTTTGAAAGAGTCATAAATGGAATATGTGGGTTGAAACGCCTTAAAAGGTTATTTAGCTGCTGATAACATCCCTTCCTTCCAGATCCCTTTATCATTTCTGTGGCTCTCTGTTTGCTAGTAGGAGCAGTAGTTGGAAACAATTTTGGACCTTTCTGCTCACTGAAGAGCAATGGCTTTGGACCCTGTGGGAGGGTCCAGATCTGAATGCCTGCTCCATCACTTGTTCACAAACACCTCATGGGATGTTTTTCTGGGGCAAGTCTCTCAGATTATCTGTCCCAGAACATGTTCAGAACCTCTCAGGTCACCTTGGTGGAAGGAACCATGGTGACTACCTAGCCTGGCCTAGCCTTGCATAATGCAAGCCAAAGATGCCCACTGTGCAATGATTGTATTCAGATTAATAACTTCAGGGGGAAATAAAGCCTCTCTTTCTAAAACGAATCCAAATTGGACTTGAAGAATTCAGCTCATCTCTTGATAAAGCTTAACTGATATTAATTAGAAACCTCTCAAAACATGTGTCCCTCACTTCCAGTTTTAATTCTGTCTGACTTTGAGCCATCAAATCCTGATGCTTTTGCCAGCTAGATTCTGATGTTTTTCTCTGAGGTTTTTCTCTGGTCAGGTAGGTAATATTTTGAGGGCACAAGATTAGAGAAGTGTGAGATGGCTTTGGGGCTACTTTACTAGGAGTTCAGCTAAGTAGGTAAGGTCAGCACCTCTGAAGCAAAACCTACTATTGTCAGCAAATCAGTGACCTGGCTTACTCCATCATAAAGGTACACAGAAAACCTCCCATCCCTCCCTTTCCATCTTCCCTCCACTAGTTGAGCTTGTTGCAGATCTCTAGGGCTTTCTTATAGACCTGAGTCACATCATCCATGTCTGTGAGAAGAGAAAAACTGCTGTCCCCCAGACGGTTACGATAACGCTTTAGATACTGTGGCCGTGGGCGGTTCTGAAGTCCTTCGAAGTCTTGGATCTGGAGGAAATTTTCAGCAGAGACACAGCTCCGTATCCTCTGTCTGTTTGGCCTGTTCTCTTGCAAATCCAGCAAATCAAATGAGTCACTGGACAAAATACTGTCATCACTAATCACGCTGGAAGGGCGACTGTAACTTCGAGGTAATGCATCTCCAGGCAGGACCACTTCTTCCATGGCCTCCAGCGTTGGTGTGTCAGGGCTAATCAAAGCAGATTCAGTGCTGCTGGGAGAATACTTGCTGTTGTGTTTCAAGATGCCCTTACGCCTGCAGGAATGGCTGTAAGACCCATTTCTGGATGGCTCTGTGACCCCTGGAGAAGTGTCACTGTTTACTGTCTCATCATTATTGTCCAAGAGTTCAGAAGATTCGCTTCGTTCTGGAGAGGAGTAATAGCCAGACTCCCTCTGCTGAGTTTTCTTTAAGATTCCTTTTTTTGGCATGAGTGAAGACTGCTTAGTGCCATATTTGCCAGCTACCTCTACCTCCACAACACTTTTAATGGCTACGGCAGTCCTACACAACTCTTGCTCCAGCTTAAAAGCAGAGGGTAACACTGGGCTGACCACTCCCTCAATGAAACCTGCACTGTGAGATCGATGCTCACTGTTGCTCCTTTTCTTCAGAATGCCTTTGGGTCTCTTGGAAGTGGGTTTGGTTGCATTTTCAGCTCCTCCTTCCTGGATGGACTGTGCAATGTCATTTTCCTTTTTTGATTTTTTCAGAGATCTTTGTCTCTCTAGTGTGACTTCAGGACCTTTGGGCTTAGAAAGGCACTTCATTTTGGTATCAGTCTCTGGTTGGAGGCCAGTAGAACGATGATGCCAATCGATGAACCTTGCCAGCAATGGGGACTCAGAGTCCCTCATGGCATCACAGTCACAGACACTACTCTTGTAGCCCCAGTTAACCCACCAGTGGTTGGCAATATCTTCAATGGTTGCCCGGCGTTCAGGGTTCACCATCAGCATCCATCTGATAAGACCACGAGCATCTATGGATGAAGAATGGCGTACAAAATTTTTAGAAGATGAGCATTATTAGCTTTGCCAGTTTAAATTTGAAGTATGAAGCCAATCAAATGAGCAAAAATAATGCCCTTCACAACAGGAGAAGTAAAAGAGGGCAAGGCTTTGTCCATCAGTCAATGACAGAAAATGCATTTGAGCATTACTTCTTATCAGAAGAATATGATTCACTCTGAGAAATGACACTAGGCCATCAAATAAATTAGTATTTGTACTGTATTAGACAGTGAATAGCTCCGTATTACTGAAGGAAGTCACCAACCAATTGATTCTAATAATCACAAAACTGAGATGAAAACAAAGGGGAATTGGGATATTTGCTTTTCTATTTACTTTTTCCATAAACAGTGTAGTCTTCTGTGTATTTTAAGGGTTTATTTTCAGACAGAGAGCAAGAAGACAGAAAATTGAAAGGGATAGCAAACAACTGATACAAGATAAATATTAATTTAAATATAATGTATACATAGATATTTAAGGCTGGAAGGAGTCGTTATAACCAATGACCTAGACTTAGTTGATGCTTTTCTGTCAGGTGACAGCTTAAGGTGTTATCCTCTAAGTAGAAGTCAATATGAACATAGAGGCATTAATTCAGATTTTGGCCTGCCTTCTTGAACAGGAGACTGTGTTGCTCTGACCATTCATCTTCTCTCTGCTGTGATATACCACAGTGTAGTTAGAGGACTGATCTGTACCAGTATGTTGTATCAGTTTAAAGCTTGTCTGAACAATTCCACTTGCAATAGCTAACAGACTTTTCACTGTCACAGATCTAGTTAAAAGAGCCTGCTACAGCTTCCCCAAGGGAACAAAATCTATCTGCTACAAAACTGTAATTTCAAAAGGGCTTTTGATAAATGCTGTATCCAGATGGGCATTTACAGCAGATGAAGGCAGTAGGAGAAGAGATATCTTTTTTCTGCATCATTCTAATATGACACCAAAACATGTTGGAAAGGACCAGA
This sequence comes from Cephalopterus ornatus, assembly GCA_013396775.1. Classification (NCBI taxonomy): domain Eukaryota; kingdom Metazoa; phylum Chordata; class Aves; order Passeriformes; family Cotingidae; genus Cephalopterus; species Cephalopterus ornatus. The sequence continues at coordinate 163,827 of VZRE01011847.1, forward strand.
CAAACCCTCCATCCTGAACTCCTGTCAGCTCAGTACATGGCCCTACCTCCTTGTACATACCTGAGGTCTGTGTTGGCTCACGATATTCTCCACTGCTGATCTGCCTGATGAGATTTTTGTGATCGAAGCCATCAAAGGGCATCGTTCCATAAACCAGAGTGTAAAGCAATACACCAAGGGCCCAGCTGTCAACCTGAAATACAGACACAACACGTGTGAAGCTCAGGGAAGCTGATCCCTGCCCTTCTCCCTGCCATTAGCACCACAAGAGCAGCATCATGTCCAGCTGCACCTGCTGGTGGGCAAACTGGTATCTAACACCTCACTAACCACTCACAGGCAAAGCAAACAAAAGCAAACTAAAGTAGCTCAAGAACTTCAAATATGGGACAGACTCGAGCGAACTCACACATACAATAACATTCACCATAAGACTAACCCTCGAGAACATTATCATCAAAGACATCCCCATTCTGGCACAGAAAAGCTGATCCTTCTTACCTCTGGGCCTCTGTAAGGTCGTCCATTAACTATTTCAGGGGAAGCATACAGTGGGCTTCCACAAAAGGTCTGCAGAAACTTGTCTTTATGATAAAGGTTGGAAAGTCCAAAATCAGCAATCTGCAAATAGAATTGCAAAGGGCCTCTGTAGTAATAATTATATCTTAAAGAAACAAAAAAATCCTTTTCCGGGAAAGACCTAGCTATATTTGACTCTGCTGTAGTGCAGCAATCTTGATGTGGATAATCTTTCAAGTTCCCTGGCCAGCCCATTATTCCATAATTTTTTTACTTTTCTCTCTACAGATCTTTCAGAGAAGAAAGATTCCCAGGTAGGGAACAAGGATGCTTTGGCTCCATTCACAGACAGGTCACCAACTGACTGTGACCATCAGTCACTAATTTTATCCTGGATGAACTGCATATGCTTGCAAAAACAATCTCATACTGTGAGGCACTGGGCCTGCTGTCCAATGATTGCTCTTCATCTTGTATAATCATTAATACCAAAGGAAAGCAAACAGAAAGTACCACCCTTCTTATCGCACACATGCAAGCCAAAAGCCAAGACCTTTAAATTCAACAGGAGGAGTAAGGCAGGAATGTTGCAGGAATATAAAATACAAGAAAGTAATTTTTAAAATCATCTGGAACATAGTTGTGCTTGAATAAGGTGGAAAGCAAGGCAGTGGCTAACTCTTCCAGATTCAAGGACACCAGGCTGAGGAATCTGAGGTCTTAAGTCCATGAGATGTCTATCAGGAGGTAATAAATACAAGTCTGATTCCTAACTGGAAACAATGGGCCCAAATCTGGCTTTCCCAACACAAACAAAACTTCCCTTGAGACTGTTGGGAATTTTGCCCATGTAGGAATTGCAGGATCAGGTCCAAATATTTTGTTTACTTCAGTTCTCTGTTCTTGTTCTTACAAAACAAAGGCTGAGGATAGCAACACTGAATACTCCCACAACCTTTGCATTTTCTTTGTTTCTCGAGCACAAGGCAACACATCTCATTTTTTTACTTGTTTAAAACCCAAATGCTTCTGCTTTGCAAAGATACTTGTATTACTGCCCACTACTGACATAAGGCACACATAAAAGACATAAAGCACAGGCACTAAAAAGGTATTATAGCTACAAGAGACAGGAGTTTTGTCTAGGTTTTCTTCACCTTATTCATGTATTTTGTACCTGAAAAAAATTAAATCCCAGGAATTTTCACAAGACAAAAATTCATGGAAACACAAAGTGAATGGAAAAGAAAAGCATTTACCAGAAGCATCATTCACTCCTGGCTTTCTAAAATGTCCATCATCGGTGCCTCTAATAACTGTTGAATTGCAATGTTTAGTGACCTCTTGGGAGAGGTAAAGTCTTTGTCTCTACTATCTAAACTTCTACAGCTATGCTGAAACATGACGTAGTTGAGACCAAAACAGAAGCATATATACACTTCATAAATAGATACATATATAGCTGTTAGATACTTTCATGTTAGAAATATAAACTTTTTTTTCTAAACATCCTTTTCACACAATTTTTAAAGTCACAGGTCAGATACAAGATTTCACGCTTCACCCTCTCCTATTTTGATGTTCTGCTTGGGCAGGTGTTTTACCAACGATTTGGACTCATCCTGCTCAAAGAGCAACTGATTTCTGTTCATTAAATGTTAATTCATCTCACTATGTCCATTCATAGATTGAATGCACTCAGTCCCTCAAACAGTGTATTATCAATCCTCAGCAGAAAATTCAACCCTTAAATAAATGCGGTTTGTAAAATCTTCATTGTATGGCTGGAATGTCATTGAAAACAGCTGGTGTACAATTGCAGTCTGCAAACATATTCTCATGGCTCAGATTGCACTTAATTGCCCTGAATTCCACTTTCTTATCAAGTCACCCTGCCTGGCTTGCAGGAAGTTGGTTTTAAGCCTTATGAAGTGTGCCCTGTCAATCAGGGGAAGCATGGGATCATTTCAGTGTTAAAAATTCGTGCTGGTCATTGATTTTTATTTTAGTTCAGGATGCAACTAAGACAAGGACAAACACTGCACAGTGTGATTCCTTATGAAAATACATTCCCTTAACACCATGGAATGTATAAAATGCATGTGGATGTCCACGAATATATATATAGAGGATACACATACCATTGTTCACTCTAAGAAGCTCAGACTTGGGCATTCATGTTTTCATTTTGACCATTCAGGAAAAGAGTATTTATGTTACAGTCCACTCCCATACTCACAGACTGATGTTTATCAGCTTTTCCCATTAAAACTGTCATGCCCCCCAAAACAAGATTAATAGAAGCCAACATTACTTCATGTTCTTGGCACTTAAATGGAACTAAGGCATCAAGTCAAAAAAACTTCCTAAACTGGGAGGCGCCGGGAAGTAGAGTTTTATTCCCCTCGCTTCAGCAGTGTATGTTTCATATTTACTGTTAGTTGTGATAAACCAGATGTAATTTATTGTTACAGTGTGGAATATAAATTCCACAAAGTTCACACCAGTTCTATCCCACTTAAGAATCTGTCTTTCTGTACTGCAGATAGAGAAATAATTAGGTCTCTTAAAGCACATGAAATGTGTGTGCAGTCGGTGAGACTTCCGGCAAGGTAAATCCCAATTACATACACTTACTCTGTATATACGAAGCCCTCATGGGTTTTTAGCGGTTAGTCTGATTGGTGTCCCCTTACCAGCCCAGGAGAAAGTGCAGTTAGTAGGATTATGTTACTATTATACTTGCATTTTTCTCTCCTTCTATCACTTTGGAGTTGATCATATGGTTTACGTCAACCTCTGCTAGACGTCTCTTTTAGGTGCAATTCCCAGCCCAGGAGCCGCCACAGCCCTACTGTGAACAAGGAGGCCCCTCCATTGTGCCAGGCTGCATGACAGAGGTGTCCCTGGGGAAAGCTTGTGGCATGGGGCAGGAACACAGTATTTGGATAGTCCAGCAAGAGGCATTAACTCCTCGCCTGCCACACTAGACAGCAGTTGCTCCCCACCTCCTTGCATGCAGTTTTGGAGATTTAGGCACAGGGGAGAACCGCAGTGCTTGGGGACATATGGTCCTTATCAGACTAAACTGCAGGAGCAATAGGCAAATGGAGGCAGCTACATACTTGCCCTGCTGCTAGTTCTTCTAGTAAATCCATAGCCACAATGAATCAAAAACTAGCATGCTCCGTCCATTCAAAACTAATGAAGAGAAGGCACCACCAGAAGGCTTTTTTAAAGACCACCAAAGGCAAATGCTTAAAGCCATCATGAATCTCTTCCCACAAAGGGCAGCTTTTTCAATGCTTTGGAGCTGCCTTAGCCCTCCTGTCTGTCTGACCCTGTCCACCTCCAGCTGTGTTAGGATGATGAACGATGACATCCTCTTGATGGGATGACAATGCCAGTGAGAGGCTGCTCTGCCACTGCATGGCGGGGGCAGCAGCTGTACCCACCCCAGGAACCCAGGGCGAGCAGAGGAGGCTGCTCCAAGCTGCCTACAGCTGCAGGGTGGAAGTCACCAAGTGCGGGCAGCTGAAAGGAGTAAATTTAAGGTGGTGTTGTTGCCAACTGGCACATGAATGTGACAGAGGAGAGACTTGTACATGCTCCAGAAACCCTTTGCCATGTTATTTCTGTAAAGGACATGGCACCACAAAAACAAGGTAAGAAAGCCTGGGAGGTGGCAGTGTCTTAGTTAGATTTGGCTCTAGGACTGTGCCCCACTGTCGACCTCCACAGGCAGGCTAGATCCCAGCAGAAACACTCACACTCTGGGCAGGTTTCTGCCTCATAGTTGGGTGTGCATCTGAGGAGCAAGGCAAGGTACTGTGGGATTAGTTGGCTGGATGAACTCCATGTATGCCACAGATATGCATGTGTGTTCAGTCTCACAAGTGTTTAAAACTCCTTTTATTCACTTATGCTTGCTGCATTTAGTGGTTTTATGTAATACCTTGCAGGAAATAGTACCACATATACCAAGTCCCTGAAAAACCTAACTCTTCAAAATGTGTAATTTTTTGTCAGCTTCCATACACTGGTGTTTCCTAGTTGCTGTACTCTAACACATGACTGTTTCCAGAGGCTTTTACTCACCATGTAACTCTTAAAAATAAAAAAAGCTGATTATGTCTCCATATACTCCTTCTTGACCTTCACTTAATTAGTTAAAACTTAAGAACGGTTTCCAAGTTAGTGTAGTATTATGTAAAATGGCTTGTGGCCCTTTTAGGTTGGATAATAATTTCTAATGGATTACTTGTCCTCTTTATTTCCTGTTTTAAAAGTATTGCTTGAGCTGCTATACAAGGATCTATTTTTACAACATCTTATTTTTTCTTCACATTACTATGACATGTTTTTGGAAATCAATGTATAGATCACTAGCTTCTTCAAAATCATGTATTTAATTGCCCATTGCATCCAAGAACAAAGGGATTCCTTTAATTTTCTTATTTTTTAAATCAAACTGCCAATTTTGTAAGTGTTTGTAATCCACTGAATGAAATATAAATACTAGGAAAGTAAAGATAAGACTATCACTCCATTTCCAGAAAATGCCTTCCACTGAGTATTTGAAGCCATCACTCAATACTAAACCCCAATTTTTTTTTCTGCCTGAATAAAACACATATAAATATTCTCAGAAGGAGGACCTGATAAATTTACTCCTAATAAATAATTTACAGTTCCATATGTGTTTCCTTGGCAACGGTTACTGTTTAGTGCAACAAAAAAAACGTGGGAAATAAAATTCTATGCAAGTAACATAGAAACCACAGTAACATATTCAAAGCTTCAGCATCAGGGAAATAGTGGCAGCATGCTCAACACTGAGTATTCAAAGCTGACTTCAGCCACCAGGTGTAAAAAAAGAGAACATGGAGAAAAAGTAAAACCACACCAAAAGCCACCTCCTGAAGCAATCAAAATTCAAAGACTATTGATTGTAAGATGTATGAAATCTCTACAAGTTCAGTCTGTTTTTCAGTTTCACGAGACCCTTTGCAAATTTAGTTAGTGGGGGACAGCAAGGAAGCTTGCAGCCACTTGCTCATGCCTGCTCAGAGGCCTTCAGACTGAAGAGAAGTAACTGAAGAAAGTAACTGGAAATAAGCAGAATACCTACACAGCAGCTTAAACACAGCACAATTCAGGAAAGGGAATTCTTCAAGAAAAAGAGGTCCAAATGATCGGAAGGTATGTGGGGAGGTATGGATACATGAACTTCTCCCACAGCAGTGCCACTCACTCTGGCAGCTGGAATGCATCTGTGTTCTGAAGCCCCTGGGTCAGCTCCGTGGTCTGAACTGAACACAGAGCTACCTGTCCCTGCTCTGTCCTCCTGTTCTACCCACAGGAGGATTAGACTCCCACAAAGAAGAGAGGGGCGAGAGCAGAGCCTTCCAACAAAGCTGAGCTCCCCAGGGGCTTGGGGAAGTGATTGGTTTTGCGTATGAGGACCACAGTCCAGACATCCAGCCCACGGCAGCTAGCAAATTCCTCAAATTCCTCTTTTCTCTCAAGAATTCTCTGATTAGCTGGGAAGATAGTTTAGCGTGCAATGTGGAAAGAAAGGTCATCCTGCCTGCGGAAGTCTGACTCGTATACAATGTCCCAGAAAGGCTACTTCTCATTTTCAGTGCTGCTGAGAACAGCTCTGTCTGCTGCAGCCAGCGCCCCTGTAGGAACAGGAGTGGGGAGGTTTGCTCTGACACTGGATGCTAAAGGCAAAACGTCCAAATATTGCATTGGATGGACCTTCTGTAAAAGCCTATTTTTGGAAACCACATATATATGTGCCTTTAATCCACTAGTTGATCTAAGTTAGCTTCTGTCATCAGCATTACACAGATGGCAGCTACCACATGTTACTTTCCATTTCCATTCCACATCAGCTTAAAATGAAGACAGCCTCTCCAGCATGGAGCGCAGGAGCCAGTGTGTGCAGCCCCGCGGCTTTCAGGGGAGACAAAAGGAAGACTCAGGCTATTTAGGTATTTGGCTATGCAAGTAGCTCCTTGATTACTTTTTTAATTAAACAAAGATGCTCAAGCGTCAGCAGAAACTCTTTGGCTTTCCTCCCTCTGCTTGTTTGCTCGTAGATGAGCCCAACCAGCCTTGCTTACATCCAGCTACCCAGGGAGGAACAAAGCTGAAAGTGAAACAGGTTCAGCCGCCTGGAATGTACACTTATTTTATATAGGAATATATATAGGATATATATAGGAAATTACACTGGAAATTAAATCTCTGCATTACTTAACTTAGTGATACAGCTATAAACAATAAATGAAAAAGATGGGGGAAAAAAGTCATTCCCATGCTTTCACTGGGGAGAAATGGCATGGAAATGACATCACTGACATCACTATCCAAAGTATACGTTTGTGTCTGAAGTTCCAAGGCCATTTCCTAATGAAGCACATGTGCTTTACTAGGTTTATTTTGAAACTCTATTTGCTTATTTTCCAGCCATGATCAAAAGAACATTCTGTGTAGTGTTCTGTAGAAGGCACTTGAACCCTGCAGACCAGAACAGTTTTTTCCTACCCTCAGAAGCAGCCAGCAATAATATCATTTGTACAATAAACCTGACTGCACCAAATGCTCAGTGTTTTCTACCAGTAAATAGATGCTGCATTGGGAATCATGGCACTGGCATGGCAAGACAGGGCCTTCTCCTCTAAGGTATGCAAAACTTCATTTAGTGTGTATTACTGGTAATCAGTGGCGTCTTCCTTCCCCCAACCTCCTGAGCCTCTTGCCAGATGCTGTTGCTTAGTAGCTGTTGCCATAACACTAGCTCTTCTAATACCTTGGATAAATATGTTAAAAAACATGCAAAACCATTCTGAGAAACAGAGAAAAAGAATCCTACCTTAATATTAAAATTGTCATCAAGAAGGATGTTTTCCAATTTTAGGTCCCTGTGGACAACACCGTTCTGAAACAGGAAAATAAAAAATGGAAGAGAATGTGAAAAAATACTAGGAAAATTAAAGGTGAGCTGGCAGGGTGGTCTTTGCATCTACATTTCAGGGCTGATTTCACTGTCATAACACTCCTGGCCAACTGACTAGTGACAGGCTCTATATTAGTCACTTGGTGTGTGGTTAAGGGAAGGATGACTGGAATCCGTCCTCCCACAAAGACTCTAAAACAGCAGGGGGGGTGGGGGGTGGAGGACTGGGAGGTGTCTTTTCGGAACTTAATTTCATCCTGAATCCTGCCCCCACTGCGTGAAAGCAATATATTCTTCCCAGGCACCAGAAAACAGTATCTGTCAATGACGTTAGTTCCTACAAAAGCCCTCATTCCTCCAGTGTGCAGCCATGTGGATTGGAGGAGTTATAATCCTAAAGGACCATAAATGTTAGAGATGGAAGCGAACAAGCTGGATTTAGATCAGAGCCTTCTTTAAAGAAATTTGGCAAAATCAACTGCACCAGGAATGGCACTGCAGCTTTTCAGCACTGCGCAGTGAGGACATCGAAAAACTCCCTTATTTATCATCAGTCAAGTAGAGATTCAAGTGTTAAAGAATTAATATAAAAAGAATTCAAATAAAAAATTGTGTTAGGTGCTCATTGTATTTAGCTTCATACAAGTTTTGGCTCTATGAGGTTGGTTCATAGGCAGGGATAAAAGGTCCATGATGACAGCCAGCCAGCTACCTTGGGTTTAATTGCTTAAATTGTCATTCCAAGTGGGTACCATGATGGATAAGGTCATTTGCAAATGGCATCTTTCTACATCATCTCCCACTACATTTGAAAAAATTGCTTTTACCTATCCAGAATGAGTAAATGCTAAAGCTCATACATGAACCTCATACCTGTCTCTTAGCTTTTCCTTTCATATATTGTATCTTCTATTCTGAAGTCATTCGTTAGTATATTCAAATTGCAAACTATCATTTGTTTGAATGCATTCATACAAATGTTGTAGAAGTTATATGGGATGCCTTCTCTAGTTTATGCTGGAATTTTTGTTTTTTAATGTCAGGAGAATTATTTCAAAGGCAAAAATGCAATGTAGGGCTAAAGTAAGGGAGTGGCTGGTATCTGCCATAGCACAGGAAAACATCATTAGTCTTTAAAAACAGGCACTAGTTCACTGTTGCACTTTTAATGAAGATCTCCTGTTGTACTGATAAAATCACATGCTCTGATACTTAATAATGAATGCTATTGCCTCAGACATGCTTTGAAATGTATGTCAGTAATCAGCCTTCAAATAGCATTTTTTTAATATTAAATCCTTTGCTCACCTTGTGGCAGTAATGTACAGCAGAGACTATCTGTCGAAAGAAGTGTCTTGTCTCTCTTTCACTTAATCGCCGCCTCTCACTGATGTAATCATACAACTCCCCTTTACTGGCATACTCCATGATGATCACAATCTTATCTTTATTTTCAAACACTGCACAGAATAAAAGAAAAGAAAAAACACCACAGTTGATCCAACACATTTGAAAACTGACACTTTAAAGAGTGAAGAAGACTCAGGACGTCCAAACACATCCTAGATCACCACTGAAGCCTGGAAATACGTACCTATGCCACTGCAAAAAGCAAGTTCCAAAGCTACTTTCTACCAGAGGAAGATTACAACATCTCAGACCAAGAGAAGGAAGTTGAGGCTGTCTTATCTTACATATGGCTACATGAAGGAAGTTCTTTGCCTCAACAGTATGGGGTCACAGCGTGGCAAAGTCAACTTGATCCTAGTGAGGTGAGGTGGATACTTGTGCCAGTGACAACTGAATACTAGCTCTTGCTCCAACAAGGACTTCCTCTTACCAGCAGCCCTCTTAAAGCCATAGAACAGAAGCAGACTGGAGCCCTCACATCATTTAGAAAGGGTTAATAAAAGGCATAATAAATTCTTGTCTTCAATGAGTGGTTGATACAGGATTGCCATTTGGCTTACAATGGCTGTTGGCTGGCTTTCACCTACCATCAAAACCCAATAAGTGAACTGATACACGTGTCTTCTTCCGTCCCAACACTGTGCAACAGCATGGTGGGCACAGACACTTCAGCTAGCTGTGGCTGCAACGTCGCCAGAGCTGTACAGATCTTGTCAGTATGGCTCTGCACCCCACTTCATGCACCCAACTCATCCTCAAGCTTACTTATCTCCTGCCACCACAGCATGTCCCACTGCACGCCTTAGATGGCACGCTGTAATCCTCTGTCACTCGCACAGAGCCAGCAGCAATGCACGACTCCGACGTAAGCAGTGCAAGGAAAATTCATCTAATACACCTCACGACCTGGGTCTTCTTTGGGGCTAAGTGTACTCTGTGTCACATGCTGTCAAGGACTTCACTGTGAGTGGCAGATAACTAATACTTAATCTAGTAAAACAGGCTGTTTGGAATTGCTGTAATGCCCTGGCTGCTAAATAGTTCTTCCCTTCTGTCACCGAAAATCCACTGCAACCCACTGGAAACTTCCTGCACCTGCCATAAATAACCATTGCTAGATGAAAACATGGTGATTTTCCTTTTCTTTTTATCTGTGGCAGCAGCCTGCTGAGGCTAGGTCACACTAGCAGCAAGGCACCTACAAATTAATAAGGTTAAACGGTTTATTAAAAATGGATGCTAGTTTTGATCAGTGCTACTGGAATGATGCCTTCCTATATCTCTTCAGTAAAGCTCAGTCAGTAGTTCTTAGTGATTTAAAAAAAAAAAAATCAACCTTCAGCTTTTGCAGTGAAATGTGAAGCTGCCTCTCTCAACACACAGATTCTTGCTTCTCTTAGGCTTTGTCTCATGTCCTCTCACACCTTGTCACTCAAATCTACAAGCCAAAGCCTTTGCAGTTCCCTCTAACACCCTTGAACCCCAGCCAAGCAGCTCTGATAAAAGGGAGAGCAAACAGCCAGATAAAATTGGCTGCTTACTTGTCTGCTGGCCTCACTGTACCCCGAAGCAGAGGCTCCTGCCAGTGATTACATCCTATGTGCATCCTCATTAGCAATAAACTTCGGAAACTGGAAGAGCCGTCTCTGGATGGATTATACATACAGTATCCTCTCCAAGAATGACACACTGATATTGTCTGGGAAAAATTGAACATGCCCCGCGTCATATAGGGAAGTGCTGTGGTGTGTTATGAACAAAGGGTAATGCACACATTTATTTCTCTGAGCTTGGAAAGGCTTGTTAGGTATAAGCTTGTTTAAGAAGGCAAAAAGAAAAAGCTTCAATAAGCTGAGACAAATCACTGAAAATGCTCTTATTTAAGAGATCTGATTTAAAACAAACAAACAACACAACAACAACAAAACCAACAACAAAACCAACAAAAACCAATTCCCTATCCCCTCAAAAAATCCAGCTGATTCCATGAGTTAGGGATTATTGTATCATGCACATACAGGTGAAGTTGCCACATGGCACTAATGATCTCAGTTCACTCTCATGGGAGTGCACATCCCAAGCAGTTCCAACCGAGGACCACCCTCAGCTATGGGCTCTTCCCACCCCGCTACCCCAGCTGCTGATGCCCTACCAGGTGTTCGGTGCTGCTGACGACAATAACAGCAGTAACAGCCCTGCCATGATGGAGCATTCTTCCAGCCCGTTTTCATTAAACTTTTGCCTTCGTCACTCAGTCATGAGAGCTTTCTCAAGTCATCTTTGATGTCTGAAGTTTCAAATTCCAAAATCGAATTTTTTTTTACTCAAATTCACCATATTAATACAAGTCCTGATCCAGATATGTTTTCCAAAATTTCTAGAGAAATGAGGTGGAAAGCACTTTGTTTGGAGAAATGTGCATTTAAAGGCATTTTCCATTTCAAATTTTCTCTTATGTCCTCTAGGAAATTGAGAGAATACCTTCAAATTGAATTTAGGAAAGCATAAATCACTGTTCCAAATTTCAAATTTTTGTCACAAAGCCACGCTACAATAAATGAGAATAGAATCATCTCAGTAACTCATATTCCGCTTTCAGTTTACGAGCACACTTGGGACAAATTGGCACATTCTTCTTCATGAGGGAGCATTGTGAGAGGGAAACTATCCTTGAACTTAAGTGACATTACAGAGGCCTCCTCACCATCATCATAGCTGAACGATTACAGAATTAAACAGCAATTAATTTCTCTGCCAAGCAGCAGAGATGAATAGGGAGGTGTTTTTTCACAACTGCTTCATTTCAGTTCAGAGCATTTCCATCACATCAGCTGAATCTCACGAGAGGTCACACAGCTACTTTGCTGCAGAGAGGGAACTTAACAGCAGACAAAAAAATCTAAAATGAGAGCTGCCACTGAAGGAAGAGGAAAGGCAGTAGAATTTATGTCTATCCATACACAATCTTAAAGAGGAACTCAGTGGTCAAAACTATCAGGGATGTGACAGAGCAATATTCTGGCAAGTCTCAGACCATCGGCCAAGTACACCATGAATTCCCACTGTAGTATTTAGGATGTCAGGCAGGTTTCACATAGGCACTTCTGAATTTCCCTTCTGAGCACAGCATGTAGTTTTACAAATATATGCTCAAGAAAGCCTTGTGGCCAATGGCTGGGGGAAGAAAGCAGGGTGTTAATTGAAGGCTGGATTGACTTACTGCAAATAATAATGAGGTAATAAATATCCTGCCCTGTTAGCACCTGGGCTGTAACCTGCGGGCTGATGACGGACGTATTGCTTCCATATAGCTTCTGGGACTGCTTGGTTCATTCTTTGTTTTTGTTGCAGATGATTTATTACCTGCCATCCTATTGCATATTCATTCCAAAACTCACCCCCACCTAGAAGTGTGTCTGAATCCTGGCTGCACATACTGCCAACAGAGAAATGTGGCTTTGGCAGGATGCTCCACCCCAGGAACATCCTACAGCATGTTACTTCTGGGATGGCCGTGTCGTACAAGGCTGCTCCTCAACCCTGAGCAAGGTCAAGGGAAGGAGGGAGGTTATGTATAAATAAGGTGGGGCTGCTCTAGCTTCTTTCAAACTATCGATACTCTACAAACAGCTGGCCAAATAAGATAAGTGGAGAACTGTCAGTAAGAATTGTCAGTATCGACACCCAGACATGGATAGCAGGAGAGATGGCCTGCCAATCAAAAATCAAGAGATAGGGGTTGCTTAGATACGAGGCATGAGCAGCACATATTAGTAGAGACAGCAGCAGGAGAAATGCTTGCTGTGTGTCACTTATTTCTGTGAGCCACTGTGTTTATTTTCACCACTCTGCAAGCTGAGTCACACTGAGAGAGCTGCAGCAAGGCCTCGGTGTGGTGGGTAGGCTGCTGCGCTACCTCAGCCATAGCAGTCAAGTGGTGCAGGGCAGTGTTTGCAAATTGCTAGTATTCCTTCGCAGATATGGCCTGCCAGTTGAAGGACTGACTTCTGAGATGCCTACACTTCCATGTGGCCACAGGGGAGGAAGCAGGGACAGCACCGTGAGAGCACGTCAGGAACCAGGGAGCAGGAACAGCCATGTACCACAAGGTGTGAGGAATGTGATTGTATTCCTAGGAGAGGAGCAGAGTACTGTGTTAATGTACTAAGAAATTGGTCACAGCAATGTGAAGAAACAGAATTTCCAGTGGAATACAAGCTTGCTTGGGCTTAGTCTATTCACCCCAAGAGCCCTGGCAACCTAAGCAGCAAAGGGTGCTTTAACATGCAGTGGTCAAAGAAAGGTTTCTTACAACTTCTCTTTAAACTCCCCCCTTAACTCCAATGTGTTTGTTTGCTTATTTCTTTTTTAAAAATGACAGAAAAAAGTTCTATACTTCTAGGCTGATAATGGAAACCAAATCTGCTGGCTTCAGAGCTCATTGAAGAATATAAACGTGAAACTGGGAAAGAACTTCATTTCTCACTATCAGACATATCTGAGACAAAGTACATTCTGTAACATCAACAATCTGTCTCTTTCACAGGTTGTTCTACTACAGCAATAATTCTTGGATATAATCTCTCCACTTATTTATATTTAGAGGCTGTGAAATTATGAATTCAGCTTCTATCTACAACTTCCCATTTTCTGAATAGCACTGGTTTTGTTGGGATCTCTTGCTCATCAGGACTCTTCAACCCTACACTCTTCAACCCTTTGGCTACACTGAAGTCACCTCCTCTTCAATTCACAGGACATACTCACTATCCTTCTTAAATGCTAAGATGTGCTTCACCCTAAAATTGTTGAAAGCCCAGATGGGCATGGTTTTGCAAATATCGGTCAGAAAGATTCAACGGTACATTGAACACCTCTCTATTAGGAGAGTTCATTTTGAATTTACTACCAAATTTAAAAAGCAAAACAAAGCAGAAGGCTTTTGCCCTTCCTCCAAGCTTATAGAATACTAAAGTCAGAGCGAGTGCTGATGACAGGGGGGTGGATTTTTTCCCCCCCCTTAATGGACTACCTCCTTGTGGGCTGATTCCATTTGGTTTACATGTAACCCTGGGGTAAGGATTTTAGTTTGTTAGTTTAAGAGGGGCGGCCAATCTCTTTGCACTGGAACCATTTGAATTCTCCTCATGCCTTTGCTCTCTATCAGAGCAATCTCCTAAATTAGTTCCAGTATGTTGACATTCCTTCCATCTGGTGTCTTTCCATTCAGCGGTATTTTTATTACTCTCCTAACAGCCGCAGACAGAAGTACCTTTCCACTGCTACAAAATGCTCTTTTATTAAAGGTCAGCCAAATCAAAAGAACAAGCAAGTTTGTTTTTAATTTTGGAGATGCAGACTAGAATAACCTTTTCATTCAGAAAAGTCATGTATGACCCAATTACCTCCCTTGTGTAATAAGGCTTCAATTATTCTTCAAAAAGACATGTGAGTACTGTCTTTTACCTTAGAAATTCAGCCTGATGCAACTTCTGTGTTCTTGACTGCTTTGAAAGCTTTAGAGCCCCTTGGCATATTTTTTATTTTGGTTGGTTTTTTGTTTTTTTTTAGTAGTAGTATTTTATTACTGTTTTTAATAGAGCATAAAGCAGTCATGAAAATATCCAAGGTCCAATGAGAAAACCATTTGTATGCATACACATAAATTTACACATATGCTTAATTATAATTGAAGATAGCAAGATATATAGTAGATGTTTTAATGCTAAGCTTGTATTAAATTGTTTTCCTGAATTATGGCCTTATTTAGCCAAATTGCACCTCTTTTTAAATTAAAGGAATGTAGTTAAGATCTTGCAATAATCTTTTTGAATCAGACAGCATGCTATAATTTACTCCCCAGTGAGAAGATTAAATCAGAATGAGAACCATTATCCTTGGTGAGGTTGTTTCTCAGAGAGTGAGACTGAGGATATGCAGATTGTGATGGTTTACTCTTCAAAAAGGAAGGAAAAGTGACAGTTGCTAATTTGGCCATAATAACAGGTTACACCAATTGTCTTTTGTTTCAGCAAAGAATACAAGCGCTAATTCCCCTTTTATAATTATGATTAAAAGTGCCAAGGAACTTCAGACAAGCAAATATTTACATTGCAGTGGGAGAACTGTGTAAATGGGAATATAGAAATAAATTTCATCACTGCTTGCAATCATTATGACATCTGAATTGGACCTGTCACTGATCTCCCATATTTGAGTTTATGTCATGTCTGACAAAGTGCAGTGTAGGCAATCACCCTGAATGACAGGAAATTCATAAAGCTGGAGTATGGTAACTAAAGAGTTAAGTTTATTTATGCTTGTTCCATTACTATCACCAGACACTTGAAATATTACTTTATGTTCTTGGACGTTATCAACTGAAAACAATGGGAATAAAGCACTCGAAGGTCAAAAGCCTACATAATTAGAGGAAAACAATTAGAAATGTGGTTAAATAGTATCACTGCTGAAGTACTTTCTCTTGGCCAAACAAAAGAAAAAAGAATCACTTCAGCTTTCCAACTTCCATCATTCTTGATTAAAGCCCAGTTGTGCATGTGATGTTTTAAGGGACTTCCAACTTCCTCAGGTGTTTTGCACACAGAAAGGGTGGGGTCATTAGGCACCAAAGTTTGTTTTGATTATGTCTGAAAGCCAGAAGATAGGAGGGCTGGGACAGAGGCTGGTATTGCCTGCCCAGAACTGCCACTCTGAAACACGTAACTGTTCTGCCCCTGCACAAACCCGACGATGGGATGAGCTGCCACTCCAGTCCCTGGCTGCCTGTCCCTCCACAGATGTGTGTTGCAGCCAACGGTGGGGGGCACTGGACTGAGCTGGTGCTGCTGCAGGGGATGCAGCTCCTCAGCAATGGCTCGTGTCCACACACCTTGCCAGCTGCCACCCAGGCAGATTTTTGCCAACACAGCTGTTTTTGCTGATGACATGGTGACTTGAATGACACAACTCAAGGAGCCCCACACTGGAGACAGGCCTATGTGTGTCTGAAATACCAAGTGTGTGTTTATTTTTTCTTGCATGAAATCTGGCACAAAATGTGAGATTGAACAAGTATTTCGCAAGTAAGATGAGTATTCCTGGAATATTTTGCCACTGCCATTACACAGTCAGATCTTCGTCCATTGCCTTTGGGATTTGAGAGTATAGAACAGCTGAACCAGTTTCCTGATTAACCAAAGCATGCAACCTAGCTCAAGTCATTGTGGACTGGCAGACACATGACGGAGAATCTCTGTGCTTTTTCTTAAGAGTACCAAAAATGCAACCTAAAAATAAAAAAAGTGAGAAGTACAATTTACTCAGGAAATCCATATTTTGTGCCTTGTGGATGCAAAAGGTCCAGCAGCATTATAAGCATTCTAGCCCCGATCCAGCAAAGCACTTCAGCACGTGCTTCAGTTACTCGTTTACATTAATGCCATCGTGTTGCCCCAGCACTAAAATGTGACCCTAATATTTATTCATTCTTCAGGGAACATCTTCATTAAATTATTTCTACAATCAGGTTAGATAATAGCCTGTTCATTTTTAAGTGCGTTTAGCAAATGGCCAAGGCTTCTCTGTATGGTTATGGTGACCAAGGAGAACTCTTTCAGCACAGAAACGGTCATGTAGACAACTGTAGTTCACACCACCAGGACTCAAGAGCTCACTCCTGAATGTAGCAAGCGTAACTTCACCCTCATGATTGGCCTAACACGTGTTTAAATGTTTGCAGAATTGGGCCTGATGTTCTTTCCCTGGTTTAACTTTTATAAAGTATTGCCAGATGAGATAGATTTTGCACTCAGGCTACCCCTGGAAAAATATGTTAGCTCTTAAAGGCTTTATTATAAAATCCTGGAGTTTTCAAGGCAAGAAAGAAATAGGGCAGGGGAATGGGGTGGGGGGACAGGGGAGAGACAGACAGATGAATGGACAGAGGCATAATTCTATAAATCAAAATTTATGTGCTGGAATCAGAACACTGCCAGCAAAGCCAACTTCATTTATCCAGTTCCTTTCAAGGAGTTTAAAGTCACTTGAAAGAGCACTTCCCTTGCAGCCATACTCGACAGATTGCCAATTACAGTCCTGCTGAGAGAATGGAATTTCTTTGGAGTCACAACTGTACATCTGCCCTCACAGTAAGAGGGAAGGTACATGTCTTTTGATTAGGTTACAAAAAATAGCTCTAAACTGGAAAGCTTTGTTTCCACATATCTGAATTAGCTTGGTATCAAAAAAAAAAAAAAAAAGATAAGCTTGTGTTTACATCAAGTTGACAAATTCAGAGGTTAATTGCTTCTAAGCAGGAAGGTCAAAAGGATACCTAAACAAGGATCCTACTTAGAGAAAACACATGTTTGTAAATGCAACACAAAGAACTCCCAAAGATGTTACAGGGAGATACAGCATCGTCCATGCTAGGTATATCTGTGCATCTACTGAAAGCATTGTCAGACATGCAGTGGCAGTCTGAAAACCTACAGTAACAATTCGTGAGAGAGGAGAAAAATATCTCTTGGGTGGCTTCAATTTAAAAGTTAAGCATCTGATCTAAGTTAGGCAGCTAGACTCCATCTATAGCCAACAGGAGCCTCCAATATGTCATTTATCCCACCTATCTAAAGAAACATCTCCCAGGAGGAAGCCAGCATCTGGGAAGACACTGATACCTCTTGACTAGAGAGGGACTCTTCAGACTTGTAGCATACACCAACTGCATAAATGATGGATCACTTAAATTTGGTGAGATTAAGCCCATCTCTCAGGATTTATTGACTTCATCATTTTGTGTCAGGGGATGGCAATAGTATCACTCTTTATGCATCACTCAAGAAGAAGAGCCATGTGCTTAAAATCCAGCTTCAAGAGGCTACAAATACTTCAGTCCTAGATGTAGTCCCTTAACTTCACTACAAGTATCCTTCAGCTTATAACAAAGCACATGCATAAGGACCCCTGAGCTCACGTCCTTACCTCTAGGCAGTATGTGACTGCTCCTGTGGGTTCATTTGCACAACCACGCACCTTCCACATCTAAGTTACAGCACTGGCTGCTAAAGGCCAAATACTGACTGACTGCTTGAAAAATAAACCATCACGTGACATAGGTGCTCGTCCTCCTGCAGACAGGATGAACTCTCTATCGTGGAGCTTGACTGGCTCTGCTGCAGAAGCACTGCTCCTCCCTCCCATAGGGCCAGAGAAGGAAGTTTTGCTCTCACAGGAGTTTATTGTCTGCTTCCTAAAAATGCTGTAATCTTTCTAACTTTTACAAATGTTTTAAGTCAGTAAAAACTATTTAAAGTAAGCATGAGAAGGGCAATTGGTCAAAGGACCACAGCATGCTTAATCTTTTTTCTTTCCGAGTTCCCGTCCACATTTGAAGTAACTTTTGTTCCATTTGCAACCCACATGCTGACACAGCATCCCTCCCCTTTTCTGTTCCCAGATCCTTTTATGAGTTTATTCAATAAAAAGACAGATACTCATCTCTTTTCAAGTACCAGAACATGCTTTTGAATAACTCAATATGCGATACTGTAACAGTACGCCAAGACAGCCCTTGTTTTAATCAGTCGTCTCAACTCTCCGAGCAGAGCTGCCATACACATATCGTCACCTTGTGCGTTTACTTCACGTCTGTGTAAATATGTAGGGCTAAATTCAGGCTGCCTACTCTGCACATAGGAGAAGATGTCATTCCCAGGGACAAGGCTGCCCGACCCAGGTCCCTCTGAACCTCTGGAATCTACAACATGGGTCCACCATGCAGCCGCCCTCCTTGCAGCAACAGACCTTCGGGCCGGTGTCTTTTAGCACATACCCAGCTCGAACCTCTCACCTAGTGCTAGGGTGTTACTTGAGGAAGAAAGGAAGGAAGGAGGAGGAGACTTCACTACAGAGTGAAACTCTATGAATATATAAACAAATAAACTGGCAAATCAGGGAGGAATGCCCCTGGCTTCCTGTTCCTTGCTGTAAGACCAAGGAGCAGCTCCGGGAGGCAGGAATTAGCAGGCTTCCCAGCTGTGTCCCAGGAAGAAAGGAGTTAGAGGGGGAAGACAGGATAAGGAAACAGGAATGTTAAGTCAGCGACCAGACTGACAGGAAAGTGTGAGGAGGTGGATAGGAAATGGATGCTGGGATGCAGGGGGAAAAGCAGCAATGACAGAAATAGCAACACCAACTGGCAAGTAAGGAAGGACCAAAGTCTTAGAGCAGATAAGATCAGTCTTGTGCAGTCCAGGGAAAGTAAAGCATACAAGGACTGGTTTAGGGGCTGGGAACAGAAACAGACATCAAGCTGGTTCAAGAGTGAGGGCGAAATGAAACTGAACTGCCCAGTGGGAGCAAGGAGATGAGGTGATACATGCCACGACTTCCCACCTGCCATGGACGCAGTGCGTAACTCACACAGAAAGAAGCTCTTCCAAACAAAGGGTTATGCATCTGTGAAACACTGGTAGCTCAGAGGGAAGGTAGTGCTCAGAGCAGACTTGTTGGTAAGGGCTGGGTTACACTAGGAGTAGGGGTTTGTTTGGCGTACCATCTCAAGAAACATGAACACCAGGTCTGCAAGAACGTAACAGAGCAGTCAGGGAGGAAAATGACATTCACTAACCTTCATATATGGTGATGATATGAGGGTGGCTGAGGGATGACATGATCTCAATCTCCCGTCTGATGTGAACCATATCTTGCTCATCCTTAATTTTGTCCTTACGAATGGATTTTATTGCAACCTATAAATTCAGGAAATTAAGCATTATTCTTGGAACTGAACAGATGCATCTAATCCATTAAGAAGAGTTCAAAAAATAAAATACAGATGTTAGATGTTGGCAGAACATGGAATGACCAAAACAAAGTTTTCAAATACAAACCTCCATGCCTCAGCTCCCTCATTTTATAGCAATAAATACACTCTCATTACAGTAATGGGTGACATGAAGTTTTAGAGTCTTCAGGTCTTAAGACTTCACTGAGGGGGAACACAGCACTTCTTGGAGGGATCTCTGTGCCAGCCTAAGTACTCTCCTTCTGAGGCAAATGGCAAAACCCTCAAGAGATTTTGATGAGCAGTACATTTGCTAAGACATGACTGCATCTGAAAATTTCAATCAGAAGCTTTGGAGACAATTTCTCAGAAACAAGGTTGAGATCTCTGAAGAAACAGAGGGAGGGAATCCAGCGTGCGGATTACACATTGATATTTGTCCATGTTAATACACAGAGGATCCCACTAACACAGGTTAGCCCATGGTTCTCTAAAAGCAGGCAAACTGTTTAGGAATTATGACTTATTAAAAAATCAGAAGAAATAAATCTTTGAAGTTCACATCTAAACTCGTCCTTATATAAACCCAAGACTTTCAGGTCAGCACTTATGAAATCACTGCAAAACCATATCCTTCCTGCATCCTTCCTCCATCAGCAACCTTTTTTACAAGCATATCGTGTGACTCGGTATCTTTCCAAAAGGCAGGGTGGGAACAGAGGAAGTGATAGCTGAACTTGCAATATAAATTCAAATTATAACAGTCCTCATGAGCGTGTGTATGTGTGCTGCCTGCAAATAAAGGGCTTATCTGAACACCGCCACAAGTAATCGCAGAGGTCATCTCATGCCCTATGAGAAATGCAGAAGCCAACAATGCAGAGAAGCTTGTGGGAGAGGGAAGGTGAGGGCATTGTGCATACTGAATGGCAGCATGGCCTTTATTATACTCAATATTTACCCTGCTTTATTTTTGTAAGCCAGAGTTCAAGGAATAAATTACCAGCTAGCTTAAAATCAACAATACGTCTTTGAAAAACATCACTGACCTGCTGAGATGACCACCCTTTTATGGGTAAACCAGAATTGTGTCATTCTTTGCAGCCAACTACTGTGGGCTTCTCCAGGGAAAACATTTGTAAATCTCTGATTTATGCGATTTCCTCAGTTCCTCCAGAAAAAAAAACTTCCACTGCCTACTTCAGTAATTGCAAATGGCATGACCAGTATTGTTCTCATTATATGATGTAGCATCCAGGATATTGAAGAAACAAGGGAAAAACTTAAAATATTATAAGATTGAAATGTACACAAACAGGAGCCAGTTTAAAGGATCAGGTTTCCTACAAAGACTTCAACTCTGAAAAGCAACATTGTTCAAAAAAGCATTATGCACATGCCCCACCCCCTTGAATTCCCAAAGATTGCTGCACGTGCTTAAAATTAAGCTCATGCTCATGTGCTCCCCTACTTTGGGACAGCAGTACAAAAAGCAAAAGTCAAGGGACAAACCGATTTGCAAATTAAAACAAAAATAATTCTATTCTTCCTCTTGACCCAAATATTTGGGATAAAGATTTCAACAGTAACAATATAACTATGGTCTTACTTACACGGCACATAATTCTGGAAAAGGTAATACAACAGATCTTAATTGAATGAGTGCCCAAGATAATCTCCAAGTAATTTTTGAGATGGAAAAGGCAACCAACTCTAAAGATGACACTAGATTTTACCCCCTTCCCACATTTGCACTGGGACTGACTGCAAATGCAAATACACCCTGTCTACAGAAGGATGTGGGTGGCTTTTGGAGCAGCATGTGCATTCCTGCAAGAAATAAATATAGACATGGGTAAAAACACATTTTTTATTAAAAGACAGCCTTGTACTTGGCTCTGAGGAAAAATTTAAGAAGGGTTTCATTGTCTATACAACGAGGAGAGAATTCTTCCCAATTCACTGCTGGTAAAGTAATAAGGCAGCCCAGAGGACATGCCAATCTTCTACTAACTTGACTCACAGGCAGGACTTTTGTACATCTACATATAATTACTGAATAATTGTATATAAGAAAACATATATTTTTAGATACAGAAGTGCAAATGTGATTGAAAAATGTGGCAGCACTCTGTAAATATATGCTTGGATTAATATTCTAATGCAAACAGATGTGTTGCCTGGGAACAAATTTTTCAACAGGACCAGAGAGTTTACAGTCCCACAATCCAACCTGAAAAGTGGATAAAAGGCACCTAGGAGCCCTGATTTGTAAAGTCTATTCCTAAAAGTTTAACTGAATTTTGAAGATAGTATTTAAACTCCCCTGAAAGCATCACTTCCCAGTTGCATGAGTAGAATTCAATAGCCCAGTCAAAGCACTTGGGATTTTTTCAGTGACATCCAGGCTGCAAGGTCTCATCCCAGTATAAGGAAAGAATGCAAGCTGAACGCATCTCTCAGGTTTTAACATTCAAGACTTTCTCTTCCCTCCCTTAGCTCCTTCAGATCACAGTGACTGGCACCCGGAAATAAGGAAAGACAACTGGCAAGCATGAAATATCTTTACTCCAGTGGTGTCAATGGAGCCAGGGCAGCTCTAAACATCCACCTACCCACGGTCAGACCATCCCCTGCAGTCCTGACAAACAGCAGGAGTGCCACAGAGGAGGGAAGGCCCCTTGTACCGTGTCAGTACAAGCACCCCATAAGTAAGCGAGGTTTACTTGCACGTACTAACGAAATAGTATCACTGTCCATTTGCACAGCACGTGAGCATGCTCAGCACAGAGTGCAACCATTTATTAATTAAACCTTGGTAGGCAAGTGGTGAAACACCACTATTCATCCACTTTTAGGAGACGAGGAAATTGAAACAGAAAGCTGATGTGACTCCTGAAGGAAACAAGGACAGCAGCGTCACAGAATACACTGCCTGCCTCTTCCTTCCAAACTGTGTGACACGCCACAGAAGTTCAACAAACTATCTGGTTATTAAAGGGTGATTTACCTTTCCCCATCTTGAGTTGCTGGTTTTCTCCTCAAAAAGAGCCTCAGGAAAGTGAAAAGTTCTAAGGCATCGTAATAAATACTTTTTATCCCTTGCCTTATGGCCAGTGGCCTCCACAATCCCCAAGTGGGCAGGCTCCACATTTCAAAGGCTACCAGGAGTGCACAGCCTTGCTGGTGACCTGGTCAGAAAGGCCAAACAGCGAGTGATTGCTGTCAGCAGGCTGTCACTGTCAGAGGTGGCATCCCAAAGCAGGATTAGCAGAGCAGCAGGACAGCATTTGTTCCAGCTCTTCCCTTCTAAGAAAGGGATTTCTGCCAGCCAAGCGTCTTTCACCTGCATCAGTCTGCTCCAGACCATGTCAGCAGGGATACTCGGGCTCACAGCTACTGATGTGAAAAGAACAGCACAAACAAGAAAGCAGCCTAGTTGGTTTTTTTTCAGTATTTCACAAAAACATTACACATCAGGATTTTAGGTATTTATAATATATCCCTCTCTAGATGTATTTCATTGTTATCATCTCTCTGAGCAAAATAAGACTCCTACCTGTATGTTATGGTATCAGACTGTAAAACAAGCCTCTCTAGCGGGTATTTTAAAATATCAATAGTGTAACTTCTTTCATTAGATGTATTTTTCTCAGAAATATATTCCAAAAAATACGTTTTCAAAGTGGGCTTATGCTTTTAACACCAGACAGAGCTGGCTCAATTTTTCAAAAATCCACTTAGGGCACTGCTACACGATGAACCTGAATGACTTAAGCATAATAAGAAATAATCTCAATTGAAAAATACCTTATGAAAGAACTTGTTTGTTCATTCTTTAGGTCCTTTTCTTTCTTTCTTGCCTGCTCACTTTCCTTTCTCTGAAAGCAACAGCTTCACTGTGTGCAACATCAAAATTTATTAAGGGTCACAGCCTATGAATCAAGAGTAGGGCAAACACAACATGCTTTTTTACATCAGCTACATTAACTACTCCAAATATTGCAGCTCAAGATCTGCAGAGAAAGTGCTATTAGTCCCTCTGGTACTCTCAAAACACTGTACTTATACTTCTATCACACTTTCTCAATATATTTTACTGGGTTTAAGACTTAGATAATTTAATTATAGTATTTTTAGTAACTTTACTAGGGGAGGAATTTGTATTTTTCCTAGCTTCTTGTCTTAATGAGAATTTCAGATAACTCCAAGACCTTGCACTCAGAGAGAGTAACATATCAGATTCCTAATAATGAAATCTTAAGCCTCTAACCCCAACAAAACAGGTTCAAGTTCACCCAAAGCCCCTATAGACACAGTATTCAATCTGGCAAAACACTTTAGCACATGCCTAACTTCACACATGTGAGCAGGCCAGTGACTTTTGTGGGATAGCTCACACATGTAAAGTTAAATATATGCATAAGCACCAAGGTCACAGCTTAAAACTAGGCCATGTGATGGGAATCGATACTGGCTGTACACACCAATAACACCCTCGGTATCCCTCCTGCAGCTCTGATGGCTGCATGATCCCGCACATTGGGTCAGGGGGGAGAAAGACCATTAGAGGTGGGCTGAAACCACCTCTGCCTGCATCGCCAGTTCTGGTACCAGCCTCTGCTCAGAAGCAGGTGGAGAGAATACCCTCTCCAAAATGTATGGTAGGGGGGAGAGAAAGCAGGAGGTTGTGAGCCTTTAATATCGCCAGGAATTTCCCAACAGCTCTGCATAAACACAGCCCCAGCCCCACTGCTGCTCTGCCTTCCAGAAGCAGATAGGAAAGAGGGAGCACAGCTTTTGGCTTCCAATCCCTCCATGAGTCAGCTTGCAGTTTGCTGGGCAGGAAGCGTGGAGAAATAAGCTGCTTTCTTCAAGGCTGCAATAAATTACCTGTCTCCATTTGCTGGAAAGAGAATTTATAGGCACTCTCTGAACTGGTGTAGAGAGATTATAAAATATTTTCCAACACACTTCATGCTTCTTTGCTTTTGTTTCATACAAATAACTGGAATTGAACTATAAATACTTCAAAAAGATGACGGTTGCAAAGGTTTCTGTACATTCAGTCCTATCTGTGAGAGAAATGTCTTTGCTTCTTTTCAAGCTTCTCGTCTGCTTAGCAGAGCAAAACAGGTGAAATTCATTTTTACAGAGCCTGACCAAGACCATCACGTACAGAAAAATATCTCCAAGTCTAAACGTCTGGCAAAAGGGCATGGCAGGCAGAGGGTGCCCATTTCCATATCAAATCTCTGTGTCTGCTGAGTCACTGCTGGCATCATGATTTATGGCATGAGCTAAAAAGCCGTACTTTCATCAAAGCAAAAAGATGTTTCACTTCATTTCAGGAAGTTGGTTCACGTGTTCGTTTTAATGTAATGAACCTATGTTTGCCTCATTTCCAGCTGAGATGTGTGAATATAAACAAAGATAGAAGGAGCCACAGTGCAGACAGTCACAGATTTCTGAGTCAGTGAGCGCTGTAGCAGAGGCTGACCACCTGAATGCCACAAACCACTGACCTTCCCCAGCAACCTCTGCGTGCAGTACATTCAGTCCCATTGAAAACAATCTTCCAACTCCCTATTATCTACCAAGGCTATTTTTAGGACTGTAGTGAGATACGAACTTCTTTTTTCCACCATAGGGACTGTGACTTTTAAGCTGGTTCCAGCGCCTGTGCATACCACCCATGCTCGAGCAAATTCCAATGGGCTCTTGCGATACGATTGTGGAGAGTCAAAAAAACATCATCAGTCCCCTGAGAAAGGGAAACCAGCTTGCTGCCACCATGACATATGTCGGAAAAGCAGCTTAAAGAAAATTACTAAAAATTATTTCTGAGGGGTGAAGAGGGAGGGGAGGGTTAAATTCGCATAAACCTCTCCTTTCTGAAAGCTGTGAACTGAGGCCATCCCCACCCAGCAATGGGAAGTGGGCGAGCCCAGCCGGTTTCACAGCTCTGCTTCCTTTCTTTGAGACTCGGAGGTGGGAAGTGAAATGTGCCAAGTGCCAACGGGGTGTGGAGGTAAAGAATAGGTGGATCAACCGGGGCGGGGGAAGAAGAGAAAGGGAGCGCGGAGGATGTTTGGGGGTGGGGAGAGAAAAGATGCATTGTTCTTTCTCCAGCTCCACAGAGCCGAGGAAGAAAGAATAAAGTCTGGCACCATATTATGTTTTTTCCAGGGAGTCTCTGCCTATGGCTCTCGGCCCAGACATCACCAACACAAGAGGAAAAGAAACAAAGCTATGAAATTGTGTGGTCCCTAAGGTGGCTGCAATCAAATGATAAGGAGAGGGATACTGATGCAGTTGCATTGAAATTGCACTTCCAGAGGTTGCAAAAAGGAGAAAATGGAAAGGCCTGTCTATCTGGCCTCTGGACCTTCCGGGTGGGAAGAAGGAGACATGGACGGATATTCCTACAGTGAAGTGAAGCATCCAAAGGGTTGTGCAAAGGTATTCTCATGCAGTCTTCTTCTTGTAAGCCTCTTCCCACAGGATAATATCTTTTCTGTGTCTATTTGCTGAAAAAAAAAGCTGTCTTGAGGCTCTAGGCCAAATGCAGTACTAAAGAGCACCATGCAGGACATGTAATTCTAAGAACAAGCTTCTGCACGGTCATAGAAAACGTTTCATGCACTCACTAAAAAGTTGGACAAAAGGCCACTGTGAGTGGAAGCAAAATTAGTGTCTGGCATTGTGCAATCTGCTAACACATCTCTGAGAGCTCTCCCTTTCAGAGAAAGAGTAAGGTTGACACAATGCCATTGTTTTGGAGATTGTTGGTTTTCACATCCTAAAAGCCAGATCATCTCCATGGTGATACTGCCTGGGAGACAAGCATGCAACAAAATCCTTATTAATTATTTATCAGTAGCCCAACTCTATTGTTTGATATGTTGGCAAACTATGGAGTAATCAGGGGAGTTGCTCAAAGCGGTAACCAGTGCCATCTGCACCCAGTGAGACTCTGCTGATTTAAATCTCAGGGCATCTCCCCATTGACCTGCTCCATCACATGTTTGTTCACATCATGGATGTTACCAAGCACAAAATGCTGTTATTGTTGTTGTGAGACAGCAGCTGCACACATAAAGGGTGAGGATGCACGTGCTGGGATGCACCTTTCAGGTTCATTTGCTTGTATGAGGTAATGGTATTTTTTACAGCTGCTCCACTCTGCACGGTAAAAGCATAAAGAAAACATCTTTATGCTTCGCTCTGTTTCATTCCCCTCTTCACAATGTACCACATAAAATAGATTATGTTTCTAAAAACCACAGCTGATGTCATTACCTGTAGAGAAACTCACTCTTGTGCCAAGTCCCAAGTAAAAATTCTACTTGCATAAGCTGAGGCACAATGTGCCTTTTGGAGAATTAAGGTACGATTATCTCGGGTTTAATTTTCCTTTTCTGGTTCTGCTGGACAAAGTTGCCGCTATCATATCATAAATGATGATCCATCAAGTGGAGAAGAGGAATTAATTAATTACAAACACTAGGTTAGGGAATTATATATTCTCTCTAGTTCCCCTTTATTCACAGAGAAAGACTTCTGGGGAATCAAGTTTTAATGAACAGGAAGGCACCAGACGAACACATTTATACTGTACATATACAAAGTGGGTGCCAGGAGGAACACATACAACACCCTTCCTCCACTTCTCTCCTCACCCCCGCATACGGTGCCTGTTAACAGGATTTGTGAGCACATTTCCTGAGTAACTACTGCCTTACTGAGAAGTTTACATCCCTTCATTGTTTGGTACCCGCTATCCTCAGCTATGTATATGAAACCTGGCATATTTACACCATGCATTCCCCAACAAATTTACCTGGCAGACCTTTCTTCATTTAATGCTGAGAATTCTGGCCTGAAGTCACACGTGTTAATCTACTAAAAAATTTCTCACTTCCCAAAATAAAAGGTTTTTTACACTGCATTACTGAAGTTCCAAGTCATAGGACTGTTCAGTTTGAGAAGGAAGATCCTACAAAAAAATCACCATCCCTTGCAACGAAGTGTTTCCCATAGCGCTACCTCAAGTTGTGCCTTCTCACCCCTCCCCACCGTCCCAGTGCTACCTATGCAGCATGCTATCACAAATCTGCATCCACTTCAATCCTCTCTGATCCACAGTGAAATGAACTTGCCCTGGTAGGAGCAGAGGGTGCAAAGGATTTGTTGAAAAGCAGAGATCTGACAAGATGTTTTCCAGCTGTGGCCTGTCAGGACCAGAGCCCAAGGCTGGCATCCTGGGAGAGTCCTCATCATGTGCAGACTTCACCTTCCTGGAGAAAAGAATGGGCTTACATTTTTTCTAATACACTTCTAAATGTAACTTCATATCCTTCTGAATATCCCAACATGCAATATCCAATACTTAAAAATATTGATCACTCTGTCTGCAAAAAAGAAGCTTATGATCTACTTCTGAAGGACTACAGAAAAGAGAAAAAAAAAAAAAAAAAAGGCCAAGTTGAAGTTTCAGGGCTGTCATGCACGGACTGATGGGAGACCATCTCCTTTCCAAAGCCTAATAACTCATAAATATCCCATCCAACTACCTTCAAGCTCTCAAGAAAAGTTCATGCTTTGGCACATAAGAAATTATATCTGGAAAGGAACTGGGGTAGGGGATTTCCCCAAGGCAATGGAGGTTCGTAACTGTAATTAAAAGAAAAAATTCTTTACAGCCTCAACTAGGGATCATTCTCTTTAATAGATGTTAACCAGCACTGAATGCCACATTCACTGAAAAGATGAAATCTGCATTTACAGTTAAAGTCTGGTGAAGTTGCCAAGCAGATGTTTATTTTTGGCTTCCACATTTACTAAAGCCAAATGCTACACTGAACTGGGGTTTCACAAAGTCCAACTGCTTTTCTTCCAGGTTACAATTTTGCTGGAACCAAAAAGGAAAAAAAAAAAAAAGGGGAGGTGAAAAAAAAGGCAAAAAGAAAAAAAAAGCTGACTTCACTTTTAAGTAGGAAAAAAACTGGTAGCATCTGTTTCTATCGTGTCTGTTTATATCATAGTTTAAATGAGGTTAGAGTTGTGCAATCATTATTGATCAACTTCCAAACACAGCATAGCTCCATCCAGCACATGTGCAAAAGAGGAAAAGTCACTGGAAGTGAATCTTATGTCAGTCAGTCTTTTAACTTCTGCAAGTCTGTGCGCAGACTGTTTAGCACTAATTAAATTACTAGCAAGTCAGGATAAAGAGGAGTGAAAGAATTCACAAGCCCCAAGTTTACTGTTCTCAATGTTACATGGGTATTCCAGATCCCGTCTCCAAAAACTGGAAGATAGATTTCACATTAATTTTGAGGCTTGATCTCACAGCTACCACAGCTGCTGACGTAATGCAAAATGCTAACCTGAGGCAGCAGAGAGGGACTTTAATTTAATGTTGTTTTTTCATTGTGAATAAGCAGTGAACCACACTGAAGTAATCCTCCAAAGTAGGAGTGCACACTGTTTAAGGCATCAATTTGGGGATGAAACACAAAACCAAGATCTTGGCTATGTCGTTATAAAAAGCCCTTTATGACTTTTTAAAGAAGACAGGTATAAAGCCCTGGTGCCTGGATCTAGTTCCAGTTTGAAAATTACACAGTCTCCTGTAATTCCTCCCAATAATTTAAATTGGAAATGGGATTAGTCACACCCTCGAAGCAACCGCTGCAAACTGTTGCAATGTGCTGCTAAATAATTGCTAAATAATGGTAACCTCAGCAGTTACCAGAGTCTCTAAAGTGATTCTGCAGGTTTAGGTGAAAGGTGCTACATCAGTGCAAGGCTGTAATTCACATCAAACAAGGAAGAAGGTTAGACATTGTTTGAACTCATTCTTAGAACTATTTCTTTCCCAAGAAGCCACCTCACAGCATATTTTCATTCACTGGTACATTCTGCTTAAGAAAGTTGTGAGTAAATAAATGTAACTCGGCTTATTCTACTCTCTTTCAGTGAAGTTTCCATGAGTTCAGAGAAACCTCAGAATCACTGAGAGCTTTGCACATCTTCACAATGCCTCTTCTGCCACAGCTGTGAAATCAGCTGGTATTGTGCAGATCTTTTAGTTTTGCTCTCCTGGTTCTGCATTCCTTCAGAGGGCAAAAGAAAGTGCTATTTCACCATGAGAATTACAATAGTAC
Source organism: Cephalopterus ornatus (assembly GCA_013396775.1). Classification (NCBI taxonomy): domain Eukaryota; kingdom Metazoa; phylum Chordata; class Aves; order Passeriformes; family Cotingidae; genus Cephalopterus; species Cephalopterus ornatus. The sequence continues at coordinate 193,684 of VZRE01011847.1, forward strand.
AAGGAGAACGTGGGAAGAGACTTTCTTGTTTAGAAAAAATGCTGTACCTTGATGCACCACAATACTCATTAAAACTCAACACCATACTGCTTGACCACCTCAAATTCCTGATTAACAGAATGGAATTTTGAAGTGTGGAGAGATTTTAAAGTTGAATTTATACAGTTTAGGCTTTTGGATTAACATTGAGGAGCAGGGATTCATTGTGCAAAGATGGTGGGCCACATAGATTATATCATGGCAGGTGCACAGATATGTTTAAACAGCAGAGTTGTAAGGGTTAATGACACATAACTACCAGAAGCACCTATGTCTAGTATATTTTTCTATATTGATCTAAGGTGGATCGAAATATAAACACCATTTCCTGGTGGGAGTCTAGCAAACCATAAACCCACATCCTATCTGGAAAAATACTCTTGGAAAACAAAAAGATTGGCAGTCATGTATCAAAACCTCACCCAGATTATTTTGCTCCAGGGCTTACAGACCACTTTGCAATACTAAATTCGTTTTTGTTAACGCACTGCTTCAGTATTACATTGTTCTGCCTGGACGTTACCTATTTAACGGACCCTTCTGGGAAGGGACTATCCCAGAATTTATGACAGAATGTGGTGGAATTGCTACAGCGGGAGGAAAGGAGTTTGCTAAAATTTCTTCTCCATCCGTCTCTGATTTCTGCGAAATATTTATATCCCTGAAGGTAGAGGGACCTCCTGTTGTTCCCTTCTATTTATTGAAAGTATATTACCAGGGCCACCCTAATGGCTCAGCGGAGCAGGAACAGGAACACTCTCGCTCCCTGCAGCTGGTTGGGCTTGGAGTAGACATGAGAGGGTGAGGAATGAATTACGCTCTCCTACAATTAAGTGGCTGGCAATCCAGCAATTCTGCAGCCTTAAATGCATAATTCTAGCTTTCCCTGCTAGAAGAGGAGTTCACAACTGCAGGCAGTTGTTCTAAGTAGTTATGGGGAGGCTTAACTTTGGAGGGGAGAAATAGCAAAGCAACTTTTTTTTCGGGTTGGAAAGCTTTTGCCTGAGAACTCCTCCAGACCCTGAGATCTCCAGGACTGTTGCCCCCTTCTTCAACACGCACAGACACCTTTTTTGGCACATGTTTTGGCTGGAGTCAGTTGAACAAGGGAGAGTTAGAACTCAGGTTTCTGGTATTGCCTTGCCAGAAGCTAAGCTGTTAGGTAGTGTAACAACAGCAGCCCAGGCTTCCCACTTCACCCTGCCAGTGACCTTCGCACAGACTTGGACATACCCCCTTCCTCAGAGAGAGGAGCAATTCCCTCTCACTCCGCTCGGTCCAGAAACTCATCTCAGCAAATACCACAAATCATGTCAGACCGAGCAAGGCTATTAAAGCAGTGCTGCATAACGTGAATTGCTGTCCACAAGGGACGGGACCAAGAGATTGCCTAACCCACTTTGTTTAACTTTTTAGTTAAACAATCCTGAAAGGGGAAGCTGCATTGCTACTCTGGAAATTACAACTTTAATCTCATTTGAACCACACATTCCTCAGTTCAACTGCAGAAATAATTTAAGAACCAACTCCCAAATAAGACATTTTTCAACATTTCCTACATTTCCTGGAAATACATTACCTTCGATGCTGCGAAATAAAAGCAGACTTATTAATTCACCCAGGTTAAAGTTCTTCCAGTAGCTCCAATAAACTCTAACGTCAGGCTAATTACATGCGTTTCACCGGTTTTGCATTTTCACATTCCTCAAAGCAACACCACACCACACCACTGGAACATCAATCAATTCGAGCTCAATCCCACAAACCATTCTCACATATTGCATTCATCGCTCACTTGCATTGCACTGCCCAGGGCAGGAATCAATAGTGTTTTGCTGAGAACAGAGTGAGCTTCATTTCCCCTTCCTCGGGCATACTTTAATGCACGTGCCACATCTCAGAGGTGCCAGCATTTCTTGGCTTATTTAAACACTGCTTAGAGTTTTGCTGGGCAGGTAAGAAGAATAACTTGGGTGTACAGTAAAACAACGACATAGCTGTTTGTGCCAAACATTCAGTTTATGGCAATACTTCACAGGAATTGTTCCCCATAACAACTGAACTGTCATATCCTACAACTACATCCCAGGCAACCTCCCAGCTGAGCTCACTACGGCTGCTGTCTGATGTGCTCTACATACAAACACCCAGAACTACCCAGATGTTCTCTATGTAAAACATTTGGTTTGAAACACGCAGCAAAAGCCATTACATTTGTTTAATGGACTTGCACAGTTCAACTAAAATATCCTGGAGCAGGCATTTGACTGCAGCTCTACTCTACAAGCCCCATCTGCAAAAAGAAAAAAAGAAAGAAAAGGCAAATGAGAATGCTTGACATGATTTATGCTGTCTTTATGATCAGTCAGTTCATAAAATACAAGCTCTGCTCTACAGACAATAACACAAATCGCTTTCAAGTGTATTGTTTAGTCCTTGCCTGTGTTAAACAACTATTTCAATTGAAACAAAGGGCTGAACTCTACTCTTCAGCTTACAAGTGTTAATGTAACTGAGAGCAGCATTTTACCCATGGACATCACAGGGGATGCAATTTTTTTGGTTTATGCTCAGAGTGAGTGAGTAATGACATCCAATAATGATAACCAGTTACATTCACGGCTGCAGAGTTTTCCTTTCATCCAAGAAAGGCTGGAAGGAGGCTGAAGTACAGCATGAAATCTTTCTCCCTGATGAATTCCTCATGAGTAATGCACAACCCACAATGAGGCATTTCACAGGTCCTATTAGACCACGTTTTCATCACAAAATGCCAGATAGGATGCGAGAATACATTTGTTTTACAGAAACAGAGAGCCTTGTAGAAAAATCTCAAACTGCACTCAGAAAAAAAACCCCTGTAGTTGAAAAAGATGGCTAGTCCCTGACCTGGATGTAAGTGCACTGCACAGTCTAGCTAAAGGCCCTCATTCCTCCCACGTTGTGAGGACACAACAGTGACCAATTGGTACCAATGGCAGGCTTCTGAAAGATTGGCACCATCCCTTCAAAATGTGACTATGGCCATGAAAGAGGATGTTCATTTCAAGAGCAATCTTTCTGAGATGGTTATATGCACAAAAGGAATGGCCCAGCACAGCGCTGGAGCTGTGGTCAACCCTGACTCTCCCTGCGGCTCCACCGCAGACTTTCTGGATGAACCTCAGGGAAACTATTCACACCCTGAGTGTAACAACCAGCTCCTGCAGGAGATGAAGCTTAAACCCACAGATCATCATTTAATTATTTCACCCCATTTTGGCACCCTGAAGAGAAGAATAAAAACATGACAAAAAAAGTAGCATGAAGGATGCTATTGCTCATGTACAGTCTGGATTAAAAACACATCTTCCCAAGGGGGCAACGTGGACACCTCTCAGATGCATCCCTACACTGGTCAGCTAAGCCTGCATTGCCTCCAGCAGGTATTTACAGAAATTTTCCAGGTTTCAGGCCACATGGCATTAAAGCATACCAGCTGGGAAGGTTGCACTCTCCCCTCCTCTCCTCCCAAAGGCCATTTTTTTTCCACATGCCAAAAAACAACCCCAGCTCAGCCCTGCTGAATCCACTGCACCAGGTGTCCACAGGCATCTCTGGCCACCTAAGGGACTGGCTGGTCTTTGCACCTCCTTCCTGAGCTGCACTCCACTGGGAAAGCTGTAATATTTGATCTGTGAAGAGTGCAATGGCAAAAATATGCAAATAAGTGACAGCTCTGAGCACATGCCTCAGGAGGTGTTTTTTTAACAAATGTTTTGCTGTCTTCCCCTGTCAAACTTGTGTGCAAAGGACTTAACCTTTCTGCGTAAACAACAAAGCACCGTTTAACAAAAAGGAACATTTGTTTAGCTACCACACAGCTCACAAACGTATTTCTACCCAACCCTCATTGCTATCTTTTGTGATTAAAAAATTATACACACTCACTTCAAAAATGACACTTGTATCTCAAATAAAGAGAGATATCCTTCACCATCAGGTATTTCATGGAGATTAGAAATTCCAGCAGAGATCAAATGCCTTTTTGTGTACAGGAAACATGATATGGAGGCTTTGAGATCTCCATCAACAGCAGGACCCCAGTCTTTCTGAGCTACCTATGAATAGCCAAATTTAGTCTCTGAGCTTGGCATGGTATCTTTGCACAGGAACAATTTTATTTTTTTTTTAAGCCTAATATCCCTTAACTAGTGTTTTTATTCTGAGGCAGTAAATGTGCTGACTCAGCTCCTCAGCACAGCAAGACATTAGGATAATTGCAAGTCCCTCAAGCCGCCAGACCTCAGAACAAAGACAGTCCTCCAGCCTCTCTGTTTAAGTCGTCCCACATGCCCACTGCTGGGCCAGAGTGGCCAAAGGGCTCTGGGATTACCACAGGCCAACCAGGAAAGTGAAGCAACAGGGACGGAGCAGCCTGACAAGCACTGATGCTTCACCACAGAGGCAGCCAGCCCCACACAAGGTACAGCAGACCCTCCCATTCACCAGGCTGGCATCCAGGGGGCCCAACAGCAAGGGGTCTCAGGCACCCTGCTGGACGTGTGGCTGAGGTGAAGTGGGAAATGCCAACAGGGAGAAGGGAAGGTTAAGGAAGAATCCACAAATTAACAGTTACATTACGTGCATGTTAAACTAAGCAACCTCAGCTGTCTTCTTAATACTTACAACAAGACCTGCGTTTGTGATTTTGCATTCACCTACAACTGGCCAGGACAGTTTCACACATGCCAGCCATGCCAACCCCTTTTCCCTTAGCTGCTGTGTGACTGGGTTTTTTTCAAGTGAAAGGTGCCACCTGTTAAAGTATTTTATTATGTCCTCCATTGGCAAGAACAGAGCCTGAAAATGTTCACACTTGAGCAAGACCTGGGACTTGCATCCCATTTAGACCAGTGGTATCTTTAAGGACTGAGCCTCATAAACCATCATATCTGGAAGCAAGTCCCACCTGTCTTTAGAGAGTTAGGGGACACAAGGAGTTACACCATCCAGTAGTTTGACTGCATTGAGGCTTGGCCCATGGTCTTTAGCTCAAAATACAAAAATTACTGAGCTCAAGTAAGAGTACTAGAACAACGGAAGATCAAGAGACGGCTACAGCCTTGCCCCCTCCACCCTTTGCAGCACACAGCAAAGGTTGTGGGAGCGCCTCCACGTCCATTGAACATTTGGCATTTCTGGTGTGGGTCCAGGATGTTTGAGGGGTATGGCCAGACACGGTAAGCACACGGAGCATCTCACCCAGCCCCCTAGTGTTCAACAGTCTAGCATCCCCTAATTTATACAACGTACTATGCTGCCTGTGAAGACGCGGTGATACATATATTCTGTTTAAAAGCAGATACTTCTCAAATCATAACTTGCAGATGCTCGAAGTCTTTCATGTGGGTAAGACAAATGAGAGCCATAGAGACTGATTTTGTAGCCAGGGAGTACAGGAAGCAACAGCAGGAGAACACTATTGAAAGCCTGGATACACTTATGGCTTTAATGAATTGGTCATCAAATATAACAACACACATATGCAGCTTTTACCTTGCTTTGTAGTTCGCTCCCCGCCCTCCCCAGCTATTCCCCATATATCTAGCAAAGTGGAAATTATTTTGAGTTTAGTTTATTAAATGGACACACATGGTACTCACATCTGCTGGAAGGTATTTGAGGGAAACGCTGACAAATATCATTTACATATTTAGTCAGAGACCTTTTCAGCTAAGACATTTCCTCTGACATACCAGCTATCCTAAGTACATCAACCCATCGGGGCTAACAACAAGAGGTTTTTCTATAAAGTGTCTGGTGCACGCCTGCGCAATTTAGGGACAAATCCTGACTTACATAGGAGGCAAGAAGAGGCAAGAACAACATTCTTGGTAGGTCAGAGATTCCCATGCCAAGGCACTCATCAGTGGTGGTGTGTAAACCATTGAAACGGAACAATCCGAGCTGGACACCAGCTGCAACCTCCACCCCTACCCAGGTCGGCAGCTGCTGAGGCTGTGGCCACTCCGTGCAGAGGAGGAGTTACAGGAAGAGTATACAATGAGAAGAACAGCATCCTACTGAGAGAAGTGTGGTTGTACAGCAAGAGAAGGTGCTTTGGCATCAGCATCCTGGTTCATGTAGACAGACATAAGCGTGGTACAGGAGGCAGAGATCTGAACCAGAGAGATGCCTGTGTCAAACCAAAGGTCAGCAGCCAATTACCAAATCCCTGGTATATAGGTATTGGAAACACATCCCATATGCTCTACATTTGAATAACCATGGCCCTACGCACATTCACCTGCTGGTGTTCAAGGCTGATATATCCGGAACTGGGTTTCAACCCACATTCGTCATTCTTCCTTGGCATTGTTGTGGACACCACATGCCTCCTCCCCATCCTTCACTCCAGCACAGACTCTCTGGTTATTTATTTACCAGACAAAACACAGACTAACTACAATTACAGTTCTCTAAAGAATAAACAATTGTTCACAAGAACTGCACATTCCACACGATTTTATTCAAACATGTATGACCCCGAACTACAATATATACAATAATTGTCTCCACATGGCAAATCCACATTGCGGTTCCTAAAAAAATAATAATAATTTTTAGAACATATGCCACTAAAAAAATGCAGTATATTTTAGCAATATCTAATGAAAGACTTTGTACAAGCAATTTCCATTCTGTTGTGTTCTCTAGCATATGGTGCTGTGAAACCATTTGTAAAAACGCTTAGACATGTTATAGTGTTTTTAGCTGAAGGCTGCATTATAAACATTGGCTCAAATTCTGTTCTGAATGTCACATTTAGAGGGAATCATACTAGGTATGTATCAGGCCAAAATGTGCCCTGCCCATTAGTCTAACTTTCCTATATTAAGTAGTATCCCTTCAGAAATGAATACACTGAGACACAGGGAAGTTAATTGATCTGCCCAAAATTGTTCAGTCCAATGCAGGAGGGTAAAAAAGAAAAAATAAAAGCAAGCAAGTAACAGTCTCTTGGAAACTTTTAATTTCTTCACCTGTAAGAAAGTGCAACATCACTGAAAGAACATTACTTGATGCCCACTCAAAGCCCAAAGAACATGTTCTTTAATTTGGTAAAAGATTTGACAAGCTAGTGTATTCAGATGACCCCTCACTGGCTAGTCATTAATTCAGACTTTCATACCAGTGAACCATACTTCCCTGAACAAATCTGCTTCTTCAACAAAAATTCTCCATGCAGAAAACTAGCATTTGTACTAGTGTCTTTCTCATGATGACCTTCACGCTGTAATCAGTTATTTCTGTCTGCAGTCCTTGATGTTAAGGTCTTCTTTGGCATTTCAATTAAACAAGTGTTTACGTGAAGATCGTACTAATTTTATACAACCAGGTACCAACTCCTATGGTAATAAGCCCACAGTATTCACTCTGAATAACATTAGATTAATTCCAGGGGGTTTTATTAGATTAAGTCCAGTGGGGTTTTTTCCATTTCCTTTTTTTTTTTAAAGCAGAATCTCGGAACACATCTAATAACTAAGGGTGGAACAAATAACAAATTAACAGCAAAACTATTTTCAAGCCCATATACTCTTTCCAACTTCTGTTCTTTCCAGATCTAGAATTTCCATGCATGCAGAGGATGACCTGAGTTTCACTAACACGCCTTCAGCACCATGAAAACATTGTCCAGATTTAGTCACATGACGAGTCCCTAAAAGAACTCAGTTCACACACCATAAATAAATAAATAAATAAATAAATGCATTAATACATAAATAAGATTCAGGTGATACATTTTGCACAAACCTCTCCTCCCCCCTCTCCTCTGGCCCCACGTAAGCATTGCATGGCAGGAGAGGTGTACACAGCAGCCACCTCAGGCTGTGCAGATCGTGCTGGCAGCTACCAGCTTGGAAGCAGGGAGCAAAGCAGCACGCCCTGCACGGGTCACAGCGCTGGCACGCACAACAAAGCAAGAGGCAGTGGAGTACAAAAGGGTCAGGAATGGAGACCGAAGCTGGATGTCACACAGGGACAAAAGCTCAGGGTAAAGAGAGAGCCCAGGAGGCAGGAGAGACTGAGGAGGAGGCTATCATCCATAGGACCCTGATGTTACGTACTCTACGTGGCTGGAAAAAAAATCAAATATTAGCTTGTGCACCCAAAATTAGCTGATATTTCCAATGATTTTGGCTTTAATTGGCAAGTTTTTCCTTTCTTGTGAATAAAGTAGGGTAGTGATACAAGCTATTGTTTCTATAATTCAAGTGTATTATCATAGCTGTGGAAGCCACATTCACGAATCAGGAACCTGCTGTGCAAAGTGCTGTACAAGCACTTCACATCACAGCAGTGTTGTATAGATACTTACACCGGTGCCTGCAACAAAGGAAGATATCTTAATAAGAGCAACAGAGAACCCCCCCAAAAAACAAACAGTTCTGTGTCAGATTTGGACATTATCCTGAGCAGTTTGGACATTTCACTGAGCAATCAAGATAAAAATCAATATGAAGGAGTGACCCAGGTGCTAAGTGAAGCAGAAGTTCTCAGGGGGAAAATTCGGAAATATAACATGTCATTAAAGATAAAAGAATTCACATGCTTGAGAGGGACACTAACACAGTCTGTGATATCAGCTGCGCAGATAAGAGAATTGGGACAAACGTTCCACCTGGCTTTCACTGCCCTCAGTGATTCAAGAGCACACTTTTATCTTGTTATATGAAATCCTTAGAAACCACACCGCAAACAAACAAACAGTTGTGTGGCCAACAAGGCCTTAATTACTGATATGACAGAGCTGTCATTGTTGGTATTCATGCTTTGGTTTTGTTATGATATGGAGAAATACAGTCAGTAAAGCAAAGGTCCTCCTTTCATGCAATCTGTTGCTGTTTCGGGGTTTCAAAAATCCTGCGCAACCCTTCAAAAGCATCACAAAGCAGAGCTGTTTCAAAGGAGAGGTTTCACTGGAGTTGCAAATAAAAAGATTTGTTCCTTTAAAGTTTAAGGGTTTTTTACAAGATTTTGATTCAGAAACCAATTTCCTTTGGCAACATCCTTCTACCTGCACTTTTATGCAAAGGAGATAAATAACACGTGCCAGCCACCACACATAACTCGCCTGCCCAAATATGAACCATGTGCCTGTTTTTCATGTTGGGCTGCAGCTTGTCATCAATTCCCAAAACAATTAACTTTCTGAAGGAACGGCTGGAGGAGAATAGTGCTTCCTCCACCTGCTGGTGAGGAGGAAGAAAAGATGTCATGGTCCAGGCAGAAACGGGGAGATCAAGGGGGAGGGGGAGGCTCCTGCATCTACTCCCCATGGCCTCCCCAGTGCAGCCTAAGCAGAGAAAGGGAGGCAAGCTCCGGGCTTTTGCAAACGGCAAAATCTCTCCTGAGGACAGATGGTAACAGAAAGGAAGTGCAGATAACACAGGGAGCTTCATGAATGGTTGTAATAATCAACCAGCAACATTAACAAGCTCCAGGTCCAGGGGTGGTGAGAAAGGCAAAAGGACTCCTGGCAGAGCATCTCCCAGGAGGGCACCCCCAGGGAGCTGTACACCGGCCAGGGTATTGAACCCCTGCTAAACTTTGCTGGGACTGCTCCAGGCAGTCTAACATGGTTTACTTGGCATCTTCCATGTTTCAGAGAGCAGCACGCTCTTCTGCTAACATTACTTAAAATTAAAGCTTTTTTTTAATTCAGGTATTGTTTTCTGTATAATATCAGGAATACACAGATAACAAGACTGAAGATGCGTATCGGGAATTTAAAGTTGCATTCTAACGAGTATTTACTCCAGTGGAATCATTTACTCAAAGAAAAACCCAGCAGCATTTACCATCTTCTTGCACCACGCACAGAATCAGCCAGAGGTGGTCAATACACACCTCAACTAAGGATGATATAAGTGTAACAGTGAATTTCTTGGCTAACAAACATTGAATACATAACACAAACAAAAGTTCAGTTCTTTAGTTTAACATGTGCAAGTTGACAAGTGGACAAAAACGCCCAAAGAAACGTCAACATGAGTGTTACTTCACAGGCTTGTGATATCATCTCTTCATCCTTACACTTACTAACAGGTGCCTTAATTTAAAATATCATAAGTTACAACTGTGTATACTGAGCCAGTACTAATGAAGAAAATCTTGCTGGCAAAATTAGGCACCTCATACGTCATGTAGCGGGCAATATTTTAACTGCTTCATGCAGCATGCAATACTGTCTGCAGTCACTGTGGCAACTAATACACAAATTCACGTAAGTTGTTTCCAATAAGAAACCAAATGTATCATAAAATCTACCCCGAAGCTTTATGGCAGGAAGCTTTATGATCACGTACCACTGTATTAGGAGGAAAGACAATAAAGCTAAAGTTAAGCAGAGTAACAATTTGAATAAACCTGTAACCTGTGAACACATTCCAAATGCTACTTTCATTCAATTCAAAAGAAATCCTGCTATTGATTTCCAATGGCACACAACTAAAGCACATCTGTACTTTGGAACCTGTCTTCTCACCTTGGTTTTACTTTATTTACCCAAACCTGCCAGTTTCTATCTAATTTCCAAGCTCTCTATTTATACAGATGATGACAAATCCAAAGTTTGTGCTTCATATTAAAAGCCTGGCTAGTCATGAAAATATCTTTATGATATGCCATACTAAAGCTAAAGAGATTGTTGATAGACAAGAGAAATGGAAAGGCCAAATAGGAGAATCGCTTGGACAAGGCTGGTGAATGGGAACACAGTGCTGCTGCCAAAGTCCAGCTTTGCAATCTGTTACCATCCAGCTTCAAATACCCGCTTACCACTGAGTAAAGAAAGAGATGATTAGCTAAACCAGTGGCAGAATAGGAAGCAAACAGACTGGACTAGAGCAACCTTAGGACTCTCGCTTCCTAGCTGCCAGCTGCAATAGGATTGGCATTGGACGTGGTGCAAGGGAAAGTGCCGGCCACATCCCCTGCTCTGTGCATCCCCTGCTGGACACGGCAGCATCTGGTCCAACCCGCTCATGGATGATGCATGCAGTGTCCACTAATAAGAATTGAGAAGAGGAAAAGGAAGAGAAAGAGAGGTGGAAAAAATGAAGGAAAATTCTGCCCCTCTCTGATCAGTCATCCTGTCGGTGCTCTTATCTCACCCATGGAAAGCAATCGGTGTTCACTGTATCAGCCAGACAACGGAACTGTGGGAAAACAAGAAGCGTTTTCCATTCACTTAGATCTGGCTGGATTCCTGACAACTAGCTTTTATTCTGCAAGCAGACAAAATGTGGATACTTTACATACACTTGCAGATGTTCCAGTTCAAACAGACACGTTACACCAGAAATTGCCTGCAGACTAGTTAATAATTATGATGTGCCACACGCCAAGGCTTGCATTACTCCAGTAAAAAACTCACACCCTGGTAAGGACTTGTTTAGCTTCTACATACCAGCTGATAGTGTGAGTGTTACATTTTTATTGCATTTAAGATTGCATGGGTATTCTGATTTTCACCCTCTCCATTTCAAAATGGCATTAGCCATATAAATTCAGTTCAGACCATGTCACCAAAGTATCCTATTATATCACCAAAGTAGCTGAGGTGCTTGACAGTTATACGGAAAGATCTGGTCTGTTGTTAACTCAGATGAGATACACTCTACATCATTTCCTGTGAGGGCTCTTCCCAAAGACAAATCTCATTTACATTACTGTCACCTTTTCTTTTTAATTTCTCAACTCTTTTTAAAAAGATGTCTTCAATTTACTCGCTTATTTACTACATTTTGTAATGCAAGTAAAAAATAATCTACTTACAAAATAATAGTTAGTATATAATATAATCCTGGAGGTTTTGTTAGCCTGAAGTTGTAAAATGGCCAAGATAGCAAACTTTAAAAATCATGGACTTAGAGTGAGCATGTGCAGAGATGTCCATCTCTGGTTTCTCTTTAGCCAGCCTCCAAATGAGCTAATAAACTGAAAGCATATATGACATGACTCTACAACTTGGCTGAAACTCTCATTTTCACTCTCGACACAGAGATATTCAGTTGCAAAGTAAGTGCTCCTTATTAAAGCCATAGCATCTGAAATTTCATTTTCTGTTTTACAGATCCTTCTGCCTCTGGGTGCACATTGAGCTTCCCAGCAACTGAAAGGGAAAGATAAATGTAACGTCACCAGGGAAATGCCTTGCTTTTAGATGAAGTCGAGTGAAAACTCAATTAGTCTACTTCAGTATGGAGACCTCTGTAGAAAACCATCTATTCCTCAGAATAATCTTTAACACAACAACGCCTGCCTCTCATTCGCTTGCCCTCTGTGAATAGTTACATATTTCTGGGAAGAAAAAATGACAATAACTGTGACTAATGTGAACACTGCTTCAATCGCATTTCTGAGCCCGGCTGGAGCGCTGCAGCAGTGAGGAAATGCTGAAGCTGAGTTATTGCTGGACAACCTCCGGGCTGCTTCAAGTCTCGAGCCAGCCGGCACCGCTGAGCGGTGAAACGGATCGTAAAAACCAATGAGGCTGGGTTGCAGTCCCTGCAATTTTTTTAGGTGTCAGCAAAGTTCAGGTCACAAAAGTATGACTGAATCACGGCGTTTTTAAACAGAGAAGCCAACGTTTGCCCTTCTGACAGTACTCTGTGAGCAGCTTTGGTCAGTTGGGGGATGTGACAGGTTTCATCGAACCGCGAATTTCCACCGGGGGGGAAAAATAACTGTTCACAGCATACCCGCATGTAAAAACAAAACAAAAATGATAAGCCACCCTATTTTTCCAATAATAACGCATCCTTCCAAAATGTACCAATGTGTTGCTACAATACCTTCACCACTCCACCCACACAGAAGTCTCTCTACAGGATTTGCACTCTAAACAAAGCCCCGGACCGCAGGCACGGGTGGGATGCTGACCCGGGTCCCCGCGGGCTGCGGCCACGCCAAGCGCCCCCCTCGCCACAACACGGCAGCCCCGCGCAGGGACGGGGCTCGTGGCGGCAGGGTCCCGACGGGATGCACCCGGC